>BQMI01000223.1:1200000-1799244 GCA_026005395.1 Asobara japonica
CAATCGACCGTTCTCGAGTTATCATCGAATTGCTCGATTTTGGAAAAAAACAAGTTTCTGCCAAAACACTACCGTACACTTCCCCTAAACGCTTCAAATTCACTGTATAGGGGTAATCCGATGCGCTGAACAGGATGCAACATACGGCAAACGCTAACATTCGACCGTTCTGGAGTTATGATCAAATCAGTGAGGACTGTGAAAAACGTTCTTTTCTGCCCGTGAAACGCACGAATATGGCATAAACGGGTTTTCCTCCCAAAACATTACCGTACACTTCCCGTAACCACTTCAAATTCACTGTATAGGGGTAATTCGATGCGCTGAACACGATGCAACATACGGCAAACGCTAACAATCGACCGTTCTCGAGTTACGATCAAAACAGTGAGGACTGTGAAAAACGTGCTTTTCTGCCCGTGAAACGCAAGAATATCGCATTAACGGGTTTTCCTTCAAAAACACTACCGCACACTTCCCGTAACCACTTCAAATCCACTGTATAGGGGTAATTCGATGCGCTGAACACGAAGCAACATACGGCAAACGCTAACAATCGACCGTTCTCGAGTTATCATCGAATTGCTCGATTTTGGAAAAAAACAAGTTTCTGCCAAAACACTACCGTACACTTCTCTTAAACGCTTCACATTCACTGTGTAGGGGTAATTCGATGCGCTCAACACGATGCAACATACGGCAAACGCTGACATTCGACCGTTCTCGAGTTATGATCAAATCAGTGAGGGCTGTGAAAAACGTTCTTTTCTGCCCGTGAAACGCACGAATATGGCATAAACGGGTTTCCCTCCCAAAACACTACCGTACACTTCCCGTAACCACTTCAAATTCACTGTATAAGCGTAATTCGATGCGCTGAACACGATGCAACATACGGCAAACCCTAACAATCGACCGTTCTCGAGTTATCATCGAATTGCTCGATTTTGGAAAAAAAAAGTTTCTGCCAAAACACTACCGTACACTTCTCTTAAACGCTTCACATTCACTGTGTAGGGGTAATTCGATGCGCTCAACACGATGCAACATACGGCAAACGCTAACATTCGACCGTTCTCGAGTTATGATCAAAACAGTGAGGACTGTGAAAAACGTTCTTTTCTGCCCGTGAAACGCACGAATATGGCATAAACGGGTTTCCCTCCCAAAACACTACCGTACACTTCCCGTAACCACTTCAAATTCACTGTATAAGCGTAATTCGATGCGCTGAACACGATGCAACATACGGCAAACGCTAACATTCGACCGTTCTCGAGTTATCATCGAATTGCTCGATTTTGGAAAAAAACAACTTTCTGCCAAAACAATACCGTACACTTCCCCTAAACGCTTCAAATTCACTGTATAGGGGTAATCCGATGCGCTGAACACGATGCAACATACGGCAAACGCTAACATTCGACCGTTCTCGAGTTACGATCAAAACAGTGAGGACTGTGAAAAACGTGCTTTTCTGCCCGTGAAACGCAAGAATATCGCATTAACGGGTTTTCCTCCAAAAACACTACCGTACACTTCCCGTAACCACTTCAAATTCACTGTATAGGGGTAATTCGATGCGCTGAACACGATGCAACATACGGCAAACGCTAACATTCGACCGTTCTCGAGTTGTCATCGAATTGCTCGATTTTGGAAAAAAACAACTTTCTGCCAAAACAATACCGTACACTTCCCCTAAACGCTTCAAATTCACTGTATAGGGGTAATCCGATGCGCTGAACACGATGCAACATACGGCAAACGCTAACATTCGACCGTTCTGGAGTTATGATCAAACCAGTGAGGACTGTGAAAAACGTTCTTTTCTGCCCGTGAAACGCACGAATATGGCATAAACGGGTTTTCCTCCCAAAACACTACCGTACACTTCCCGTAACCACTTCAAATTCACTGTATAATGGTAACTCGATGCGCTGAACACGATGCAACATACGGTAAACGCTAACAATTGACCGTTCTCGAGTTACGATCAAAAGAGTGAGGACTGTGAAAAACGTGCTTTTCTGCCCATGAAACGCAAGAATATCGCATTAACGGGTTTTCCTTCAAAAACACTACCGTACACTTCCCCTAAACGCTTCAAATTCACTGTATAGGTGTAATCCGATGCGCTGAACAGGATGCAACATACGGCAAACGCTAACATTCGACCGTTCTGGAGTTATGATCAAATCAGTGAGGACTGTGAAAAACGTTCTTTTCTGCCCGTGAAACGCACGAATATGGCATAAACGGGTTTTCCTCCCAAAACATTACCGTACACTTCCCGTAACCACTTCAAATTCACTGTATAGGGGTAATTCGATGCGCTGAACACGATGCAACATACGGCAAACGCTAACAATCGACCGTTCTCGAGTTACGATCAAAACAGTGAGGACGGTGAAAAACGTGCTTTTCTGCCCGTGAAACGCAAGAATATCGCATTAACGGGTTTTCCTTGAAAAACACTATCGTACACTTCCCGTAACCACTTCAAATTCACTGTATAGGGGTAATTCGATGCGCTGAACACGATGCAACATACGGCAAACGCTAACATTCGACCGTTCTCGAGTTATCATCGAATTGCTCGATTTTGGAAAAAAACAACTTTCTGCCAAAACAATACCGTACACTTCCCCTAAACGCTTCAAATTCACTGTATAGGGGTAATCCGATGCGCTGAACACGATGCAACATACGGCAAACGCTAACATTCGACCGTTCTCGAGTTACGATCAAAACAGTGAGGACTGTGAAAAACGTGCTTTTCTGCCCGTGAAACGCAAGAATATCGCATTAACGGGTTTTCCTCCAAAAACACTACCGTACACTTCCCGTAACCACTTCAAATTCACTGGATAGGGGTAATTCGATGCGCTGAACACGATGCAACATACGGCAAACGCTAACATTCGACCGTTCTCGAGTTATCATCGAATTGCTCGAATTTCGAAAAAAACAATTTCTGCCAAAACAATCCCGTACACTTCGCCTAAACGCTTCAAATTCACTGTATAGGGGTAATCCGATGCGCTGAACACGATGCAACATACGGCAAACGCTACCAATCGACCGTTCTCGAGTAAAGATCAAAACAGTGAGGACTCTGAAAAACGTTCTTTTCTACCCGTGAATTGCACGAATATGGCATAAACGGGTTTTCCTTCCAAAACACTACCGTACACTTCCCGTAACCACTCCAAATTCACTATGTAGGGGTAATTCGATGCGCTCAACACGATGCAACATACGGCAAACCCTAACATTCGACCGTTCTCGAGTTATGATCAAAACAGTGAGGACTGTGAAAAACGTTCTTTTCTGCCCGTGAAACGCACGAATATGGCATAAACGGGTTTCCCTCCCAAAACACTACCGTACACTTCCCGTAACCACTTCAAATTCACTGTATAAGCGTAATTCGATGCGCTGAACACGATGCAACATACGGCAAACCCTAACAATCGACCGTTCTCGAGTTATCATCGAATTGCTCGATTTTGGAAAAAAACAAGTTTCTGCCAAAACACTACCGTACACTTCTCTTAAACGCTTCACATTCACTGTGTAGGGGTAATTCGATGCGCTCAACACGATGCAACATACGGCAAACGCTGACATTCGACCGTTCTCGAGTTATGATCAAATCAGTGAGGGCTGTGAAAACCGTTCTTTTCTGCCCGTGAAACGCACGAATATGGCATAAACGGGTTTTGCTTCCAAAACACCACCGTACACTTCCCGTAACCACTTCAAATTCACTGTATAAGGGTAATTCGATGCGCTGAACACGATGCAACGCACGGCAAACGCTAACATTCGACCGTTCTCGAGTTGTCAACGAATTGCTCGATTTTGGAAAAAAACAAGTTTCTGCCAAAACACTACCGTACACTTCTCTTAAACGCTTCACATTCACTGTGTAGGGGTAATTCGATGCGCTCAACACGATGCAACATACGGCAAACGCTGACATTCGACCGTTCTCGAGTTATGATCAAATCAGTGAGGGCTGTGAAAACCGTTCTTTTCTGCCCGTGAAACGCACGAATATGGCATAAACGGGTTTTGCTTCCAAAACACCACCGTACACTTCCCGTAACCACTTCAAATTCACTGTATAAGGGTAATTCGATGCGCTGAACACGATGCAACGCACGGCAAACGCTAACATTCGACCGTTCTCGAGTTATGATCAAAACAGTGAGGAGTGTGAAAAACGTTCTTTTCTGCCCGTAAAACGCACGAATATGGAATAAACGGCTTTCCCTCCCAAAACACTACCGTACACTTCCCGTAACCACTTCAAATTGACTGTATAAGCGTAATTCGATGCGCTGAACTCGATGCAACATACGGCAAACGCTAACATTCGACCGTTCTCGAGTTATCATCGAATTGCTCGAATTTCGAAAAAAACAATTTCTGCCAAAACAATACCGTACACTTCCCCTAAACGTTTCAAATTCACTGTATAGGGGTAATCCGATGCGCTGAACACGATGCAACATACGGCAAACGCTAACATTCGACCGTTCTGGAGTTATGATCAAACCAGTGAGTACTGTGAAAAACGTTCTTTTCTGCCCGTGAAACGCACGAATATGGCATAAACGGGTTTTCCTCCCAAAACATTACCGTACACTTCCCGTAACCACTTCAAATTCACTGTATAGGGGTAATTCGATGCGCTGAACACGATGCAACATACGGCAAACGCTAACAATCGACCGTTCTCGAGTTACGATCAAAACAGTGAGGACTGTGAAAAACGTGCTTTTCTGCCCGTGAAACGCAAGAATATCGCATTAACGGGTTTTCCTTCAAAAACACTACCGCACACTTCCCGTAACCACTTCAAAGCCACTGTATAGGGGTAATTCGATGCGCTGAACACGATGCAACATACGGCAAACGCTAACAATCGACCGTTCTCGAGTTATCATCGAATTGCTCGAATTTCGAAAAAACCAATTTCTGCCAAAACAATACCGTACACTTCCCCTAAACGCTTCAAATTCACTGTATAGGGGTAATCCGATGCGCTGAACACGATGCAACATACGGCAAACGCTAACGTTCGACCGTTCTCGAGTTACGATCAAAACAGTGAGGACTGTGAAAAACGTGCTTTTCTGCCCGTGAAACGCAAGCATATCGCATGAACGGGTTTTCCTTGAAAAACACTATCGTACACTTCCCGTAACCACTTCAAATTCACTGTATAGGGGTAATTCGATGCGCTGAACACGATGCAACATACGGTAAACGCTAACAATTGACCGTTCTCGAGTTACGATCAAAAGAGTGAGGACTGTGAAAAACGTGCTTTTCTGCCCGTGAAACGCAAGAATATCGCATCAACGGGTTTTCCTTCAAAAACACTACCGTACACTTCCCCTAAACGCTTCAAATTCACTGTATAGGGGTAATCCGATGCGCTGAACAGGATGCAACATACGGCAAACGCTAACATTCGACCGTTCTGAAGTTATGATCAAATCAGTGAGGACTGTGAAAAACGTTCTTTTCTGCCCGTGAAACGCACGAATATGGCATAAACGGGTTTTCCTCCCAAAACATTACCGTACACTTCCCGTAACCACTTCAAATTCACTGTATAGGGGTAATTCGATGCCCTGAACACGATGCAACATACGGCAAACGCTAACAATCGACCGTTCTCGAGTTACGATCAAAACAGTGAGGACTGTGAAAAACGTGCTTTTCTGCCCGTGAAACGCAAGAATATCGCATTAACGGGTTTTCCTTCAAAAACACTACCGCACACTTCCCGTAACCACTTCAAATCCACTGTATAGGGGTAATTCGATGCGCTGAACACGATGCAACATACGGCAAACGCTAACAATCGACCGTTCTCGAGTTATCATCGAATTGCTCGAATTTCGAAAAAACCAATTTCTGCCAAAACAATACCGTACACTTCCCCTAAACGCTTCAAATTCACTGTATAGGGGTAATCCGATGCGCTGAACACGATGCAACATACAGCAAACGCTAACGTTCGACCGTTCTCGAGTTACGATCAAAACAGTGAGGACTGTGAAAAACGTGCTTTTCTGCCCGTGAAACGCAAGAATATCGCATGAACGGGTTTTCCTTGAAAAACACTATCGTACACTTCCCGTAACCACTTCAAATTCACTGTATAGGGGTAATTCGATGCGCTGAAGACGATGCAACATACGGCAAACGCTAACATTCGACCGTTCTCGAGTTATCATCGAATTGCTCGATTTTGGAAAAAAACAACTTTCTGCCAAAACAATACCGTACACTTCCCCTAAACGCTTCAAATTCACTGTATAGGGGTAATCCGATGCGCTGAACACGATGCAACATACGGCAAACGCTAACGTTCGACCGTTCTCGAGTTACGATCAAAACAGTGAGGACTGTGAAAAACGTGCTTTTCTGCCCGTGAAACGCAAGAATATCGCATGAACGGGTTTTCCTTGAAAAACACTATCGTACACTTCCCGTAACCACTTCAAATTCACTGTATAGGGGTAATTCGATGCGCTGAACACGATGCAACATACGGCAAAAGCTAACATTCGACCGGTTTCGAGTTATCATCGAATTGCTCGATTTTCGAAAAAAACAACTTTCTGCCAAAACAATACCGTACACTTCCCCTAAACGCTTTAAATTCACTGTATAGGGGTAATCCGATGCGCTGAACACTATGCAACATACGGCAAACGCTAACATTCGACCGTTCTCGAGTTACGATCAAAACAGTGAGGACTGTGAAAAACGTGCTTTTCTGCCCGTGAAACGCAAGAATATCGCATCAACGGGTTTTCCTCCAAACACACTACCGTACACTTCCCGTAACCACTTCAAATTCACTATATAGGGGTAATTCGATGCGCTGAACACGATGCAACATACGGCAAACGCTAAAATTCGACCGTTCTCGAGTTATCATCGAATTGCTCGAATTTCGAAAAAAACAATTTCTGCCAAAACAATCCCGTACACTTCCCCTAAACGCTTCAAATTCACTGTATAGGGGTAATCCGATGCGCTGAACACGATGCAACATACGGCAAACGCTACCAATCGACCGTTCTCGAGTAAACATCAAAAGAGTGAGGACTCTGAAAAACGTTCTTTTCTGCCCGTGAAACGCAAGAATATCGCATTAACGGGTTTTCCTTCAAAAACACTACCGCACACTTCCCGTAACCACTTCAAATCCACTGCATAGGGGTAATTCGATGCGCTGAACACGATGCAACATACGGCAAACGCTAACAATCGACCGTTCTCGAGTTATCATCGAATTGCTCGAATTTCGAAAAAACCAATTTCTGCCAAAACAATACCGTACACTTCCCCTAAACGCTTCAAATTCACTGTATAGGGGTAATCCGATGCGCTGAACACGATGCAACATACGGCAAACGCTAACGTTCGACCGTTCTCGAGTTACGATCAAAACAGTGAGGACTGTGAAAAACGTGCTTTTCTGCCCGTGAAACGCAAGAATATCGCATGAACGGGTTTTCCTTGAAAAACACTATCGTACACTTCCCGTAACCACTTCAAATTCACTGTATAGGGGTAATTCGATGCGCTGAAGACGATGCAACATACGGCAAACGCTAACATTCGACCGTTCTCGAGTTATCATCGAATTGCTCGATTTTGGAAAAAAACAACTTTCTGCCAAAACAATACCGTACACTTCCCCTAAACGCTTCAAATTCACTGTATAGGGGTAATCCGATGCGCTGAACACGATGCAACATACGGCAAACGCTAACGTTCGACCGTTCTCGAGTTACGATCAAAACAGTGAGGACTGTGAAAAACGTGCTTTTCTGCCCGTGAAACGCAAGAATATCGCATTAACGGGTTTCCCTCCCAAAACACTACCGTACACTTCCCGTAACCACTTCAAATTCACTGTATAAGCGTAATTCGATGCGCTGAACACGATGCACCATACGGCAAACCCTAACAATCGACCGTTCTCGAGTTATCATCGAATTGCTCGATTTTGGAAAAAAAAAGTTTCTGCCAAAACACTACCGTACACTTCTCTTAAACGCTTCACATTCACTGTGTAGGGGTAATTCGATGCGCTCAACACGATGCAACATACGGCAAACGCTAACATTCGACCGTTCTCGAGTTATGATCAAAACAGTGAGGACTGTGAAAAACGTTCTTTTCTGCCCGTGAAACGCACGAATATGGCATAAACGGGTTTCCCTCCCAAAACACTACCGTACACTTCCCGTAACCACTTCAAATTCACTGTATAAGCGTAATTCGATGCGCTGAACACGATGCAACATACGGCAAACGCTAACATTCGACCGTTCTCGAGTTATCATCGAATTGCTCGAATTTCGAAAAAAACAATTTCTGCCAAAACAATACCGTACACTTCCCCTAAACGCTTCAAATTCACTGTATGGGGTAATCCGATGCGCTGAACACGATGCAACATACGGCAAACGCTAAAAAACGACCGTTCTCGAGTAAACATCAAAACAGTGAGGACTGTGAAAAACGTTCTTTTCTGCCCGTGAAACACACGAATATGGCATAAACGGGTTTTCCTTCCAAAACACTACCGTACACTTCCCGTAACCACTCCAATTCACTATGTAGGGGTAATTCGATGCGCTCAACACGATGCGACATACGGCAAACCCTAACATTCGACCGTTCTCGAGTTATGATCAAAACAGTGAGGACTGTGAAAAACGTTCTTTTCTGCCCGTGAAACGCACGAATATGGCATAAACGGGTTTCCCTCCCAAAACACTACCGTACACTTCCCGTAACCACTTCAAATTCACTGTATAAGCGTAATTCGATGCGCTGAACACGATGCAACATACGGCAAACGCTAACAATCGACCGTTCTTGCGTTATCATTGAATTGCTCGAATTTCGAAAAAAACAATTTCTGCCAAAACAATACCGTACACTTCCCCTAAACGCTTCAAATTCACTGTATAGGGGTAATCCGATGCGCTGAACACGATGCAACATACGGCAAACGCTAACGTTCGACCGTTCTCGAGTTACGATCAAAACAGTGAGGACTGTGAAAAACGTGCTTTTCTGCCCGTGAAACGCAAGAATATCGCATGAACGGGTTTTCCTTGAAAAACACTATCGTACACTTCCCGTAACCACTTCAAATTCACTGTATAGGGGTAACTCAATGCGCTGAACACGATGCAACATACGGCAAACGCTAACATTCGACCGTTCTCGAGTTATCATCGAATTGCTCGATTTTGGAAAAAAACAACTTTCTGCCAAAACAATACCGTACACTTCCCCTAAACGCTTCAAATTCACTGTATAGGGGTAATCCGATGCGCTGAACACGATGCAACATACGGCAAACGCTAACATTCGACCGTTCTCGAGTTACGATCAAAACAGTGAGGACTGTGAAAAACGTTCTTTTCTGCCCGTGAAACGCACGAATATGGCATAAACGGGTTTCCCTCCCAAAACACTACCGTACACTTCCCGTAACCACTTCAAATTCACTGTATAAGCGTAATTCGATGCGCTGAACACGATGCAACATACGGCAAACCCTAACAATCGACCGTTCTCGAGTTATCATCGAATTGCTCGATTTTGGAAAAAAACAAGTTTCTGCCAAAACACTACCGTACACTTCTCTTAAACGCTTCACATTCACTGTGTAGGGGTAATTCGATGCGCTCAACACGATGCAACATACGGCAAACGCTGACATTCGACCGTTCTCGAGTTATGATCAAATCAGTGAGGGCTGTGAAAACCGTTCTTTTCTGCCCGTGAAACGCACGAATATGGCATAAACGGGTTTTGCTTCCAAAACACCACCGTACACTTCCCGTAACCACTTCAAATTCACTGTATAAGGGTAATTCGATGCGCTGAACACGATGCAACGCACGGCAAACGCTAACATTCGACCGTTCTCGAGTTATGATCAAAACAGTGAGGACTGTGAAAAACGTTCTTTTCTGCCCGTGAAACGCACGAATATGGAATAAACGGGTTTCCCTCCCAAAACACTACCGTACACTTCCCGTAACCACTTCAAATTCACTGTATAATGGTAACTCGATGCGCTGAACACGATGCAACATACGGTAAACGCTAACAATTGACCGTTCTCGAGTTACGATCAAAAGAGTGAGGACTGTGAAAAACGTGCTTTTCTGCCCGTGAAACGCAAGAATATCGCATCAACGGGTTTTCCTTCAAAAACACTACCGTACACTTCCCCTAAACGCTTCAAATTCACTGTATAGGGGTAATCCGATGCGCTGAACAGGATGCAACATACGGCAAACGCTAACATTCGACCGTTCTGGAGTTATGATCAAATCAGTGAGGACTGGGAAAAACGTTCTTTTCTGCCCGTGAAACGCACGAATATAGCATAAACGGGTTTTCCTTCCAAAACACTACCGTACACTTCCCGTAACCACTCCAAATTCACTACGTAGGGGTAATTCGATGCGCTCAACACGATGCAACATACGGCAAACCCTAACATTCGACCGTTCTCGAGTTATGATCAAAACAGTGAGGACTGTGAAAAACGTTCTTTTCTGCCCGTGAAACGCACGAATATGGCATAAACGGGTTTCCCTCACAAAACACTACCGTACACTTCCCGTAACCACTTCAAATCCACTGTATAGGGGTAATTCGATGCGCTGAACACGATGCAACATACGGCAAACGCTAACAATCGACCGTTCTCGAGTTATCATCGAATCGCTCGAATTTCGAAAAAACTCATTTCTGCCAAAACAATACCGTACACTTCCCCTAAACGCTTCAAATTCACTGTATAGGGGTAATCCGATGCGCTGAACACGATGCAACATACGGCAAACGCTAACGTTCGACCGTTCTCGAGTTACGATCAAAACAGTGAGGACTGTGAAAAACGTGCTTTTCTGCCCGTGAAACACAAGAATATCGCATGAACGGGTTTTCCTTGAAAAACACTATCGTACACTTCCCGTAACCACTTCAAATTCACTGTATAGGGGTAATTCGATGCGCTGAACACGATGCAACATACGGCAAACGCTAACATTCGACCGGTTTCGAGTTATCATCGAATTGCTCGATTTTCGAAAAAAACAACTTTCTGCCAAAACAATACCGTACACTTCCCCTAAACGCTTCAAATTCACTGTATAGGGGTAATCCGATGCGCTGAACACGATGCAACATATGGCAAACGCTACCAATCGACCGTTCTCGAGTAAACATCAAAACAGTGAGGACTCTGAAAAACGCTCTTTTCTGCCCGTGAAACGCACGAATATGGCATAAACGGGTTTCCCTCCCAAAACACTACCGTACACTTCCCGTAACCACTTCAAATTCACTGTATAAGCGTAATTCGATGCGCTGAACACGATGCAACATACGGCAAACCCTAACAATCGACCGTTCTCGAGTTATCATCGAATTGCTCGATTTTGGAAAAAAACAAGTTTCTGCCAAAACACTACCGTACACTTCTCTTAAACGCTTCACATTCACTGTGTAGGGGTAATTCGATGCGCTCAACACGATGCAACATACGGCAAACGCTGACATTCGACCGTTCTCGAGTTATGATCAAATCAGTGAGGGCTGTGAAAAACGTTCTTTTCTGCCCGTGAAACGCACGAATATGGCATAAACGGGTTTTGCTTCCAAAACACCACCGTACACTTCCCGTAACCACTTCAAATTCACTGTATAAGGGTAATTCGATGCGCTGAACACGATGCAACGCACGGCAAACGCTAACATTCGACCGTTCTCGAGTAAACATCGAAACAGTGAGGACTGTGAAAAACGTGCTTTTCTGCCCGTGAAACGCAAGAATGTCGCATTAACGAGTTTTCCTTCAAAAACACTACCGCACACTTCCCGTAACCACTTCAAATTCACTGTATAGGGGTAATTCGATGCGCTGAACACGATGCAACATACGGCAAACGCTAACATTCGACCGTTCTCGAGTTATCATCGCATTGCTCGAATTTCGAAAAAACCAATTTCTGCCAAAACAATACCGTACACTTCCCCTAAACGCTTCAAATTCACTGTATAGGGGTAATCCGAAGCGCTGAACACGATGCAACATACGGCAAACGCTAACATTCGACCGGTTTCGAGTTATCATCGAATTGCTCGATTTTCGAAAAAAACAACTTTCTGCCTAAACACTACCGTACACTTCTCATAAACGCTTTAAATTCACTGCATCTCGGTAATTCGATGTGCTGAACACGATGCAACATACGGCAAACGCTAACAATCGACCGTTCTCGCGTTATCATTGAATTGCTCGAATTTCGAAAAAAACAATTTCTGCCAAAACAATACCGTACACTTCCCCTAAACGCTTCAAATTCACTGTATAGGGGCAATCCGATGCGCTGAACACGATGCAACATACGGCAAACGCTAACATTCGACCGTTCTGGAGTTATGATCAAACCAGTGAGGACTGTGAAAAACGTTCTTTTCTGCCCGTGAAACGCACGAATATGGCATAAACGGGTTTTCCTCCCAAAACACTACCGTACACTTCCCGTAACCACTTCAAATTCACTGTATAATGGTAACTCGATGCGCTGAACACGATGCAACATACGGCAAACGCTAACATTTGACCGTTCTCGAGTTACGATCAAAAGAGTGAGGACTGTGAAAAACGTGCTTTTCTGCCCGTGAAACGCAAGAATATCGCATTAACGGGTTTTCCTTCAAAAACACTACCGTACACTTCCCCTAAACGCTTCAAATTCACTGTATAGGGGTAATCCGATGCGCTGAACAGGATGCAACATACGGCAAACGCTAACATTCGACCGTTCTGGAGTTATGATCAAACCAGTGAGGACTGTGAAAAACGTTCTTTTCTGCCCGTGAAACGCACGAATATGGCATAAACGGGTTTTCCTCCCAAAACACTACCGTACACTTCCCGTAACCACTTCAAATTCACTGTATAGGGGTAATTCGATGCGCTGAACACGATGCAACATACGGCAAACGCTAACAATCTACCGTTCTCGAGTTACGATCAAAACAGTGAGGACTGTGAAAAACGTGCTTTTCTGCCCGTGAAACGCAAGAATATCGCATTAACGGGTTTTCCTTCAAAAACACTACCGCACACTTCCCGTAACCACTTCAAATTCACTGTATAGGGGTAATTCGATGCGCTGAACACGACGCAACATACGGCAAACGCTAACAATCGACCGTTCTCGAGTTATCATCGAATAGCTCGAATTTCGAAAAAACCAATTTCTGCCAAAACAATACCGTACACTTCCCCTAAACGCTTCAAATTCACTGTATAGGGGTAATCCGATGCGCTGAACACGATGCAACATACGGCAAACGCTAACATTCGACCCTTCTGGAGTTATGATCAAACCAGTGAGGACTGTGAAAAACGTTCTTTTCTGCCCGTGAAACGCACGAATATGGCATAAACGGGTTTTCCTCCCAAAACACTACCGTACACTTCCCGTAACCACTTCAAATTCACTGTATAATGGTAACGCGATGCGCTGAACACGATGCAACATACGGCAAACGCTAACATTTGACCGTTCTCGAGTGACGATCAAAAGAGTGAGGACTGTGAAAAACGTGCTTTTCTGCCCGTGAAACGCAAGAATATCGCATTAACGGGTTTTCCTTCAAAAACACTACCGTACACTTCCCCTAAACGCTTCAAATTCACTGTATAGGGGTAATCCGATGCGCTGAACAGGATGCAACGTACGGCAAACGCTAACATTCGACCGTTCTGGAGTTATGATCAAATCAGTGAGGACTGTGAAAAACGTTCTTTTCTGCCCGTGAAACGCACGAATATGACATAAACGGGTTTTCCTCCCAAAACACTACCGTACACTTCCCGTAACCACTTCAAATTCACTGTATAGGGGTAATTCGATGCGCTGAACACGATGCAACATACGGCAAACGCTAAAATTCGACCGTTCTCGAGTTATCATCGAATTGCTCGAATTTCGAAAAAAACAATTTCTGCCAAAACAATCCCGTACACTTCCCCTAAACGCTTCAAATTCACTGTATAGGGGTAATCCGATGCGCTGAACACGATGCAACATACGGCAAACGCTACCAATCGACCGTTCTCGAGTAAACATCAAAAGAGTGAGGACTCTGAAAAACGTTCTTTTCTGCCCGTGAAACGCAAGAATATCGCATTAACGGGTTTTCCTTCAAAAACACTACCGCACACTTCCCGTAACCACTTCAAATCCACTGCATAGGGGTAATTCGATGCGCTGAACACGATGCAACATACGGCAAACGCTAACAATCGACCGTTCTCGAGTTATCATCGAATTGCTCGAATTTCGAAAAAACCAATTTCTGCCAAAACAATACCGTACACTTCCCCTAAACGCTTCAAATTCACTGTATAGGGGTAATCCGATGCGCTGAACACGATGCAACATACGGCAAACGCTAACGTTCGACCGTTCTCGAGTTACGATCAAAACAGTGAGGACTGTGAAAAACGTGCTTTTCTGCCCGTGAAACGCAAGAATATCGCATGAACGGGTTTTCCTTGAAAAACACTATCGTACACTTCCCGTAACCACTTCAAATTCACTGTATAGGGGTAATTCGATGCGCTGAAGACGATGCAACATACGGCAAACGCTAACATTCGACCGTTCTCGAGTTATCATCGAATTGCTCGATTTTGGAAAAAAACAACTTTCTGCCAAAACAATACCGTACACTTCCCCTAAACGCTTCAAATTCACTGTATAGGGGTAATCCGATGCGCTGAACACGATGCAACATACGGCAAACGCTAACGTTCGACCGTTCTCGAGTTACGATCAAAACAGTGAGGACTGTGAAAAACGTGCTTTTCTGCCCGTGAAACGCAAGAATATCGCATAAACGGGTTTTCCTCCAAAAACACTACCGTACACTTCCCGTAACCACTTCAAATTCACTATATAGGGGTAATTCGATGCGCTGAACACGATGCAACATACGGCAAACGCTAAAATTCGACCGTTCTCGAGTTATCATCGAATTGCTCGAATTTCGAAAAAAACAATTTCTGGCAAAACAATCCCGTACACTTCCCTTAAACGCTTCAAATTCACTGTATAGGGGTAATCCGATGCGCTGAACACGATGCAACATATGGCAAACGCTACCAATCGACCGTTCTCGAGTAAACATCAAAACAGTGAGGACTCTGAAAAACGTTCTTTTCTGCCCGTGAAATGCACGAATATGGCATAAACGGGTTTTCCTTCCAAAACACTACCGTACACTTCCCGTAACCACTCCAAATTCACTATGTAGGGGTAATTCGATGCGCTCAACACGATGCAACATACGGCAAACCCTAACATTCGACCGTTCTCGAGTTATGATCAAAACAGTGAGGACTGTGAAAAACGTTCTTTTCTGCCCGTGAAACGCACGAATATGGCATAAACGGGTTTCCCTCCCAAAACACTACCGTACACTTCCCGTAACCACTTCAAATTCACTGTATAAGCGTAATTCGATGCGCTGAACACGATGCAACATACGGCAAACCCTAACAATCGACCGTTCTCGAGTTATCATCGAATTGCTCGATTTTGGAAAAAAACAAGTTTCTGCCAAAACACTACCGTACACTTCCCCTAAACGCTTCAAATTCACTGTATAGGGGTAATCCGATGCGCTGAACAGGATGCAACATACGGCAAACGCTAACATTCGACCGTTCTGGAGTTATGATCAAATCAGTGAGGACTGTGAAAAACGTTCTTTTCTGCCCGTGAAACGCACGAATATGGCATAAACGGGTTTTCCTCCCAAAACATTACCGTACACTTCCCGTAACCACTTCAAATTCACTGTATAGGGGTAATTCGATGCGCTGAACACGATGCAACATACGGCAAACGCTAACAATCGACCGTTCTCGAGTTACGATCAAAACAGTGAGGACTGTGAAAAACGTGCTTTTCTGCCCGTGAAACGCAAGAATATCGCATTAACGGGTTTTCCTTCAAAAACACTACCGCACACTTCCCGTAACCACTTCAAATCCACTGTATAGGGGTAATTCGATGCGCTGAACACGATGCAACATACGGCAAACGCTAACAATCGACCGTTCTCGAGTTATCATCGAATTGCTCGATTTTGGAAAAAAACAAGTTTCTGCCAAAACACTACCGTACACTTCTCTTAAACGCTTCACATTCACTGTGTAGGGGTAATTCGATGCGCTCAACACGATGCAACATACGGCAAACGCTGACATTCGACCGTTCTCGAGTTATGATCAAATCAGTGAGGGCTGTGAAAAACGTTCTTTTCTGCCCGTGAAACGCACGAATATGGCATAAACGGGTTTCCCTCCCAAAACACTACCGTACACTTCCCGTAACCACTTCAAATTCACTGTATAAGCGTAATTCGATGCGCTGAACACGATGCAACATACGGCAAACCCTAACAATCGACCGTTCTCGAGTTATCATCGAATTGCTCGATTTTGGAAAAAAAAAGTTTCTGCCAAAACACTACCGTACACTTCTCTTAAACGCTTCACATTCACTGTGTAGGGGTAATTCGATGCGCTCAACACGATGCAACATACGGCAAACGCTAACATTCGACCGTTCTCGAGTTATGATCAAAACAGTGAGGACTGTGAAAAACGTTCTTTTCTGCCCGTGAAACGCACGAATATGGCATAAACGGGTTTCCCTCCCAAAACACTACCGTACACTTCCCGTAACCACTTCAAATTCACTGTATAAGCGTAATTCGATGCGCTGAACACGATGCAACATACGGCAAACGCTAACATTCGACCGTTCTCGAGTTATCATCGAATTGCTCGAATTTCGAAAAAAACAATTTCTGCCAAAACAATACCGTACACTTCCCCTAAACGCTTCAAATTCACTGTATGGGGTAATCCGATGCGCTGAACACGATGCAACATACGGCAAACGCTAAAAAACGACCGTTCTCGAGTAAACATCAAAACAGTGAGGACTGTGAAAAACGTTCTTTTCTGCCCGTGAAACACACGAATATGGCATAAACGGGTTTTCCTTCCAAAACACTACCGTACACTTCCCGTAACCACTCCAATTCACTATGTAGGGGTAATTCGATGCGCTCAACACGATGCAACATACGGCAAACCCTAACATTCGACCGTTCTCGAGTTATGATCAAAACAGTGAGGACTGTGAAAAACGTTCTTTTCTGCCCGTGAAACGCACGAATATGGCATAAACGGGTTTCCCTCCCAAAACACTACCGTACACTTCCCGTAACCACTTCAAATTCACTGTATAAACGTAATTCGATGCGCTGAACACGATGCAACATACGGCAAACGCTAACAATCGACCGTTCTTGCGTTATCATTGAATTGCTCGAATTTCGAAAAAAACAATTTCTGCCAAAACAATACCGTACACTTCCCCTAAACGCTTCAAATTCACTGTATAGGGGTAATCCGATGCGCTGAACACGATGCAACATACGGCAAACGCTAACGTTCGACCGTTCTCGAGTTACGATCAAAACAGTGAGGACTGTGAAAAACGTGCTTTTCTGCCCGTGAAACGCAAGAATATCGCATGAACAGGTTTTCCTTGAAAAACACTATCGTACACTTCCCGTAACCACTTCAAATTCACTGTATAGGGGTAACTCAATGCGCTGAACACGATGCAACATACGGCAAACGCTAACATTCGACCGTTCTCGAGTTATCATCGAATTGCTCGATTTTGGAAAAAAACAACTTTCTGCCAAAACAATACCGTACACTTCCCCTAAACGCTTCAAATTCACTGTATAGGGGTAATCCGATGCGCTGAACACGATGCAACATACGGCAAACGCTAACATTCGACCGTTCTCGAGTTACGATCAAAACAGTGAGGACTGTGAAAAACGTTCTTTTCTGCCCGTGAAACGCACGAATATGGCATAAACGGGTTTCCCTCCCAAAACACTACCGTACACTTCCCGTAACCACTTCAAATTCACTGTATAAGCGTAATTCGATGCGCTGAACACGATGCAACATACGGCAAACCCTAACAATCGACCGTTCTCGAGTTATCATCGAATTGCTCGATTTTGGAAAAAAACAAGTTTCTGCCAAAACACTACCGTACACTTCTCTTAAACGCTTCACATTCACTGTGTAGGGGTAATTCGATGCGCTCAACACGATGCAACATACGGCAAACGCTGACATTCGACCGTTCTCGAGTTATGATCAAATCAGTGAGGGCTGTGAAAACCGTTCTTTTCTGCCCGTGAAACGCACGAATATGGCATAAACGGGTTTTGCTTCCAAAACACCACCGTACACTTCCCGTAACCACTTCAAATTCACTGTATAAGGGTAATTCGATGCGCTGAACACGATGCAACGCACGGCAAACGCTAACATTCGACCGTTCTCGAGTTATGATCAAAACAGTGAGGACTGTGAAAAACGTTCTTTTCTGCCCGTGAAACGCACGAATATGGAATAAACGGGTTTCCCTCCCAAAACACTACCGTACACTTCCCGTAACCACTTCAAATTCACTGTATAATGGTAACTCGATGCGCTGAACACGATGCAACATACGGTAAACGCTAACAATTGACCGTTCTCGAGTTACGATCAAAAGAGTGAGGACTGTGAAAAACGTGCTTTTCTGCCCGTGAAACGCAAGAATATCGCATCAACGGGTTTTCCTTCAAAAACACTACCGTACACTTCCCCTAAACGCTTCAAATTCACTGTATAGGGGTAATCCGATGCGCTGAACAGGATGCAACATACGGCAAACGCTAACATTCGACCGTTCTGGAGTTATGATCAAATCAGTGAGGACTGGGAAAAACGTTCTTTTCTGCCCGTGAAACGCACGAATATAGCATAAACGGGTTTTCCTTCCAAAACACTACCGTACACTTCCCGTAACCACTCCAAATTCACTACGTAGGGGTAATTCGATGCGCTCAACACGATGCAACATACGGCAAACCCTAACATTCGACCGTTCTCGAGTTATGATCAAAACAGTGAGGACTGTGAAAAACGTTCTTTTCTGCCCGTGAAACGCACGAATATGGCATAAACGGGTTTCCCTCCCAAAACACTACCGTACACTTCCCGTAACCACTTCAAATCCACTGTATAGGGGTAATTCGATGCGCTGAACACGATGCAACATACGGCAAACGCTAACAATCGACCGTTCTCGAGTTATCATCGAATCGCTCGAATTTCGAAAAAACTCATTTCTGCCAAAACAATACCGTACACTTCCCCTAAACGCTTCAAATTCACTGTATAGGGGTAATCCGATGCGCTGAACACGATGCAACATACGGCAAACGCTAACGTTCGACCGTTCTCGAGTTACGATCAAAACAGTGAGGACTGTGAAAAACGTGCTTTTCTGCCCGTGAAACACAAGAATATCGCATGAACGGGTTTTCCTTGAAAAACACTATCGTACACTTCCCGTAACCACTTCAAATTCACTGTATAGGGGTAATTCGATGCGCTGAACACGATGCAACATACGGCAAACGCTAACATTCGACCGGTTTCGAGTTATCATCGAATTGCTCGATTTTCGAAAAAAACAACTTTCTGCCAAAACAATACCGTACACTTCCCCTAAACGCTTCAAATTCACTGTATAGGGGTAATCCGATGCGCTGAACACGATGCAACATATGGCAAACGCTACCAATCGACCGTTCTCGAGTAAACATCAAAACAGTGAGGACTCTGAAAAACGCTCTTTTCTGCCCGTGAAACGCACGAATATGGCATAAACGGGTTTCCCTCCCAAAACACTACCGTACACTTCCCGTAACCACTTCAAATTCACTGTATAAGCGTAATTCGATGCGCTGAACACGATGCAACATACGGCAAACCCTAACAATCGACCGTTCTCGAGTTATCATCGAATTGCTCGATTTTGGAAAAAAACAAGTTTCTGCCAAAACACTACCGTACACTTCTCTTAAACGCTTCACATTCACTGTGTAGGGGTAATTCGATGCGCTCAACACGATGCAACATACGGCAAACGCTGACATTCGACCGTTCTCGAGTTATGATCAAATCAGTGAGGGCTGTGAAAAACGTTCTTTTCTGCCCGTGAAACGCACGAATATGGCATAAACGGGTTTTGCTTCCAAAACACCACCGTACACTTCCCGTAACCACTTCAAATTCACTGTATAAGGGTAATTCGATGCGCTGAACACGATGCAACGCACGGCAAACGCTAACATTCGACCGTTCTCGAGTAAACATCGAAACAGTGAGGACTGTGAAAAACGTGCTTTTCTGCCCGTGAAACGCAAGAATGTCGCATTAACGAGTTTTCCTTCAAAAACACTACCGCACACTTCCCGTAACCACTTCAAATTCACTGTATAGGGGTAATTCGATGCGCTGAACACGATGCAACATACGGCAAACGCTAACATTCGACCGTTCTCGAGTTATCATCGCATTGCTCGAATTTCGAAAAAACCAATTTCTGCCAAAACAATACCGTACACTTCCCCTAAACGCTTCAAATTCACTGTATAGGGGTAATCCGAAGCGCTGAACACGATGCAACATACGGCAAACGCTAACATTCGACCGGTTTCGAGTTATCATCGAATTGCTCGATTTTCGAAAAAAACAACTTTCTGCCTAAACACTACCGTACACTTCTCATAAACGCTTTAAATTCACTGCATCTCGGTAATTCGATGTGCTGAACACGATGCAACATACGGCAAACGCTAACAATCGACCGTTCTCGCGTTATCATTGAATTGCTCGAATTTCGAAAAAAACAATTTCTGCCAAAACAATACCGTACACTTCCCCTAAACGCTTCAAAGTCACTGTATAGGGGCAATCCGATGCGCTGAACACGATGCAACATACGGCAAACGCTAACATTCGACCGTTCTGGAGTTATGATCAAACCAGTGAGGACTGTGAAAAACGTTCTTTTCTGCCCGTGAAACGCACGAATATGGCATAAACGGGTTTTCCTCCCAAAACACTACCGTACACTTCCCGTAACCACTTCAAATTCACTGTATAATGGTAACTCGATGCGCTGAACACGATGCAACATACGGCAAACGCTAACATTTGACCGTTCTCGAGTTACGATCAAAAGAGTGAGGACTGTGAAAAACGTGCTTTTCTGCCCGTGAAACGCAAGAATATCGCATTAACGGGTTTTCCTTCAAAAACACTACCGTACACTTCCCCTAAACGCTTCAAATTCACTGTATAGGGGTAATCCGATGCGCTGAACAGGATGCAACATACGGCAAACGCTAACATTCGACCGTTCTGGAGTTATGATCAAACCAGTGAGGACTGTGAAAAACGTTCTTTTCTGCCCGTGAAACGCACGAATATGGCATAAACGGGTTTTCCTCCCAAAACACTACCGTACACTTCCCGTAACCACTTCAAATTCACTGTATAGGGGTAATTCGATGCGCTGAACACGATGCAACATACGGCAAACGCTAACAATCTACCGTTCTCGAGTTACGATCAAAACAGTGAGGACTGTGAAAAACGTGCTTTTCTGCCCGTGAAACGCAAGAATATCGCATTAACGGGTTTTCCTTCAAAAACACTACCGCACACTTCCCGTAACCACTTCAAATTCACTGTATAGGGGTAATTCGATGCGCTGAACACGACGCAACATACGGCAAACGCTAACAATCGACCGTTCTCGAGTTATCATCGAATAGCTCGAATTTCGAAAAAACCAATTTCTGCCAAAACAATACCGTACACTTCCCCTAAACGCTTCAAATTCACTGTATAGGGGTAATCCGATGCGCTGAACACGATGCAACATACGGCAAACGCTAACATTCGACCCTTCTGGAGTTATGATCAAACCAGTGAGGACTGTGAAAAACGTTCTTTTCTGCCCGTGAAACGCACGAATATGGCATAAACGGGTTTTCCTCCCAAAACACTACCGTACACTTCCCGTAACCACTTCAAATTCACTGTATAATGGTAACGCGATGCGCTGAACACGATGCGACATACGGCAAACGCTAACATTTGACCGTTCTCGAGTGACGATCAAAAGAGTGAGGACTGTGAAAAACGTGCTTTTCTGCCCGTGAAACGCAAGAATATCGCATTAACGGGTTTTCCTTCAAAAACACTACCGTACACTTCCCCTAAACGCTTCAAATTCACTGTATAGGGGTAATCCGATGCGCTGAACAGGATGCAACGTACGGCAAACGCTAACATTCGACCGTTCTGGAGTTATGATCAAATCAGTGAGGACTGTGAAAAACGTTCTTTTCTGCCCGTGAAACGCACGAATATGGCATAAACGGGTTTTCCTCCCAAAACACTACCGTACACTTCCCGTAACCACTTCAAATTCACTGTATAGGGGTAATTCGATGCGCTGAACACGATGCAACATACGGCAAACGCTAACAATCGACCGTTCTCGAGTTACGATCAAAACAGTGAGGACTGTGAAAAACGTGCTTTTCTGCCCGTGAAACACAAGAATATCGCATTAACGGGTTTTCCTTGAAAAACACTACCGCACACTTCCTGTAACCACTTCAAATCCACTGTATAGGGGTAATTCGATGCGCTGAACACGATGCAACATACGGCAAACGCTAACATTCGACCGGTTTCGAGTTATCATCGAATTGCTCGATTTTCGAAAAAAACAACTTTCTGCCAAAACAATACCGTACACTTCCCCTAAACGCTTCAAATTCACTGTATAGGGGTAATCCGATGCGCTGAACACGATGCAACATACGGCAAACGCTAACATTCGACCGTTCTCGAGTTACGATCAAAACAGTGAGGACTGTGAAAAACGTGCTTTTCTGCCCGTGAAACGCAAGAATATCGCATTAACGGGTTTTCCTCCAAAAACACTACCGTACACTTCCCGTACCCACTTCAAATTCACTGTATAGGGGTAATTCGATGCGCTGAACACGATGCAACATACGGCAAACGCTAACATTCGACCGTTCTCGAGTTATCATCGAACTGCTCGAATTTCGAAAAAAACAATTTCTGCCAAAACAATACCGTACACTTCCCCTAAACGCTTCAAATTCACTGTATAGGGGTAATCCGATGCGCTGAACACGATGCAACATACGGCAAACGCTACCAATCGACCGTTCTCGAGTAAACATCAAAACAGTGAGGACTCTGAAAAACGTTCTTTTCTGCCCGTGAAACGCACGAATATGGCATAAACGGGTTTTCCTTCCAAAACACTACCGTACACTGCCCGTAACCACTCCAAATTCACTATGTAGGGGTAATTCGATGCGCTCAACACGATGCAACATACGGCAAACCCTAACATTCGACCGTTCTCGAGTTATGATCAAAACAGTGAGGACTGTGAAAAACGTTCTTTTCTGCCCGTGAAACGCACGAATATGGCATAAACGGGTTTCCCTCCCAAAACACAACCGTACACTTCCCGTAACCACTTCAAATTCACTGTATAAGGGTAATTCGATGCGCTGAACACGATGCAACATACGGCAAACGCTAACAATCGACCGTTCTCGAGTTATCATCGAATTGCTCGAATTTCGAAAAAACCAATTTCTGCAAAAACAATACCGTACACTTCCCCTAAACGCTTCAAATTCACTGTATAGGGGTAATCTGATGCGCTGAACACGATGCAACATACGGCAAACGCTAACATTCGACCGTTCTCGAGTTACGATCAAAACAGTGAGGACTGTGAAAAACGTGCTTTTCTGCCCGTGAAACGCAAGAATATCGCATGAACGGGTTTTCCTTGAAAAACACTATCGTACACTTCCCGTAACCACTTCAAATACACTGTATAGGGGTAATTCGATGCGCTGAACACGATGCAACATACGGCAAACGCTAACATTCGACCGGTTTCGAGTTATCATCGAATTGCTCGATTTTCGAAAAAAACAACTTTCTGCCAAAACAATACCGTACACTTCCCCTAAACGCTTCAAATTCACTGTATAGGGGTAATCCGATGCGCTGAACACGATGCAACATACGGCAAACGCTAACATTCGACCGTTCTCGAGTTACGATCAAAACAGTGAGGACTGTGGAAAACGTGCTTTTCTGCCCGTGAAACGCAAGAATATCGCATTAACGGGTTTTCCTCCAAAAACACTACCGTACACTTCCCGTAACCACTTCAAATTCACTGTATAGGGGTAATTCGATGCGCTGAACACGATGCAACATACGGCAAACGCTAACAATCGACCGTTCTCGAGTTACGATCAAAACAGTGAGGACTGTGAAAAACGTGCTTTTCTGCCCGAGAAACGCAAGAATATCGCATTAACGGGTTTTCCTTCAAAAACACTACCGCCACTTCCCGTAACCACTTCAAATTCACTGTATAGGGATAATTCGATGCGCTGAACACGATGCAACATACGGCAAACGCTAACATTCGACCGTTCTCGAGTTATCATCGAATTGCTCGAATTTCGAAAAAAACAATTTCTGCCAAAACAATACCGTACACTTCCCCTAAACGCTTCAAATTCACTGTATAGGGGTAATCCGATGCGCTGAACACGATGCAACATACGGCAAACGCTAACAATCGACCGTTCTCGAGTAAACATCAAAACAGTGAGGACTGTGAAAAACGTTCTTTTCTGCCCGTGAAACGCACGAATATGGCATAAACGGGTTTTCCTTCCAAAACACTACCGTACACTTCCCGTAACCACTCCAAATTCACTATGTAGGGGTAATTCGATGCGCTCAACACGATGCAACATACGGCAAACCCTAACATTCGACCGTTCTCGAGGTATGATCAAAACAGTGAGGACTGTGAAAAACGTTCTTTTCTGCCCGTGAAACGCACGAATTTGGCATAAACGGGTTTCCCTCCCAAAACACTACCGTACACTTCCCGTAACCACTTCAAATTCACTGTATAAGCGTAATTCGATGCCCTGAACACGATGCAACATACGGCAAACCCTAACAATCGACCGTTCTCGAGTTATCATCGAATTGCTCGATTTTCGAAAAAAACAAGTTTCTGCCAAAACACTACCGTACACTTCTCTTAAACGCTTCACATTCACTGTGTAGGGGTAATTCGATGCGCTCAACACGATGCAACATACGGCAAACGCTGACATTCGACCGTTCTCGAGTTATGATCAAATCAGTGAGGGCTGTGAAAAACGTTCTTTTCTGCCCGTGAAACGCACGAATATGGCATAAACGGGTTTTGCTTCCAAAACACCACCGTACACTTCCCGTAACCACTTCAAATTCACTGTATAAGGGTAATTCGATGCGCTGAACACGATGCAACGCACGGCAAACGCTAACATTCGACCGTTCTCGAGTAAACATCGAAACAGTGAGGACTGTGAAAAACGTGCTTTTCTGCCCGTGAAACGCAAGAATATCGCATTAACGAGTTTTCCTTCAAAAACACTACCGCACACTTCCCGTAACCACTTCAAATTCACTGTATAGGGGTAATTCGATGCGCTGAACACGATGCAACATACGGCAAGCGCTAACATTCGACCGTTCTCGAGTTATCATCGAATTGCTCGAATTTCGAAAAAAACAATTTCTGCCAAAACAATACCGTACACTTCCCCTAAACGCTTCAAATTCACTGTATGGGGTAATCCGATGCGCTGAACACGATGCAACATACGGCAAACGCTAAAAAACGACCGTTCTCGAGTAAACATCAAAACAGTGAGGACTGTGAAAAACGTTCTTTTCTGCCCGTGAAACACACGAATATGGCATAAACGGGTTTTCCTTCCAAAACACTACCGTACACTTCCCGTAACCACTCCAATTCACTATGTAGGGGTAATTCGATGCGCTCAACACGATGCAACATACGGCAAACCCTAACATTCGACCGTTCTCGAGTTATGATCAAAACAGTGAGGACTGTGAAAAACGTTCTTTTCTGCCCGTGAAACGCACGAATATGGCATAAACGGGTTTCCCTCCCAAAACACTACCGTACACTTCCCGTAACCACTTCAAATTCACTGTATAAGCGTAATTCGATGCGCTGAACACGATGCAACATACGGCAAACGCTAACAATCGACCGTTCTTGCGTTATCATTGAATTGCTCGAATTTCGAAAAAAACAATTTCTGCCAAAACAATACCGTACACTTCCCCTAAACGCTTCAAATTCACTGTATAGGGGTAATCCGATGCGCTGAACACGATGCAACATACGGCAAACGCTGACATTCGACCGTTCTCGAGTTATGATCAAATCAGTGAGGGCTGTGAAAAACGTTCTTTTCTGCCCGTGAAACGCACGAATATGGCATAAACGGGTTTTGCTTCCAAAACACCACCGTACACTTCCCGTAACCACTTCAAATTCACTGTATAAGGGTAATTCGATGCGCTGAACACGATGCAACGCACGGCAAACGCTAACATTCGACCGTTATCGAGTAAACATCGAAACAGTGAGGACTGTGAAAAACGTGCTTTTCTGCCCGTGAAACGCAAGAATATCGCATTAACGGGTTTTCCTTCAAAAACACTACCGCACACTTCCCCTAAACGCTTCAAATTCACTGTATAGGGGTAATCCGATGCGCTGAACACGATGCAACATACGGCAAACGCTAACATTCGACCGTTCTGGAGTTATGATCAAACCAGTGAGGACTGTGAAAAACGTTCTTTTCTGCCCGTGAAACGCACGAATATGGCATAAACGGGTTTTCCTCCCAAAACACTACCGTACACTTCCCGTAACCACTTCAAATTCACTGTATAATGGTAACGCGATGCGCTGAACACGATGCAACATACGGCAAACGCTAACATTTGACCGTTCTCGAGTGACGATCAAAAGAGTGAGGACTGTGAAAAACGTGCTTTTCTGCCCGTGAAACGCAAGAATATCGCATTAACGGGTTTTCCTTCAAAAACACTACCGCACACTTCCCGTAACCACTTCAAATCCACTGTATAGGGGTAATTCGATGCGCTGAACACGATGCAACATACGGCAAACGCTAACAATCGACCGTTCTCGAGTTATCATCGAATTGCTCGAATTTCGAAAAAACCAATTTCTGCCAAAACAATACCGTACACTTCCCCTAAACGCTTCAAATTCACTGTATAGGGGTAATCCGATGCGCTGAACACGATGCAACATACGGCAAACGCTAACGTTCGACCGTTCTCGAGTTACGATCAAAAGAGTGAGGACTGTGAAAAACGTGCTTTTCTGCCCGTGAAACGCAAGAATATCGCATTAACGGGTTTTCCTTCAAAAACACTACCGTACACTTCCCCTAAACGCTTCAAATTCACTGTATAGGGGTAATCCGATGCGCTGAACAGGATGCAACATACGGCAAACGCTAACATTCGACCGTTCTGGAGTTATGATCAAATCAGTGAGGACTGTGAAAAATGTTCTTTTCTGCCCGTGAAACGCACGAATATGGCATAAACGGGTTTTCCTCCCAAAACATTACCGTACACTTCCCGTAACCACTTCAAATTCACTGTATAGGGGTAATTCGATGCGCTGAACACGATGCAACATACGGCAAACGCTAACAATCGACCGTTCTCGAGTTACGATCAAAACAGTGAGGACTGTGAAAAACGTGCTTTTCTGCCCGTGAAACGCAAGAATATCGCATTAACGGGTTTTCCTTCAAAAACACTACCGCACACTTCCCGTAACCACTTCAAATCCACTGTATAGGGGTAATTCGATGCGCTGAACACGATGCAACATACGGCAAACGCTAACAATCGACCGTTCTCGAGTTATCATCGAATTGCTCGAATTTCGAAAAAACCAATTTCTGCCAAAACAATACCGTACACTTCCCCTAAACGCTTCAAATTCACTGTATAGGGGTAATCCGATGCGCTGAACACGATGCAACATACGGCAAACGCTACCAATCGACCGTTCTCGAGTAAAGATCAAAACAGTGAGGACTCAGAAAAACGTTCTTTTCTACCCGTGAATTGCACGAATATGGCATAAACGGGTTTTCCTTCCAAAACACTACCGTACACTTCCCGTAACCACTCCAAATTCACTATGTAGGGGTAATTCGATGCGCTCAACACGATGCAACATACGGCAAACCCTAACATTCGACCGTTCTCGAGTTATGATCAAAACAGTGAGGACTGTGAAAAACGTTCTTTTCTGCCCGTGAAACGCACGAATATGGCATAAACGGGTTTCCCTCCCAAAACACTACCGTACACTTCCCGTAACCACTTCAAATTCACTGTATAAGCGTAATTCGATGCGCTGAACACGATGCAACATACGGCAAACCCTAACAATCGACCGTTCTCGAGTTATCATCGAATTGCTCGATTTTGGAAAAAAACAAGTTTCTGCCAAAACACTACCGTACACTTCTCTTAAACGCTTCACATTCACTGTGTAGGGGTAATTCGATGCGCTCAACACGATGCAACATACGGCAAACGCTGACATTCGACCGTTCTCGAGTTATGATCAAATCAGTGAGGGCTGTGAAAACCGTTCTTTTCTGCCCGTGAAACGCACGAATATGGAATAAACGGGTTTCCCTCCCAAAACACTACCGTACACTTCCCGTAACCACTTCAAATTCACTGTATAATGGTAACTCGATGCGCTGAACACGATGCAACATACGGTAAACGCTAACAATTGACCGTTCTCGAGTTACGATCAAAAGAGTGAGGACTGTGAAAAACGTGCTTTTCTGCCCGTGAAACGCAAGAATATCGCATCAACGGGTTTTCCTTCAAAAACACTACCGTACACTTCCCCTAAACGCTTCAAATTCACTGTATAGGGGTAATCCGATGCGCTGAACAGGATGCAACATACGGCAAACGCTAACATTCGACCGTTCTGAAGTTATGATCAAATCAGTGAGGACTGTGAAAAACGTTCTTTTCTGCCCGTGAAACGCACGAATATGGCATAAAGGGGTTTTCCTCCCAAAACATTACCGTACACTTCCCGTAACCACTTCAAATTCACTGTATAGGGGTAATTCGATGCGCTGAACACGATGCAACATACGGCAAACGCTAACAATCGACCGTTCTCGAGTTACGATCAAAACAGTGAGGACTGTGAAAAACGTGCTTTTCTGCCCGTGAAACGCAAGAATATCGCATTAACGGGTTTTCCTTCAAAAACACTACCGCACACTTCCCGTAACCACTTCAAATCCACTGTATAGGGGTAATTCGATGCGCTGAACACGATGCAACATACGGCAAACGCTAACAATCGACCGTTCTCGAGTTATCATCGAATTGCTCGAATTTCGAAAAAACCAATTTCTGCCAAAACAATACCGTACACTTCCCCGAAACGCTTCAAATTCACTGTATAGGGGTAATCCGATGCGCTGAACACGATGCAACATACGGCAAACGCTAACGTTCGACCGTTCTCGAGTTACGATCAAAACAGTGAGGACTGTGAAAAACGTGCTTTTCTGCCCGTGAAACGCAAGAATATCGCATGAACGGGTTTTCCTTGAAAAACACTATCGTACACTTCCCGTAACCACTTCAAATTCACTGTATAGGGGTAATTCGATGCGCTGAACACGATGCAACATACGGCAAACGCTAACATTCGACCGTTCTCGAGTTGTCATCGAATTGCTCGATTTTGGAAAAAAACAACTTTCTGCCAAAACAATACCGTACACTTCCCCTAAACGCTTCAAATTCACTGTATAGGGGTAATCCGATGCGCTGAACACGATGCAACATACGGCAAACGCTAACATTCGACCGTTCTGGAGTTATGATCAAACCAGTGAGGACTGTGAAAAACGTTCTTTTCTGCCCGTGAAACGCACGAATATGGCATAAACGGGTTTCCCTCCCAAAACACTACCGTACACTTCCCGTAACCACTTCAAATTCACTGTATAAGCGTAATTCGATGCGCTGAACACGATGCAACATACGGCAAACGCTAACATTCGACCGTTCTCGAGTTATCATCGAATTGCTCGAATTTCGAAAAAAACAATATCTGCCAAAACAATACCGTACACTTCCCCTAAACGCTTCAAATTCACTGTATAGGGGTAATCCGATGCGCTGAACACGATGCAACATACGGCAAACGCTAACATTCGACCGTTCTGGAGTTATGATCAAACCAGTGAGGACTGTGAAAAACGTTCTTTCTGCCCGTGAAACGCACGAATATGGCATAAACGGGGTTTCCTCCCAAAACACTACCGTACACTTCCCGTAACCACTTCAAATTCACTGTATAATGGTAACTCGATGCGCTGAACACGATGCAACATACGGTAAACGCTAATAATTGACCGTTCTCGAGTTACGATCAAAAGAGTGAGGACTGTGAAAAACGTGCTTTTCTGCCCGTGAAACGCAAGAATATCGCATTAACGGGTTTTCCTTCAAAAACACTACCGTACACTTCCCCTAAACGCTTCAAATTCACTGTATAGGGGTAATTCGATGCGCTGAACACGATGCAACGTACGGCAAACGCTAACAATCGACCGTTCTCGAGTTATCATCGAATTGCTCGAATTTCGAAAAAACCAATTTCTGCCAAAACAATACCGTACACTTCCCCTAAACGCTTCAAATTCACTGTATAGGGGTAATCCGATGCGCTGAACACGATGCAACATACGGCAAACGCTAACGTTCGACCGTTCTCGAGTTACGATCAAAACAGTGAGGACTGTGAAAAACGTGCTTTTCTGCCCGTGAAACGCAAGAATATCGCATGAACGGGTTTTCCTTGAAAAACACTATCGTACACTTCCCGTAACCACTTCAAATTCACTGTATAGGGGTAATTCGATGCGCTGAAGACGATGCAACATACGGCAAACGCTAACATTCGACCGTTCTCGAGTTATCATCGAATTGCTCGATTTTGGAAAAAAACAACTTTCTGCCAAAACAATACCGTACACTTCCCCTAAACGCTTCAAATTCACTGTATAGGGGTAATCCGATGCGCTGAACACGATGCAACATACGGCAAACGCTAACGTTCGACCGTTCTCGAGTTACGATCAAAACAGTGAGGACTGTGAAAAACGTGCTTTTCTGCCCGTGAAACGCAAGAATATCGCATGAACGGGTTTTCCTTGAAAAACACTATCGTACACTTCCCGTAACCACTTCAAGTTCACTGTATAGGGGTAATTCGATGCGCTGAACACGATGCAACATACGGCAAAAGCTAACATTCGACCGGTTTCGAGTTATCATCGAATTGCTCGATTTTCGAAAAAAACAACTTTCTGCCAAAACAATACCGTACACTTCCCCTAAACGCTTTAAATTCACTGTATAGGGGTAATCCGATGCGCTGAACACTATGCAACATACGGCAAACGCTAACATTCGACCGTTCTCGAGTTACGATCAAAACAGTGAGGACTGTGAAAAACGTGCTTTTCTGCCCGTGAAACGCAAGAATATCGCATCAACGGGTTTTCCTCCAAAAACACTACCGTACACTTCCCGTAACCACTTCAAATTCACTATATAGGGGTAATTCGATGCGCTGAACACGATGCAACATACGGCAAACGCTAAAATTCGACCGTTCTCGAGTTATCATCGAATTGCTCGAATTTCGAAAAAAACAATTTCTGCCAAAACAATCCCGTACACTTCCCCTAAACGCTTCAAATTCACTGTATAGGGGTAATCCGATGCGCTGAACACGATGCAACATACGGCAAACGCTACCAATCGACCGTTCTCGAGTAAACATCAAAAGAGTGAGGACTCTGAAAAACGTTCTTTTCTGCCCGTGAAACGCAAGAATATCGCATTAACGGGTTTTCCTTCAAAAACACTACCGCACACTTCCCGTAACCACTTCAAATCCACTGCATAGGGGTAATTCGATGCGCTGAACACGATGCAACATACGGCAAACGCTAACAATCGACCGTTCTCGAGTTATCATCGAATTGCTCGAATTTCGAAAAAACCAATTTCTGCCAAAACAATACCGTACACTTCCCCTAAACGCTTCAAATTCACTGTATAGGGGTAATCCGATGCGCTGAACACGATGCAACATACGGCAAACGCTAACGTTCGACCGTTCTCGAGTTACGATCAAAACAGTGAGGACTGTGAAAAACGTGCTTTTCTGCCCGTGAAACGCAAGAATATCGCATGAACGGGTTTTCCTTGAAAAACACTATCGTACACTTCCCGTAACCACTTCAAATTCACTGTATAGGGGTAATTCGATGCGCTGAAGACGATGCAACATACGGCAAACGCTAACATTCGACCGTTCTCGAGTTATCATCGAATTGCTCGATTTTGGAAAAAAACAACTTTCTGCCAAAACAATACCGTACACTTCCCCTAAACGCTTCAAATTCACTGTATAGGGGTAATCCGATGCGCTGAACACGATGCAACATACGGCAAACGCTAACGTTCGACCGTTCTCGAGTTACGATCAAAACAGTGAGGACTGTGAAAAACGTGCTTTTCTGCCCGTGAAACGCAAGAATATCGCATGAACGGGTTTTCCTTGAAAAACACTATCGTACACTTCCCGTAACCACTTCAAATTCACTGTATAGGGGTAATTCGATGCGCTGAACACGATGCAACATACGGCAAAAGCTAACATTCGACCGGTTTCGAGTTATCATCGAATTGCTCGATTTTCGAAAAAAACAACTTTCTGCCAAAACAATACCGTACACTTCCCCTAAACGCTTTAAATTCACTGTATAGGGGTAATCCGATGCGCTGAACACTATGCAACATACGGCAAACGCTAACATTCGACCGTTCTCGAGTTACGATCAAAACAGTGAGGACTGTGAAAAACGTGCTTTTCTGCCCGTGAAACGCAAGAATATCGCATCAACGGGTTTTCCTCCAAAAACACTACCGTACACTTCCCGTAACCACTTCAAATTCACTATATAGGGGTAATTCGATGCGCTGAACACGATGCAACATACGGCAAACGCTAAAATTCGACCGTTCTCGAGTTATCATCGAATTGCTCGAATTTCGAAAAAAACAATTTCTGCCAAAACAATCCCGTACACTTCCCTTAAACGCTTCAAATTCACTGTATAGGGGTAATCCGATGCGCTGAACACGATGCAACATATGGCAAACGCTACCAATCGACCGTTCTCGAGTAAACATCAAAACAGTGAGGACTCTGAAAAACGTTCTTTTCTGCCCGTGAAATGCACGAATATGGCATAAACGGGTTTTCCTTCCAAAACACTACCGTACACTTCCCGTAACCACTCCAAATTCACTATGTAGGGGTAATTCGATGCGCTCAACACGATGCAACATACGGCAAACCCTAACATTCGACCGTTCTCGAGTTATGATCAAAACAGTGAGGACTGTGAAAAACGTTCTTTTCTGCCCGTGAAACGCACGAATATGGCATAAACGGGTTTCCCTCCCAAAACACTACCGTACACTTCCCGTAACCACTTCAAATTCACTGTATAAGCGTAATTCGATGCGCTGAACACGATGCAACATACGGCAAACGCTAACATTCGACCGTTCTCGAGTTATCATCGAATTGCTCGAATTTCGAACAAAACAATTTCTGCCAAAACAATACCGTACACTTCCCCTAAACGCTTCAAATTCACTGTATAGGGGTAATCCGATGCGCTGAACACGATGCAACATACGGCAAACGCTAACATTCGACCGTTCTGGAGTTATGATCAAACCAGTGAGGACTGTGAAAAACGTTCTTTTCTGCCCGTGAAACGCACGAATATGGCATAAACGGGTTTTCCTCCCAAAACACTACCGTACACTTCCCGTAACCACTTCAAATTCACTGTATAATGGTAACTCGATGCGCTGAACACGATGCAACATACGGTAAACGCTAACAATTGACCGTTCTCGAGTTACGATCAAAAGAGTGAGGACTGTGAAAAACGTGCTTTTCTGCCCGTGAAACGCAAGAATATCGCATTAACGGGTTTTCCTTCAAAAACACTACCGTACACTTCCCCTAAACGCTTCAAATTCACTGTATAGGGGTAATCCGATGCGCTGAACACGATGCAACATACGGCAAACGCTAACGTTCGACCGTTCTCGAGTTACGATCAAAACAGTGAGGACTGTGAAAAACGTGCTTTTCTGCCCGTGAAACGCAAGAATATCGCATGAACGGGTTTTCCTTGAAAAACACTATCGTACACTTCCCGTAACCACTTCAAATTCACTGTATAGGGGTAATCCGATGCGCTGAACAGGATGCAACATACGGCAAACGCTAACAATCGACCGTTCTCGAGTTACGATCAAAACAGTGAGGACTGTGAAAAACGTGCTTTTCTGCCCGTGAAACGCAAGAATATCGCATTAACGGGTTTTCCTTCAAAAACACTACCGCACACTTCCCGTAACCACTTCAAATCCACTGTATAGGGGTAATTCGATGCGCTGAACACGATGCAACATACGGCAAACGCTAACAATCGACCGTTCTCGAGTTATCATCGAATTGCTCGAATTTCGAAAAAACCAATTTCTGCCAAAACAATACCGTACACTTCCCCTAAACGCTTCAAATTCACTGTATAGGGGTAATCCGATGCGCTGAACACGATGCAACATACGGCAAACGCTAACGTTCGACCGTTCTCGAGTTACGATCAAAACAGTGAGGACTGTGAAAAACGTGCTTTTCTGCCCGTGAAACGCAAGAATATCGCATGAACGGGTTTTCCTTGAAAAACACTATCGTACACTTCCCGTAACCACTTCAAATTCACTGTAAAGGGGTAACTCAATGCGCTGAACACGATGCAACATACGGCAAACGCTAACATTCGACCGTTCTCGAGTTATCATCGAATTGCTCGATTTTGGAAAAAAACAACTTTCTGCCAAAACAATACCGTACACTTCCCCTAAACGCTTCAAATTCACTGTATAGGGGTAATCCGATGCGCTGAACACGATGCAACATACGGCAAACGCTAACATTCGACCGTTCTCGAGTTACGATCAAAACAGTGAGGACTGTGAAAAACGTTCTTTTCTGCCCGTGAAACGCACGAATATGGCATAAACGGGTTTCCCTCCCAAAACACTACCGTACACTTCCCGTAACCACTTCAAATTCACTGTATAAGCGTAATTCGATGCGCTGAACACGATGCAACATACGGCAAACCCTAACAATCGACCGTTCTCGAGTTATCATCGAATTGCTCGATTTTGGAAAAAAACAAGTTTCTGCCAAAACACTACCGTACACTTCTCTTAAACGCTTCACATTCACTGTGTAGGGGTAATTCGATGCGCTCAACACGATGCAACATACGGCAAACGCTGACATTCGACCGTTCTCGAGTTATGATCAAATCAGTGAGGGCTGTGAAAACCGTTCTTTTCTGCCCGTGAAACGCACGAATATGGCATAAACGGGTTTTGCTTCCAAAACACCACCGTACACTTCCCGTAACCACTTCAAATTCACTGTATAAGGGTAATTCGATGCGCTGAACACGATGCAACGCACGGCAAACGCTAACATTCGACCGTTCTCGAGTTATGATCAAAACAGTGAGGACTGTGAAAAACGTGCTTTTCTGCCCGTGAAACGCAAGAATATCGCATCAACGGGTTTTCCTTCAAAAACACTACCGTACACTTCCCCTAAACGCTTCAAATTCACTGTATAGGGGTAATCCGATGCGCTGAACAGGATGCAACATACGGCAAACGCTAACATTCGACCGTTCTGGAGTTATGATCAAATCAGTGAGGACTGGGAACAACGTTCTTTTCTGCCCGTGAAACGCACGAATATAGCATAAACGGGTTTTCCTTCCAAAACACTACCGTACACTTCCCGTAACCACTTCAAATTCACTGTATAGGGGTAATTCGATGCGCTGAACACGATGCAACATACGGCAAACGCTAACAATCTACCGTTCTCGAGTTACGATCAAAACAGTGAGGACTGTGAAAAACGTGCTTTTCTGCCCGTGAAACGCAAGAATATCGCATTAACGGGTTTTCCTTCAAAAACACTACCGCACACTTCCCGTAACCACTTCAAATTCACTGTATAGGGGTAATTCGATGCGCTGAACACGACGCAACATACGGCAAACGCTAACAATCGACCGTTCTCGAGTTATCATCGAATAGCTCGAATTTCGAAAAAACCAATTTCTGCCAAAACAATACCGTACACTTCCCCTAAACGCTTCAAATTCACTGTATAGGGGTAATCCGATGCGCTGAACACGATGCAACATACGGCAAACGCTAACATTCGACCCTTCTGGAGTTATGATCAAACCAGTGAGGACTGTGAAAAACGTTCTTTTCTGCCCGTGAAACGCACGAATATGGCATAAACGGGTTTTCCTCCCAAAACACTACCGTACACTTCCCGTAACCACTTCAAATTCACTGTATAATGGTAACGCGATGCGCTGAACACGATGCAACATACGGCAAACGCTAACATTTGACCGTTCTCGAGTGACGATCAAAAGAGTGAGGACTGTGAAAAACGTTCTTTTCTGCCCGTGAAACACACGAATATGGCATAAACGGGTTTTCCTTCCAAAACACTACCGTACACTTCCCGTAACCACTCCAATTCACTATGTAGGGGTAATTCGATGCGCTCAACACGATGCAACATACGGCAAACCCTAACATTCGACCGTTCTCGAGTTATGATCAAAACAGTGAGGACTGTGAAAAACGTTCTTTTCTGCCCGTGAAACGCACGAATATGGCATAAACGGGTTTCCCTCCCAAAACACTACCGTACACTTCCCGTAACCACTTCAAATTCACTGTATAAGCGTAATTCGATGCGCTGAACACGATGCAACATACGGCAAACGCTAACAATCGACCGTTCTTGCGTTATCATTGAATTGCTCGAATTTCGAAAAAAACAATTTCTGCCAAAACAATACCGTACACTTCCCCTAAACGCTTCAAATTCACTGTATAGGGGTAATCCGATGCGCTGAACACGATGCAACATACGGCAAACGCTAACGTTCGACCGTTCTCGAGTTACGATCAAAACAGTGAGGACTGTGAAAAACGTGCTTTTCTGCCCGTGAAACGCAAGAATATCGCATGAACGGGTTTTCCTTGAAAAACACTATCGTACACTTCCCGTAACCACTTCAAATTCACTGTATAGGGGTAACTCAATGCGCCGAACACGATGCAACATACGGCAAACGCTAACATTCGACCGTTCTCGAGTTATCATCGAATTGCTCGATTTTGGAAAAAAACAACTTTCTGCCAAAACAATACCGTACACTTCCCCTAAACGCTTCAAATTCACTGTATAGGGGTAATCCGATGCGCTGAACACGATGCAACATACGGCAAACGCTAACATTCGACCGTTCTCGAGTTACGATCAAAACAGTGAGGACTGTGAAAAACGTTCTTTTCTGCCCGTGAAACGCACGAATATGGCATAAACGGGTTTCCCTCCCAAAACACTACCGTACACTTCCCGTAACCACTTCAAATTCACTGTATAAGCGTAATTCGATGCGCTGAACACGATGCAACATACGGCAAACCCTAACAATCGACCGTTCTCGAGTTATCATCGAATTGCTCGATTTTGGAAAAAAACAAGTTTCTGCCAAAACACTACCGTACACTTCTCTTAAACGCTTCACATTCACTGTGTAGGGGTAATTCGATGCGCTCAACACGATGCAACATACGGCAAACGCTGACATTCGACCGTTCTCGAGTTATGATCAAATCAGTGAGGGCTGTGAAAACCGTTCTTTTCTGCCCGTGAAACGCACGAATATGGCATAAACGGGTTTTGCTTCCAAAACACCACCGTACACTTCCCGTAACCACTTCAAATTCACTGTATAAGGGTAATTCGATGCGCTGAACACGATGCAACGCACGGCAAACGCTAACATTCGACCGTTCTCGAGTTATGATCAAAACAGTGAGGACTGTGAAAAACGTTCTTTTCTGCCCGTGAAACGCACGAATATGGAATAAACGGGTTTCCCTCCCAAAACACTACCGTACACTTCCCGTAACCACTTCAAATTCACTGTATAATGGTAACTCGATGCGCTGAACACGATGCAACATACGGTAAACGCTAACAATTGACCGTTCTCGAGTTACGATCAAAAGAGTGAGGACTGTGAAAAACGTGCTTTTCTGCCCGTGAAACGCAAGAATATCGCATCAACGGGTTTTCCTTCAAAAACACTACCGTACACTTCCCCTAAACGCTTCAAATTCACTGTATAGGGGTAATCCGATGCGCTGAACAGGATGCAACATACGGCAAACGCTAACATTCGACCGTTCTGGAGTTATGATCAAATCAGTGAGGACTGGGAAAAACGTTCTTTTCTGCCCGTGAAACGCACGAATATAGCATAAACGGGTTTTCCTTCCAAAACACTACCGTACACTTCCCGTAACCACTCCAAATTCACTACGTAGGGGTAATTCGATGCGCTCAACACGATGCAACATACGGCAAACCCTAACATTCGACCGTTCTCGAGTTATGATCAAAACAGTGAGGACTGTGAAAAACGTTCTTTTCTGCCCGTGAAACGCACGAATATGGCATAAACGGGTTTCCCTCCCAAAACACTACCGTACACTTCCCGTAACCACTTCAAATCCACTGTATAGGGGTAATTCGATGCGCTGAACACGATGCAACATACGGCAAACGATAACAATCGACCGTTCTCGAGTTATCATCGAATCGCTCGAATTTCGAAAAAACTCATTTCTGCCAAAACAATACCGTACACTTCCCCTAAACGCTTCAAATTCACTGTATAGGGGTAATCCGATGCGCTGAACACGATGCAACATACGGCAAACGCTAACGTTCGACCGTTCTCGAGTTACGATCAAAACAGTGAGGACTGTGAAAAACGTGCTTTTCTGCCCGTGAAACACAAGAATATCGCATGAACGGGTTTTCCTTGAAAAACACTATCGTACACTTCCCGTAACCACTTCAAATTCAGTGTATAGGGGTAATTCGATGCGCTGAACACGATGCAACATACGGCAAACGCTAACATTCGACCGGTTTCGAGTTATCATCGAATTGCTCGATTTTCGAAAAAAACAACTTTCTGCCAAAACAATACCGTACACTTCCCCTAAACGCTTCAAATTCACTGTATAGGGGTAATCCGATGCGCTGAACACGATGCAACATATGGCAAACGCTACCAATCGACCGTTCTCGAGTAAACATCAAAACAGTGAGGACTCTGAAAAACGCTCTTTTCTGCCCGTGAAACGCACGAATATGGCATAAACGGGTTTCCCTCCCAAAACACTACCGTACACTTCCCGTAACCACTTCAAATTCACTGTATAAGCGTAATTCGATGCGCTGAACACGATGCAACATACGGCAAACCCTAACAATCGACCGTTCTCGAGTTATCATCGAATTGCTCGATTTTGGAAAAAAACAAGTTTCTGCCAAAACACTACCGTACACTTCTCTTAAACGCTTCACATTCACTGTGTAGGGGTAATTCGATGCGCTCAACACGATGCAACATACGGCAAACGCTGACATTCGACCGTTCTCGAGTTATGATCAAATCAGTGAGGGCTGTGAAAAACGTTCTTTTCTGCCCGTGAAACGCACGAATATGGCATAAACGGGTTTTGCTTCCAAAACACCACCGTACACTTCCCGTAACCACTTCAAATTCACTGTATAAGGGTAATTCGATGCGCTGAACACGATGCAACGCACGGCAAACGCTAACATTCGACCGTTCTCGAGTAAACATCGAAACAGTGAGGACTGTGAAAAACGTGCTTTTCTGCCCGTGAAACGCAAGAATGTCGCATTAACGAGTTTTCCTTCAAAAACACTACCGCACACTTCCCGTAACCACTTCAAATTCACTGTATAGGGGTAATTCGATGCGCTGAACACGATGCAACATACGGCAAACGCTAACATTCGACCGTTCTCGAGTTATCATCGCATTGCTCGAATTTCGAAAAAACCAATTTCTGCCAAAACAATACCGTACACTTCCCCTAAACGCTTCAAATTCACTGTATAGGGGTAATCCGAAGCGCTGAACACGATGCAACATACGGCAAACGCTAACATTCGACCGGTTTCGAGTTATCATCGAATTGCTCGATTTTCGAAAAAAACAACTTTCTGCCTAAACACTACCGTACACTTCTCATAAACGCTTTAAATTCACTGCATCTCGGTAATTCGATGTGCTGAACACGATGCAACATACGGCAAACGCTAACAATCGACCGTTCTCGCGTTATCATTGAATTGCTCGAATTTCGAAAAAAACAATTTCTGCCAAAACAATACCGTACACTTCCCCTAAACGCTTCAAATTCACTGTATAGGGGCAATCCGATGCGCTGAACACGATGCAACATACGGCAAACGCTAACATTCGACCGTTCTGGAGTTATGATCAAACCAGTGAGGACTGTGAAAAACGTTCTTTTCTGCCCGTGAAACGCACGAATATGGCATAAACGGGTTTTCCCCCCAAAACACTACCGTACACTTCCCGTAACCACTTCAAATTCACTGTATAATGGTAACTCGATGCGCTGAACACGATGCAACATACGGCAAACGCTAACATTTGACCGTTCTCGAGTTACGATCAAAAGAGTGAGGACTGTGAAAAACGTGCTTTTCTGCCCGTGAAACGCAAGAATATCGCATTAACGGGTTTTCCTTCAAAAACACTACCGTACACTTCCCCTAAACGCTTCAAATTCACTGTATAGGGGTAATCCGATGCGCTGAACAGGATGCAACATACGGCAAACGCTAACATTCGACCGTTCTGGAGTTATGATCAAACCAGTGAGGACTGTGAAAAACGTTCTTTTCTGCCCGTGAAACGCACGAATATGGCATAAACGGGTTTTCCTCCCAAAACACTACCGTACACTTCCCGTAACCACTTCAAATTCACTGTATAGGGGTAATTCGATGCGCTGAACACGATGCAACATACGGCAAACGCTAACAATCTACCGTTCTCGAGTTACGATCAAAACAGTGAGGACTGTGAAAAACGTGCTTTTCTGCCCGTGAAACGCAAGAATATCGCATTAACGGGTTTTCCTTCAAAAACACTACCGCACACTTCCCGTAACCACTTCAAATTCACTGTATAGGGGTAATTCGATGCGCTGAACACGACGCAACATACGGCAAACGCTAACAATCGACCGTTCTCGAGTTATCATCGAATAGCTCGAATTTCGAAAAAACCAATTTCTGCCAAAACAATACCGTACACTTCCCCTAAACGCTTCAAATTCACTGTATAGGGGTAATCCGATGCGCTGAACACGATGCAACATACGGCAAACGCTAACATTCGACCCTTCTGGAGTTATGATCAAACCAGTGAGGACTGTGAAAAACGTTCTTTTCTGCCCGTGAAACGCACGAATATGGCATAAACGGGTTTTCCTCCCAAAACACTACCGTACACTTCCCGTAACCACTTCAAATTCACTGTATAATGGTAACGCGATGCGCTGAACACGATGCAACATACGGCAAACGCTAACATTTGACCGTTCTCGAGTGACGATCAAAAGAGTGAGGACTGTGAAAAACGTGCTTTTCTGCCCGTGAAACGCAAGAATATCGCATTAACGGGTTTTCCTTCAAAAACACTACCGTACACTTCCCCTAAACGCTTCAAATTCACTGTATAGGGGTAATCCGATGCGCTGAACAGGATGCAACGTACGGCAAACGCTAACATTCGACCGTTCTGGAGTTATGATCAAATCAGTGAGGACTGTGAAAAACGTTCTTTTCTGCCCGTGAAACGCACGAATATGGCATAAACGGGTTTTCCTCCCAAAACACTACCGTACACTTCCCGTAACCACTTCAAATTCACTGTATAGGGGTAATTCGATGCGCTGAACACGATGCAACATACGGCAAACGCTAACAATCGACCGTTCTCGAGTTACGATCAAAACAGTGAGGACTGTGAAAAACGTGCTTTTCTGCCCGTGAAACACAAGAATATCGCATTAACGGGTTTTCCTTGAAAAACACTACCGCACACTTCCTGTAACCACTTCAAATCCACTGTATAGGGGTAATTCGATGCGCTGAACACGATGCAACATACGGCAAACGCTAACATTCGACCGGTTTCGAGTTATCATCGAATTGCTCGATTTTCGAAAAAAACAACTTTCTGCCAAAACAATACCGTACACTTCCCCTAAACGCTTCAAATTCACTGTATAGGGGTAATCCGATGCGCTGAACACGATGCAACATACGGCAAACGCTAACATTCGACCGTTCTCGAGTTACGATCAAAACAGTGAGGACTGTGAAAAACGTGCTTTTCTGCCCGTGAAACGCAAGAATATCGCATTAACGGGTTTTCCTCCAAAAACACTACCGTACACTTCCCGTACCCACTTCAAATTCACTGTATAGGGGTAATTCGATGCGCTGAACACGATGCAACATACGGCAAACGCTAACATTCGACCGTTCTCGAGTTATCATCGAACTGCTCGAATTTCGAAAAAAACAATTTCTGCCAAAACAATACCGTACACTTCCCCTAAACGCTTCAAATTCACTGTATAGGGGTAATCCGATGCGCTGAACACGATGCAACATACGGCAAACGCTACCAATCGACCGTTCTCGAGTAAACATCAAAACAGTGAGGACTCTGAAAAACGTTCTTTTCTGCCCGTGAAACGCACGAATATGGCATAAACGGGTTTTCCTTCCAAAACACTACCGTACACTGCCCGTAACCACTCCAAATTCACTATGTAGGGGTAATTCGATGCGCTCAACACGATGCAACATACGGCAAACCCTAACATTCGACCGTTCTCGAGTTATGATCAAAACAGTGAGGACTGTGAAAAACGTTCTTTTCTGCCCGTGAAACGCACGAATATGGCATAAACGGGTTTCCCTCCCAAAACACTACCGTACACTTCCCGTAACCACTTCAAATTCACTGTATAAGGGTAATTCGATGCGCTGAACACGATGCAACATACGGCAAACGCTAACAATCGACCGTTCTCGAGTTATCATCGAATTGCTCGAATTTCGAAAAAACCAATTTCTGCAAAAACAATACCGTACACTTCCCCTAAACGCTTCAAATTCACTGTATAGGGGTAATCTGATGCGCTGAACACGATGCAACATACGGCAAACGCTAACATTCGACCGTTCTCGAGTTACGATCAAAACAGTGAGGACTGTGAAAAACGTGCTTTTCTGCCCGTGAAACGCAAGAATATCGCATGAACGGGTTTTCCTTGAAAAACACTATCGTACACTTCCCGTAACCACTTCAAATACACTGTATAGGGGTAATTCGATGCGCTGAACACGATGCAACATACGGCAAACGCTAACATTCGACCGGTTTCGAGTTATCATCGAATTGCTCGATTTTCGAAAAAAACAACTTTCTGCCAAAACAATACCGTACACTTCCCCTAAACGCTTCAAATTCACTGTATAGGGGTAATCCGATGCGCTGAACACGATGCAACATACGGCAAACGCTAACATTCGACCGTTCTCGAGTTACGATCAAAACAGTGAGGACTGTGAAAAACGTGCTTTTCTGCCCGTGAAACGCAAGAATATCGCATTAACGGGTTTTCCTCCAAAAACACTACCGTACACTTCCCGTAACCACTTCAAATTCACTGTATAGGGGTAATTCGATGCGCTGAACACGATGCAACATACGGCAAACGCTAACAATCGACCGTTCTCGAGTTACGATCAAAACAGTGAGGACTGTGAAAAACGTGCTTTTCTGCCCGAGAAACGCAAGAATATCGCATTAACGGGTTTTCCTTCAAAAACACTTCCGCCACTTCCCGTAACCACTTCAAATTCACTGTATAGGGATAATTCGATGCGCTGAACACGATGCAACATACGGCAAACGCTAACATTCGACCGTTCTCGAGTTATCATCGAATTGCTCGAATTTCGAAAAAAACAATTTCTGCCAAAACAATACCGTACACTTCCCCTAAACGCTTCAAATTCACTGTATAGGGGTAATCCGATGCGCTGAACACGATGCAACATACGGCAAACGCTAACAATCGACCGTTCTCGAGTAAACATCAAAACAGTGAGGACTGTGAAAAACGTTCTTTTCTGCCCGTGAAACGCACGAATATGGCATAAACGGGTTTTCCTTCCAAAACACTACCGTACACTTCCCGTAACCACTCCAAATTCACTATGTAGGGGTAATTCGATGCGCTCAACACGATGCAACATACGGCAAACCCTAACATTCGACCGTTCTCGAGGTATGATCAAAACAGTGAGGACTGTGAAAAACGTTCTTTTCTGCCCGTGAAACGCACGAATTTGGCATAAACGGGTTTCCCTCCCAAAACACTACCGTACACTTCCCGTAACCACTTCAAATTCACTGTATAAGCGTAATTCGATGCCCTGAACACGATGCAACATACGGCAAACCCTAACAATCGACCGTTCTCGAGTTATCATCGAATTGCTCGATTTTCGAAAAAAACAAGTTTCTGCCAAAACACTACCGTACACTTCTCCTAAACGCTTCACATTCACTGTGTAGGGGTAATTCGATGCGCTCAACACGATGCAACATACGGCAAACGCTGACATTCGACCGTTCTCGAGTTATGATCAAATCAGTGAGGGCTGTGAAAAACGTTCTTTTCTGCCCGTGAAACGCACGAATATGGCATAAACGGGTTTTGCTTCCAAAACACCACCGTACACTTCCCGTAACCACTTCAAATTCACTGTATAAGGGTAATTCGATGCGCTGAACACGATGCAACGCACGGCAAACGCTAACATTCGACCGTTCTCGAGTAAACATCGAAACAGTGAGGACTGTGAAAAACGTGCTTTTCTGCCCGTGAAACGCAAGAATATCGCATTAACGAGTTTTCCTTCAAAAACACTACCGCACACTTCCCGTAACCACTTCAAATTCACTGTATAGGGGTAATTCGATGCGCTGAACACGATGCAACATACGGCAAGCGCTAACATTCGACCGTTCTCGAGTTATCATCGAATTGCTCGAATTTCGAAAAAAACAATTTCTGCCAAAACAATACCGTACACTTCCGCTAAACGCTTCAAATTCACTGTATGGGGTAATCCGATGCGCTGAACACGATGCAACATACGGCAAACGCTAAAAAACGACCGTTCTCGAGTAAACATCAAAACAGTGAGGACTGTGAAAAACGTTCTTTTCTGCCCGTGAAACACACGAATATGGCATAAACGGGTTTTCCTTCCAAAACACTACCGTACACTTGCCGTAACCACTCCAATTCACTATGTAGGGGTAATTCGATGCGCTCAACACGATGCAACATACGGCAAACCCTAACATTCGACCGTTCTCGAGTTATGATCAAAACAGTGAGGACTGTGAAAAACGTTCTTTTCTGCCCGTGAAACGCACGAATATGGCATAAACGGGTTTCCCTCCCAAAACACTACCGTACACTTCCCGTAACCACTTCAAATTCACTGTATAAGCGTAATTCGATGCGCTGAACACGATGCAACATACGGCAAACGCTAACAATCGACCGTTCTTGCGTTATCATTGAATTGCTCGAATTTCGAAAAAAACAATTTCTGCCAAAACAATACCGTACACTTCCCCTAAACGCTTCAAATTCACTGTATAGGGGTAATCCGATGCGCTGAACACGATGCAACATACGGCAAACGCTGACATTCGACCGTTCTCGAGTTATGATCAAATCAGTGAGGGCTGTGAAAAACGTTCTTTTCTGCCCGTGAAACGCACGAATATGGCATAAACGGGTTTTGCTTCCAAAACACCACCGTACACTTCCCGTAACCACTTCAAATTCACTGTATAAGGGTAATTCGATGCGCTGAACACGATGCAACGCACGGCAAACGCTAACATTCGACCGTTATCGAGTAAACATCGAAACAGTGAGGACTGTGAAAAACGTGCTTTTCTGCCCGTGAAACGCAAGAATATCGCATTAACGGGTTTTCCTTCAAAAACACTACCGCACACTTCCCCTAAACGCTTCAAATTCACTGTATAGGGGTAATCCGATGCGCTGAACACGATGCAACATACGGCAAACGCTAACATTCGACCGTTCTGGAGTTATGATCAAACCAGTGAGGACTGTGAAAAACGTTCTTTTCTGCCCGTGAAACGCACGAATATGGCATAAACGGGTTTTCCTCCCAAAACACTACCGTACACTTCCCGTAACCACTTCAAATTCACTGTATAATGGTAACGCGATGCGCTGAACACGATGCAACATACGGCAAACGCTAACATTTGACCGTTCTCGAGTGACGATCAAAAGAGTGAGGACTGTGAAAAACGTGCTTTTCTGCCCGTGAAACGCAAGAATATCGCATTAACGGGTTTTCCTTCAAAAACACTACCGCACACTTCCCGTAACCACTTCAAATCCACTGTATAGGGGTAATTCGATGCGCTGAACACGATGCAACATACGGCAAACGCTAACAATCGACCGTTCTCGAGTTATCATCGAATTGCTCGAATTTCGAAAAAACCAATTTCTGCCAAAACAATACCGTACACTTCCCCTAAACGCTTCAAATTCACTGTATAGGGGTAATCCGATGCGCTGAACACGATGCAACATACGGCAAACGCTAACGTTCGACCGTTCTCGAGTTACGATCAAAAGAGTGAGGACTGTGAAAAACGTGCTTTTCTGCCCGTGAAACGCAAGAATATCGCATTAACGGGTTTTCCTTCAAAAACACTACCGTACACTTCCCCTAAACGCTTCAAATTCACTGTATAGGGGTAATCCGATGCGCTGAACAGGATGCAACATACGGCAAACGCTAACATTCGACCGTTCTGGAGTTATGATCAAATCAGTGAGGACTGTGAAAAATGTTCTTTTCTGCCCGTGAAACGCACGAATATGGCATAAACGGGTTTTCCTCCCAAAACATTACCGTACACTTCCCGTAACCACTTCAAATTCACTGTATAGGGGTAATTCGATGCGCTGAACACGATGCAACATACGGCAAACGCTAACAATCGACCGTTCTCGAGTTACGATCAAAACAGTGAGGACTGTGAAAAACGTGCTTTTCTGCCCGTGAAACGCAAGAATATCGCATTAACGGGTTTTCCTTCAAAAACACTACCGCACACTTCCCGTAACCACTTCAAATCCACTGTATAGGGGTAATTCGATGCGCTGAACACGATGCAACATACGGCAAACGCTAACAATCGACCGTTCTCGAGTTATCATCGAATTGCTCGAATTTCGAAAAAACCAATTTCTGCCAAAACAATACCGTACACTTCCCCTAAACGCTTCAAATTCACTGTATAGGGGTAATCCGATGCGCTGAACACGATGCAACATACGGCAAACGCTACCAATCGACCGTTCTCGAGTAAAGATCAAAACAGTGAGGACTCAGAAAAACGTTCTTTTCTACCCGTGAATTGCACGAATATGGCATAAACGGGTTTTCCTTCCAAAACACTACCGTACACTTCCCGTAACCACTCCAAATTCACTATGTAGGGGTAATTCGATGCGCTCAACACGATGCAACATACGGCAAACCCTAACATTCGACCGTTCTCGAGTTATGATCAAAACAGTGAGGACTGTGAAAAACGTTCTTTTCTGCCCGTGAAACGCACGAATATGGCATAAACGGGTTTCCCTCCCAAAACACTACCGTACACTTCCCGTAACCACTTCAAATTCACTGTATAAGCGTAATTCGATGCGCTGAACACGATGCAACATACGGCAAACCCTAACAATCGACCGTTCTCGAGTTATCATCGAATTGCTCGATTTTGGAAAAAAACAAGTTTCTGCCAAAACACTACCGTACACTTCTCTTAAACGCTTCACATTCACTGTGTAGGGGTAATTCGATGCGCTCAACACGATGCAACATACGGCAAACGCTGACATTCGACCGTTCTCGAGTTATGATCAAATCAGTGAGGGCTGTGAAAACCGTTCTTTTCTGCCCGTGAAACGCACGAATATGGAATAAACGGGTTTCCCTCCCAAAACACTACCGTACACTTCCCGTAACCACTTCAAATTCACTGTATAATGGTAACTCGATGCGCTGAACACGATGCAACATACGGTAAACGCTAACAATTGACCGTTCTCGAGTTACGATCAAAAGAGTGAGGACTGTGAAAAACGTGCTTTTCTGCCCGTGAAACGCAAGAATATCGCATCAACGGGTTTTCCTTCAAAAACACTACCGTACACTTCCCCTAAACGCTTCAAATTCACTGTATAGGGGTAATCCGATGCGCTGAACAGGATGCAACATACGGCAAACGCTAACATTCGACCGTTCTGAAGTTATGATCAAATCAGTGAGGACTGTGAAAAACGTTCTTTTCTGCCCGTGAAACGCACGAATATGGCATAAAGGGGTTTTCCTCCCAAAACATTACCGTACACTTCCCGTAACCACTTCAAATTCACTGTATAAGCGTAATTCGATGCGCTGAACACGATGCAACATACGGCAAACGCTAACAATCGACCGTTCTTGCGTTATCATTGAATTGCTCGAATTTCGAAAAAAACAATTTCTGCCAAAACAATACCGTACACTTCCCCTAAACGCTTCAAATTCACTGTATAGGGGTAATTCGATGCGCTGAACACGATGCAACATACGGCAAACGCTAACAATCGACCGTTCTCGAGTTACGATCAAAACAGTGAGGACTGTGAAAAACGTGCTTTTCTGCCCGTGAAACGCAAGAATATCGCATTAACGGGTTTTCCTTCAAAAACACTACCGCACACTTCCCGTAACCACTTCAAATCCACTGTATAGGGGTAATTCGATGCGCTGAACACGATGCAACATACGGCAAACGCTAACAATCGACCGTTCTCGAGTTATCATCGAATTGCTCGAATTTCGAAAAAACCAATTTCTGCCAAAACAATACCGTACACTTCCCCGAAACGCTTCAAATTCACTGTATAGGGGTAATCCGATGCGCTGAACACGATGCAACATACGGCAAACGCTAACGTTCGACCGTTCTCGAGTTACGATCAAAACAGTGAGGACTGTGAAAAACGTGCTTTTCTGCCCGTGAAACGCAAGAATATCGCATGAACGGGTTTTCCTTGAAAAACACTATCGTACACTTCCCGTAACCACTTCAAATTCACTGTATAGGGGTAATTCGATGCGCTGAACACGATGCAACATACGGCAAACGCTAACATTCGACCGTTCTCGAGTTGTCATCGAATTGCTCGATTTTGGAAAAAAACAACTTTCTGCCAAAACAATACCGTACACTTCCCCTAAACGCTTCAAATTCACTGTATAGGGGTAATCCGATGCGCTGAACACGATGCAACATACGGCAAACGCTAACATTCGACCGTTCTGGAGTTATGATCAAACCAGTGAGGACTGTGAAAAACGTTCTTTTCTGCCCGTGAAACGCACGAATATGGCATAAACGGGTTTTCCTCCCAAAACACTACCGTACACTTCCCGTAACCACTTCAAATTCACTGTATAATGGTAACTCGATGCGCTGAACACGATGCAACATACGGTAAACGCTAACAATTGACCGTTCTCGAGTTACGATCAAAAGAGTGAGGACTGTGAAAAACGTTCTTTTCTGCCCGTGAAACGCACGAATATGGCATAAACGGGTTTCCCTCCCAAAACACTACCGTACACTTCCCGTAACCACTTCAAATCCACTGTATAGGGGTAATTCGATGCGCTGAACACGATGCAACATACGGCAAACGCTAACAATCGACCGTTCTCGAGTTATCATCGAATCGCTCGAATTTCGAAAAAACTCATTTCTGCCAAAACAATACCGTACACTTCCCCTAAACGCTTCAAATTCACTGTATAGGGGTAATCCGATGCGCTGAACACGATGCAACATACGGCAAACGCTAACGTTCGACCGTTCTCGAGTTACGATCAAAACAGTGAGGACTGTGAAAAACGTGCTTTTCTGCCCGTGAAACGCAAGAATATCGCATGAACGGGTTTTCCTTGAAAAACACTATCGTACACTTCCCGTAACCACTTCAAATTCACTGTATAGGGGTAATTCGATGCGCTGAACACGATGCAACATACGGCAAACGCTAACATTCGACCGTTCTCGAGTTATCATCGAATTGCTCGATTTTGGAAAAAAACAACTTTCTGCCAAAACAATACCGTACACTTCCCCTAAACGCTTCAAATTCACTTTATGGGGGTAATCCGATGCGCTGAACACGATGCAACATACGGCAAACGCTAACATTCGACCGTTCTGGAGTTATGATCAAATCAGTGAGGACTGGGAAAAACGTTCTTTTCTGCCCGTGAAACGCACGAATATAGCATAAACGGGTTTTCCTTCCAAAACACTACCGTACACTTCCCGTAACCACTCCAAATTCACTACGTAGGGGTAATTCGATGCGCTCAACACGATGCAACATACGGCAAACCCTAACATTCGACCGTTCTCGAGTTATGATCAAAACAGTGAGGACTGTGAAAAACGTTCTTTTCTGCCCGTGAAACGCACGAATATGGCATAAACGGGTTTCCCTCCCAAAACACTACCGTACACTTCCCGTAACCACTTCAAATCCACTGTATAGGGGTAATTCGATGCGCTGAACACGATGCAACATACGGCAAACGCTAACAATCGACCGTTCTCGAGTTATCATCGAATCGCTCGAATTTCGAAAAAACTCATTTCTGCCAAAACAATACCGTACACTTCCCCTAAACGCTTCAAATTCACTGTATAGGGGTAATCCGATGCGCTGAACACGATGCAACATACGGCAAACGCTAACGTTCGACCGTTCTCGAGTTACGATCAAAACAGTGAGGACTGTGAAAAACGTGCTTTTCTGCCCGTGAAACACAAGAATATCGCATGAACGGGTTTTCCTTGAAAAACACTATCGTACACTTCCCGTAACCACTTCAAATTCACTGTATAGGGGTAATTCGATGCGCTGAACACGATGCAACATACGGCAAACGCTAACATTCGACCGGTTTCGAGTTATCATCGAATTGCTCGATTTTCGAAAAAAACAACTTTCTGCCAAAACAATACCGTACACTTCCCCTAAACGCTTCAAATTCACTGTATAGGGGTAATCCGATGCGCTGAACACGATGCAACATATGGCAAACGCTACCAATCGACCGTTCTCGAGTAAACATCAAAACAGTGAGGACTCTGAAAAACGCTCTTTTCTGCCCGTGAAACGCACGAATATGGCATAAACGGGTTTCCCTCCCAAAACACTACCGTACACTTCCCGTAACCACTTCAAATTCACTGTATAAGCGTAATTCGATGCGCTGAACACGATGCAACATACGGCAAACCCTAACAATCGACCGTTCTCGAGTTATCATCGAATTGCTCGATTTTGGAAAAAAACAAGTTTCTGCCAAAACACTACCGTACACTTCTCTTAAACGCTTCACATTCACTGTGTAGGGGTAATTCGATGCGCTCAACACGATGCAACATACGGCAAACGCTGACATTCGACCGTTCTCGAGTTATGATCAAATCAGTGAGGGCTGTGAAAAACGTTCTTTTCTGCCCGTGAAACGCACGAATATGGCATAAACGGGTTTTGCTTCCAAAACACCACCGTACACTTCCCGTAACCACTTCAAATTCACTGTATAAGGGTAATTCGATGCGCTGAACACGATGCAACGCACGGCAAACGCTAACATTCGACCGTTCTCGAGTAAACATCGAAACAGTGAGGACTGTGAAAAACGTGCTTTTCTGCCCGTGAAACGCAAGAATGTCGCATTAACGAGTTTTCCTTCAAAAACACTACCGCACACTTCCCGTAACCACTTCAAATTCACTGTATAGGGGTAATTCGATGCGCTGAACACGATGCAACATACGGCAAACGCTAACATTCGACCGTTCTCGAGTTATCATCGCATTGCTCGAATTTCGAAAAAACCAATTTCTGCCAAAACAATACCGTACACTTCCCCTAAACGCTTCAAATTCACTGTATAGGGGTAATCCGAAGCGCTGAACACGATGCAACATACGGCAAACGCTAACATTCGACCGGTTTCGAGTTATCATCGAATTGCTCGATTTTCGAAAAAAACAACTTTCTGCCTAAACACTACCGTACACTTCTCATAAACGCTTTAAATTCACTGCATCTCGGTAATTCGATGTGCTGAACACGATGCAACATACGGCAAACGCTAACAATCGACCGTTCTCGCGTTATCATTGAATTGCTCGAATTTCGAAAAAAACAATTTCTGCCAAAACAATACCGTACACTTCCCCTAAACGCTTCAAATTCACTGTATAGGGGCAATCCGATGCGCTGAACACGATGCAACATACGGCAAACGCTAACATTCGACCGTTCTGGAGTTATGATCAAACCAGTGAGGACTGTGAAAAACGTTCTTTTCTGCCCGTGAAACGCACGAATATGGCATAAACGGGTTTTCCTCCCAAAACACTACCGTACACTTCCCGTAACCACTTCAAATTCACTGTATAGGGGTAATTCGATGCGCTGAACACGATGCAACATACGGCAAACGCTAACAATCTACCGTTCTCGAGTTACGATCAAAAGAGTGAGGACTGTGAAAAACGTGCTTTTCTGCCCGTGAAACGCAAGAATATCGCATTAACGGGTTTTCCTTCAAAAACACTACCGCACACTTCCCGTAACCACTTCAAATTCACTGTATAGGGGTAATTCGATGCGCTGAACACGACGCAACATACGGCAAACGCTAACAATCGACCGTTCTCGAGTTATCATCGAATAGCTCGAATTTCGAAAAAACCAATTTCTGCCAAAACAATACCGTACACTTCCCCTAAACGCTTCAAATTCACTGTATAGGGGTAATCCGATGCGCTGAACACGATGCAACATACGGCAAACGCTAACATTCGACCGTTCTGGAGTTATGATCAAACCAGTGAGGACTGTGAAAAACGTTCTTTTCTGCCCGTGAAACGCACGAATATGGCATAAACGGGTTTTCCTTCAAAAACACTACCGTACACTTCCCCTAAACGCTTCAAATTCACTGTATAGGGGTAATCCGATGCGCTGAACAGGATGCAACGTACGGCAAACGCTAACATTCGACCGTTCTGGAGTTATGATCAAATCAGTGAGGACTGTGAAAAACGTTCTTTTCTGCCCGTGAAACGCACGAATATGGCATAAACGGGTTTTCCTCCCAAAACACTACCGTACACTTCCCGTAACCACTTCAAATTCACTGTATAGGGGTAATTCGATGCGCTGAACACGATGCAACATACGGCAAACGCTAACAATCGACCGTTCTCGAGTTACGATCAAAACAGTGAGGACTGTGAAAAACGTGCTTTTCTGCCCGTGAAACACAAGAATATCGCATTAACGGGTTTTCCTTGAAAAACACTACCGCACACTTCCTGTAACCACTTCAAATCCACTGTATAGGGGTAATTCGATGCGCTGAACACGATGCAACATACGGCAAACGCTAACATTCGACCGGTTTCGAGTTATCATCGAATTGCTCGATTTTCGAAAAAAACAACTTTCTGCCAAAACAATACCGTACACTTCCCCTAAACGCTTCAAATTCACTGTATAGGGGTAATCCGATGCGCTGAACACGATGCAACATACGGCAAACGCTAACATTCGACCGTTCTCGAGTTACGATCAAAACAGTGAGGACTGTGAAAAACGTGCTTTTCTGCCCGTGAAACGCAAGAATATCGCATTAACGGGTTTTCCTCCAAAAACACTACCGTACACTTCCCGTACCCACTTCAAATTCACTGTATAGGGGTAATTCGATGCGCTGAACACGATGCAACATACGGCAAACGCTAACATTCGACCGTTCTCGAGTTATCATCGAACTGCTCGAATTTCGAAAAAAACAATTTCTGCCAAAACAATACCGTACACTTCCCCTAAACGCTTCAAATTCACTGTATAGGGGTAATCCGATGCGCTGAACACGATGCAACATACGGCAAACGCTACCAATCGACCGTTCTCGAGTAAACATCAAAACAGTGAGGACTCTGAAAAACGTTCTTTTCTGCCCGTGAAACGCACGAATATGGCATAAACGGGTTTTCCTTCCAAAACACTACCGTACACTGCCCGTAACCACTCCAAATTCACTATGTAGGGGTAATTCGATGCGCTCAACACGATGCAACATACGGCAAACCCTAACATTCGACCGTTCTCGAGTTATGATCAAAATAGTGAGGACTGTGAAAAACGTTCTTTTCTGCCCGTGAAACGCACGAATATGGCATAAACGGGTTTCCCTCCCAAAACACTACCGTACACTTCCCGTAACCACTTCAAATTCACTGTATAAGGGTAATTCGATGCGCTGAACACGATGCAACATACGGCAAACGCTAACAATCGACCGTTCTCGAGTTATCATCGAATTGCTCGAATTTCGAAAAAACCAATTTCTGCAAAAACAATACCGTACACTTCCCCTAAACGCTTCAAATTCACTGTATAGGGGTAATCTGATGCGCTGAACACGATGCAACATACGGCAAACGCTAACATTCGACCGTTCTCGAGTTACGATCAAAACAGTGAGGACTGTGAAAAACGTGCTTTTCTGCCCGTGAAACGCAAGAATATCGCATGAACGGGTTTTCCTTGAAAAACACTACCGTACACTTCCCGTAACCACTTCAAATTCACTGTATAGGGGTAATTCGATGCGCTGAACACGATGCAACATACGGCAAACGCTAACAATCTACCGTTCTCGAGTTACGATCAAAAGAGTGAGGACTGTGAAAAACGTGCTTTTCTGCCCGTGAAACGCAAGAATATCGCATTAACGGGTTTTCCTTCAAAAACACTACCGCACACTTCCCGTAACCACTTCAAATTCACTGTATAGGGGTAATTCGATGCGCTGAACACGACGCAACATACGGCAAACGCTAACAATCGACCGTTCTCGAGTTATCATCGAATAGCTCGAATTTCGAAAAAACCAATTTCTGCCAAAACAATACCGTACACTTCCCCTAAACGCTTCAAATTCACTGTATAGGGGTAATCCGATGCGCTGAACACGATGCAACATACGGCAAACGCTAACATTCGACCGTTCTGGAGTTATGATCAAACCAGTGAGGACTGTGAAAAACGTTCTTTTCTGCCCGTGAAACGCACGAATATGGCATAAACGGGTTTTCCTTCAAAAACACTACCGTACACTTCCCCTAAACGCTTCAAATTCACTGTATAGGGGTAATCCGATGCGCTGAACAGGATGCAACGTACGGCAAACGCTAACATTCGACCGTTCTGGAGTTATGATCAAATCAGTGAGGACTGTGAAAAACGTTCTTTTCTGCCCGTGAAACGCACGAATATGGCATAAACGGGTTTTCCTCCCAAAACACTACCGTACACTTCCCGTAACCACTTCAAATTCACTGTATAGGGGTAATTCGATGCGCTGAACACGATGCAACATACGGCAAACGCTAACAATCGACCGTTCTCGAGTTACGATCAAAACAGTGAGGACTGTGAAAAACGTGCTTTTCTGCCCGTGAAACACAAGAATATCGCATTAACGGGTTTTCCTTGAAAAACACTACCGCACACTTCCTGTAACCACTTCAAATCCACTGTATAGGGGTAATTCGATGCGCTGAACACGATGCAACATACGGCAAACGCTAACATTCGACCGGTTTCGAGTTATCATCGAATTGCTCGATTTTCGAAAAAAACAACTTTCTGCCAAAACAATACCGTACACTTCCCCTAAACGCTTCAAATTCACTGTATAGGGGTAATCCGATGCGCTGAACACGATGCAACATACGGCAAACGCTAACATTCGACCGTTCTCGAGTTACGATCAAAACAGTGAGGACTGTGAAAAACGTGCTTTTCTGCCCGTGAAACGCAAGAATATCGCATTAACGGGTTTTCCTCCAAAAACACTACCGTACACTTCCCGTACCCACTTCAAATTCACTGTATAGGGGTAATTCGATGCGCTGAACACGATGCAACATACGGCAAACGCTAACATTCGACCGTTCTCGAGTTATCATCGAACTGCTCGAATTTCGAAAAAAACAATTTCTGCCAAAACAATACCGTACACTTCCCCTAAACGCTTCAAATTCACTGTATAGGGGTAATCCGATGCGCTGAACACGATGCAACATACGGCAAACGCTACCAATCGACCGTTCTCGAGTAAACATCAAAACAGTGAGGACTCTGAAAAACGTTCTTTTCTGCCCGTGAAACGCACGAATATGGCATAAACGGGTTTTCCTTCCAAAACACTACCGTACACTGCCCGTAACCACTCCAAATTCACTATGTAGGGGTAATTCGATGCGCTCAACACGATGCAACATACGGCAAACCCTAACATTCGACCGTTCTCGAGTTATGATCAAAATAGTGAGGACTGTGAAAAACGTTCTTTTCTGCCCGTGAAACGCACGAATATGGCATAAACGGGTTTCCCTCCCAAAACACTACCGTACACTTCCCGTAACCACTTCAAATTCACTGTATAAGGGTAATTCGATGCGCTGAACACGATGCAACATACGGCAAACGCTAACAATCGACCGTTCTCGAGTTATCATCGAATTGCTCGAATTTCGAAAAAACCAATTTCTGCAAAAACAATACCGTACACTTCCCCTAAACGCTTCAAATTCACTGTATAGGGGTAATCTGATGCGCTGAACACGATGCAACATACGGCAAACGCTAACATTCGACCGTTCTCGAGTTACGATCAAAACAGTGAGGACTGTGAAAAACGTGCTTTTCTGCCCGTGAAACGCAAGAATATCGCATGAACGGGTTTTCCTTGAAAAACACTATCGTACACTTCCCGTAACCACTTCAAATTCACTGTATAGGGGTAATTCGATGCGCTGAACACGATGCAACATACGGCAAACGCTAACATTCGACCGGTTTCGAGTTATCATCGAATTGCTCGATTTTCGAAAAAAACAACTTTCTGCCAAAACAATACCGTACACTTCCCCTAAACGCTTCAAATTCACTGTATAGGGGTAATCCGATGCGCTGAACACGATGCAACATACGGCAAACGCTAACATTCGACCGTTCTCGAGTTACGATCAAAACAGTGAGGACTGTGAAAAACGTGCTTTTCTGCCCGTGAAACGCAAGAATATCGCATTAACGGGTTTTCCTCCAAAAACACTACCGTACACTTCCCGTAACCACTTCAAATTCACTGTATAGGGGTAATTCGATGCGCTGAACACGATGCAACATACGGCAAACGCTAACAATCGACCGTTCTCGAGTTACGATCAAAACAGTGAGGACTGTGAAAAACGTGCTTTTCTGCCCGAGAAACGCAAGAATATCGCATTAACGGGTTTTCCTTCAAAAACACTACCGCCACTTCCCGTAACCACTTCAAATTCACTGTATAGGGATAATTCGATGCGCTGAACACGATGCAACATACGGCAAACGCTAACATTCGACCGTTCTCGAGTTATCATCGAATTGCTCGAATTTCGAAAAAAACAATTTCTGCCAAAACAATACCGTACACTTCCCCTAAACGCTTCAAATTCACTGTATAGGGGTAATCCGATGCGCTGAACACGATGCAACATACGGCAAACGCTAACAATCGACCGTTCTCGAGTAAACATCAAAACAGTGAGGACTGTGAAAAACGTTCTTTTCTGCCCGTGAAACGCACGAATATGGCATAAACGGGTTTTCCTTCCAAAACACTACAGTACACTTCCCGTAACCACTCCAAATTCACTATGTAGGGGTAATTCGATGCGCTCAACACGATGCAACATACGGCAAACCCTAACATTCGACCGTTCTCGAGGTATGATCAAAACAGTGAGGACTGTGAAAAACGTTCTTTTCTGCCCGTGAAACGCACGAATTTGGCATAAACGGGTTTCCCTCCCAAAACACTACCGTACACTTCCCGTAACCACTTCAAATTCACTGTCTAAGCGTAATTCGATGCCCTGAACACGATGCAACATACGGCAAACCCTAACAATCGACCGTTCTCGAGTTATCATCGAATTGCTCGATTTTCGAAAAAAACAAGTTTCTGCCAAAACACTACCGTACACTTCTCTTAAACGCTTCACATTCACTGTGTAGGGGTAATTCGATGCGCTCAACACGATGCAACATACGGCAAACGCTGACATTCGACCGTTCTCGAGTTATGATCAAATCAGTGAGGGCTGTGAAAAACGTTCTTTTCTGCCCGTGAAACGCACGAATATGGCATAAACGGGTTTTGCTTCCAAAACACCACCGTACACTTCCCGTAACCACTTCAAATTCACTGTATAAGGGTAATTCGATGCGCTGAACACGATGCAACATACGGCAAACGCTAACAATCGACCGTTCTTGCGTTATCATTGAATTGCTCGAATTTCGAAAAAAACAATTTCTGCCAAAACAATACCGTACACTTCCCCTAAACGCTTCAAATTCACTGTATAGGGGTAATCCGATGCGCTGAACACGATGCAACATACGGCAAACGCTGACATTCGACCGTTCTCGAGTTATGATCATATCAGTGAGGGCTGTGAAAAACGTTCTTTTCTGCCCGTGAAACGCACGAATATGGCATAAACGGGTTTTGCTTCCAAAACACCACCGTACACTTCCCGTAACCACTTCAAATTCACTGTATAAGGGTAATTCGATGCGCTGAACACGATGCAACGCACGGCAAACGCTAACATTCGACCGTTCTCGAGTAAACATCGAAACAGTGAGGACTGTGAAAAACGTGCTTTTCTGCCCGTGAAACGCAAGAATATCGCATTAACGGGTTTTCCTTCAAAAACACTACCGCACACTTCCCGTAACCACTTCAAATTCACTGTATAGGGGTAATTCGATGCGCTGAACACGACGCAACATACGGCAAACGCTAACAATCGACCGTTCTCGAGTTATCATCGAATAGCTCGAATTTCGAAAAAACCAATTTCTGCCAAAACAATACCGTACACTTCCCCTAAACGCTTCAAATTCACTGTATAGGGGTAATCCGATGCGCTGAACACGATGCAACATACGGCAAACGCTAACATTCGACCGTTCTGGAGTTATGATCAAACCAGTGAGGACTGTGAAAAACGTTCTTTTCTGCCCGTGAAACGCACGAATATGGCATAAACGGGTTTTCCTCCCAAAACACTACCGTACACTTCCCGTAACCACTTCAAATTCACTGTATAATGGTAACGCGATGCGCTGAACACGATGCAACATACGGCAAACGCTAACATTTGACCGTTCTCGAGTGACGATCAAAAGAGTGAGGACTGTGAAAAACGTGCTTTTCTGCCCGTGAAACGCAAGAATATCGCATTAACGGGTTTTCCTTCAAAAACACTACCGTACACTTCCCCTAAACGCTTCAAATTCACTGTATAGGGGTAATCCGATGCGCTGAACAGGATGCAACGTACGGCAAACGCTAACATTCGACCGTTCTGGAGTTATGATCAAATCAGTGAGGACTGTGAAAAACGTTCTTTTCTGCCCGTGAAACGCACGAATATGGCATAAACGGGTTTTCCTCCCAAAACACTACCGTACACTTCCCGTAACCACTTCAAATTCACTGTATAGGGGTAATTCGATGCGCTGAACACGATGCAACATACGGCAAACGCTAACAATCGACCGTTCTCGAGTTACGATCAAAACAGTGAGGACTGTGAAAAACGTGCTTTTCTGCCCGTGAAACACAAGAATATCGCATTAACGGGTTTTCCTTGAAAAACACTACCGCACACTTCCTGTAACCACTTCAAATCCACTGTATAGGGGTAATTCGATGCGCTGAACACGATGCAACATACGGCAAACGCTAACATTCGACCGGTTTCGAGTTATCATCGAATTGCTCGATTTTCGAAAAAAACAACTTTCTGCCAAAACAATACCGTACACTTCCCCTAAACGCTTCAAATTCACTGTATAGGGGTAATCCGATGCGCTGAACACGATGCAACATACGGCAAACGCTAACATTCGACCGTTCTCGAGTTACGATCAAAACAGTGAGGACTGTGAAAAACGTGCTTTTCTGCCCGTGAAACGCAAGAATATCGCATTAACGGGTTTTCCTCCAAAAACACTACCGTACACTTCCCGTACCCACTTCAAATTCACTGTATAGGGGTAATTCGATGCGCTGAACACGATGCAACATACGGCAAACGCTAACATTCGACCGTTCTCGAGTTATCATCGAACTGCTCGAATTTCGAAAAAAACAATTTCTGCCAAAACAATACCGTACACTTCCCCTAAACGCTTCAAATTCACTGTATAGGGGTAATCCGATGCGCTGAACACGATGCAACATACGGCAAACGCTACCAATCGACCGTTCTCGAGTAAACATCAAAACAGTGAGGACTCTGAAAAACGTTCTTTTCTGCCCGTGAAACGCACGAATATGGCATAAACGGGTTTTCCTTCCAAAACACTACCGTACACTGCCCGTAACCACTCCAAATTCACTATGTAGGGGTAATTCGATGCGCTCAACACGATGCAACATACGGCAAACCCTAACATTCGACCGTTCTCGAGTTATGATCAAAACAGTGAGGACTGTGAAAAACGTTCTTTTCTGCCCGTGAAACGCACGAATATGGCATAAACGGGTTTCCCTCCCAAAACACTACCGTACACTTCCCGTAACCACTTCAAATTCACTGTATAAGTGTAATTCGATGCGCTGAACACGATGCAACATACGGCAAACGCTAACAATCGACCGTTCTCGAGTTATCATCGAATTGCTCGAATTTCGAAAAAACCAATTTCTGCAAAAACAATACCGTACACTTCCCCTAAACGCTTCAAATTCACTGTATAGGGGTAATCTGATGCGCTGAACACGATGCAACATACGGCAAACGCTAACATTCGACCGTTCTCGAGTTACGATCAAAACAGTGAGGACTGTGAAAAACGTGCTTTTCTGCCCGTGAAACGCAAGAATATCGCATGAACGGGTTTTCCTTGAAAAACACTATCGTACACTTCCCGTAACCACTTCAAATTCACTGTATAGGGGTAATTCGATGCGCTGAACACGATGCAACATACGGCAAACGCTAACATTCGACCGTTCTCGAGTAAACATCGAAACAGTGAGGACTGTGAAAAACGTGCTTTTCTGCCCGTGAAACGCAAGCATATCGCATTAACGAGTTTTCCTTCAAAAACACTACCGCACACTTCCCGTAACCACTTCAAATTCACTGTATAGGGGTACTTCGATGCGCTGAACACGATGCAACATACGGCAAACGCTAACATTCGACCGTTCTCGAGTTCTCATCGAATTGCTCGAATTTCGAAAAAAACAATTTCTGCCAAAACAATACCGTACACTTCCCCTAAACGCTTCAAATTCACTGTATGGGGTAATCCGATGCGCTGAACACGATGCAACATACGGCAAACGCTAAAAAACGACCGTTCTCGAGTAAACATCAAAACAGTGAGGACTGTGAAAAACGTTCTTTTCTGTCCGTGAAACGCACGAATATGGCATAAACGGGTTTTCCTTCCAAAACACTACCGTACACTTCCCGTAACCACTCCAATTCACTATGTAGGGGTAATTCGATGCGCTCAACACGATGCAACATACGGCAAACCCTAACATTCGACCGTTCTCGAGTTATGATCAAAACAGTGAGGACTGTGAAAAACGTTCTTTTCTGCCCGTGAAACGCACGAATATGGCATAAACGGGTTTCCCTCCCAAAACACTACCGTACACTTCCCGTAACCACTTCAAATTCACTGTATAAGCGTAATTCGATGCGCTGAACACGATGCAACATACGGCAAACCCTAACAATCGACCGTTCTCGAGTTCTCATCGAATTGCTCGATTTTCGAAAAAAACAACTTTCTGCCTAAACACTACCGTACACTTCTCATAAACGCTTTAAATTCACTGCATCTCGGTAATTCGATGTGCTGAACACGATGCAACATACGGCAAACGCTAACAATCGACCGTTCTCGAGTTACGATCAAAACAGTGAGGACTGTGAAAAACGTGCTTTTCTGCCCGTGAAACACAAGAATATCGCATTAACGGGTTTTCCTTGAAAAACACTACCGCACACTTCCTGTAACCACTTCAAATCCACTGTATAGGGGTAATTCGATGCGCTGAACACGATGCAACATACGGCAAACGCTAACATTCGACCGGTTTCGAGTTATCATCGAATTGCTCGATTTTCGAAAAAAACAACTTTCTGCCAAAACAATACCGTACACTTCCCCTAAACGCTTCAAATTCACTGTATAGGGGTAATCCGATGCGCTGAACACGATGCAACATACGGCAAACGCTAACATTCGACCGTTCTCGAGTTACGATCAAAAGAGTGAGGACTGTGAAAAACGTGCTTTTCTGCCCGTGAAACGCAAGAATATCGCATTAACGGGTTTTCCTCCAAAAACACTACCGTACACTTCCCGTACCCACTTCAAATTCACTGTATAGGGGTAATTCGATGCGCTGAACACGATGCAACATACGGCAAACGATAACATTCGACCGTTCTCGAGTTATCATCGAACTGCTCGAATTTCGAAAAAAACAATTTCTGCCAAAACAATACCGTACACTTCCCCTAAACGCTTCAAATTCACTGTATAGGGGTAATCCGATGCGCTGAACACGATGCAACATACGGCAAACGCTACCAATCGACCGTTCTCGAGTAAACATCAAAACAGTGAGGACTCTGAAAAACGTTCTTTTCTGCCCGTGAAACGCACGAATATGGCATAAACGGGGTTTCCTTCCAAAACACTACCGTACACTGCCCGTAACCACTCCAAATTCACTATGTAGGGGTAATTCGATGCGCTCAACACGATGCAACATACGGCAAACCCTAACATTCGACCGTTCTCGAGTTATGATCAAAACAGTGAGGACTGTGAAAAACGTTCTTTTCTGCCCGTGAAACGCACGAATATGGCATAAACGGGTTTCCCTCCCAAAACACTACCGTACACTTCCCGTAACCACTTCAAATTCACTGTATAAGGGTAATTCGATGCGCTGAACACGATGCAACATACGGCCAACGCTAACAATCGACCGTTCTCGAGTTATCATCGAATTGCTCGAATTTCGAAAAAACCAATTTCTGCAAAAACAATACCGTACACTTCTCATAAACGCTTTAAATTCACTGCATCTCGGTAATTCGATGTGCTGAACACGATGCAACATACGGCAAACGCTAACAATCGACCGTTCTCGAGTTACGATCAAAACAGTGAGGACTGTGAAAAACGTGCTTTTCTGCCCGTGAAACACAAGAATATCGCATTAACGGGTTTTCCTTGAAAAACACTACCGCACACTTCCTGTAACCACTTCAAATCCACTGTATAGGGGTAATTCGATGCGCTGAACACGATGCAACATACGGCAAACGCTAACATTCGACCGCTTTCGAGTTATCATCGAATTGCTCGATTTTCGAAAAAAACAACTTTCTGCCAAAACAATACCGTACACTTCCCCTAAACGCTTCAAATTCACTGTATAGGGGTAATCCGATGCGCTGAACACGATGCAACATACGGCAAACGCTAACATTCGACCGTTCTCGAGTTACGATCAAAACAGTGAGGACTGTGAAAAACGTGCTTTTCTGCCCGTGAAACGCAAGAATATCGCATTAACGGGTTTTCCTCCAAAAACACTACCGTACACTTCCCGTACCCACTTCAAATTCACTGTATAGGGGTAATTCGATGCGCTGAACACGATGCAACATACGGCAAACGATAACATTCGACCGTTCTCGAGTTATCATCGAACTGCTCGAATTTCGAAAAAAACAATTTCTGCCAAAACAATACCGTACACTTCCCCTAAACGCTTCAAATTCACTGTATAGGGGTAATCCGATGCGCTGAACACGATGCAACATACGGCAAACGCTACCAATCGACCGTTCTCGAGTAAACATCAAAACAGTGAGGACTCTGAAAAACGTTCTTTTCTGCCCGTGAAACGCACGAATATGGCATAAACGGGGTTTCCTTCCAAAACACTACCGTACACTGCCCGTAACCACTCCAAATTCACTATGTAGGGGTAATTCGATGCGCTCAACACGATGCAACATACGGCAAACCCTAACATTCGACCGTTCTCGAGTTATGATCAAAACAGTGAGGACTGTGAAAAACGTTCTTTTCTGCCCGTGAAACGCACGAATATGGCATAAACGGGTTTCCCTCCCAAAACACTACCGTACACTTCCCGTAACCACTTCAAATTCACTGTATAAGGGTAATTCGATGCGCTGAACACGATGCAACATACGGCAAACGCTAACAATCGACCGTTCTCGAGTTATCATCGAATTGCTCGAATTTCGAAAAAACCAATTTCTGCAAAAACAATACCGTACACTTCCCCTAAACGCTTCAAATTCACTGTATAGGGGTAATCTGATGCGCTGAACACGATGCAACATACGGCAAACGCTAACATTCGACCGTTCTCGAGTTACGATCAAAACAGTGAGGACTGTGAAAAACGTGCTTTTCTGCCCGTGAAACGCAAGAATATCGCATGAACGGGTTTTCCTTGAAAAACACTATCGTACACTTCCCGTAACCACTTCAAATTCACTGTATAGGGGTAATTCGATGCGCTGAACACGATGCAACATACGGCAAACGCTAACATTCGACCGGTTTCGAGTTATCATCGAATTGCTCGATTTTCGAAAAAAACAACTTTCTGCCAAAACAATACCGTACACTTCCCCTAAACGCTTCAAATTCACTGTATAGGGGTAATCCGATGCGCTGAACACGATGCAACATACGGCAAACGCTAACATTCGACCGTTCTCGAGTTACGATCAAAACAGTGAGGACTGTGAAAAACGTGCTTTTCTGCCCGTGAAACGCAAGAATATCGCATTAACGGGTTTTCCTCCAAAAACACTACCGTACACTTCCCGTAACCACTTCAAATTCACTGTATAGGGGTAATTCGATGCGCTGAACACGATGCAACATACGGCAAACGCTAACAATCGACCGTTCTCGAGTTACGATCAAAACAGTGAGGACTGTGAAAAACGTGCTTTTCTGCCCGAGAAACGCAAGAATATCGCATTAACGGGTTTTCCTTCAAAAACACTACCGCCACTTCCCGTAACCACTTCAAATTCACTGTATAATGGTAACTCGATGCGCTGAACACGATGCAACATACGGCAAACGCTAACATTTGACCGTTCTCGAGTTACGATCAAAAGAGTGAGGACTGTGAAAAACGTGCTTTTCTGCCCGTGAAACGCAAGAATATCGCATTAACGGGTTTTCCTCCAAAAACACTACCGTACACTTCCCGTACCCACTTCAAATTCACTGTATAGGGGTAATCCGATGCGCTGAACACGATGCAACATACGGCAAACGCTACCAATCGACCGTTCTCGAGTAAACATCAAAACAGTGAGGACTCTGAAAAACGTTCTTTTCTGCCCGTGAAACGCACGAATATGGCATAAACGGGTTTTCCTTCCAAAACACTACCGTACACTGCCCGTAACCACTCCAAATTCACTATGTAGGGGTAATTCGATGCGCTCAACACGATGCAACATACGGCAAACCCTAACATTCGACCGTTCTCGAGTTATGATCAAAACAGTGAGGACTGTGAAAAACGTTCTTTTCTGCCCGTGAAACGCACGAATATGGCATAAACGGGTTTCCCTCCCAAAACACTACCGTACACTTCCCGTAACCACTTCAAATTCACTGTATAAGGGTAATTCGATGCGCTGAACACGATGCAACATACGGCAAACGCTAACAATCGACCGTTCTCGAGTTATCATCGAATTGCTCGAATTTCGAAAAAACCAATTTCTGCAAAAACAATACCGTACACTTCCCCTAAACGCTTCAAATTCACTGTATAGGGGTAATCTGATGCGCTGAACACGATGCAACATACGGCAAACGCTAACATTCGACCGTTCTCGAGTTACGATCAAAACAGTGAGGACTGTGAAAAACGTGCTTTTCTGCCCGTGAAACGCAAGAATATCGCATGAACGGGTTTTCCTTGAAAAACACTATCGTACACTTCCCGTAACCACTTCAAATTCACTGTATAGGGGTAATTCGATGCGCTGAACACGATGCAACATACGGCAAACGCTAACATTCGACCGGTTTCGAGTTATCATCGAATTGCTCGATTTTCGAAAAAAACAACTTTCTGCCAAAACAATACCGTACACTTCCCCTAAACGCTTCAAATTCACTGTATAGGGGTAATCCGATGCGCTGAACACGATGCAACATACGGCAAACGCTAACATTCGACCGTTCTCGAGTTACGATCAAAACAGTGAGGACTGTGAAAAACGTGCTTTTCTGCCCGTGAAACGCAAGAATATCGCATTAACGGGTTTTCCTCCAAAAACACTACCGTACACTTCCCGTAACCACTTCAAATTCACTGTATAGGGGTAATTCGATGCGCTGAACACGATGCAACATACGGCAAACGCTAACATTCGACCGTTCTCGAGTTATCAACGAATTGCTCGAATTTCGAAAAAAACAATTTCTGCCAAAACAATACCGTACACTTCCCCTAAACGCTTCAAATTCACTGTATAGGGGTAATCCGATGCGCTGAACACGATGCAACATACGGCAAACGCTACCAATCGACCGTTCTCGAGTAAACATCAAAACAGTGAGGACTGTGAAAAACGTTCTTTTCTGCCCGTGAAACGCACGAATATGGCATAAACGGGTTTCCCTCCCAAAACACTACCGTACACTTCCCGTAACCACTTCAAATTCACTGTATAAGCGTAATTCGATGCGCTGAACACGATGCAACATACGGCAAACCCTAACAATCGACCGTTCTCGAGTTATCATCGAATTGCTCGATTTTGGAAAAAAACAAGTTTCTGCCAAAACACTACCGTACACTTCTCTTAAACGCTTCACATTCACTGTGTAGGGGTAATTCGATGCGCTCAACACGATGCAACATACGGCAAACGCTGATATTCGACCGTTCTCGAGTTATGATCAAATCAGTGAGGGCTGTGAAAACCGTTCTTTTCTGCCCGTGAAACGCACGAATATGGCATAAACGGGTTTTGCTTCCAAAACACCACCGTACACTTCCCGTAACCACTTCAAATTCACTGTATAAGGGTAATTCGATGCGCTGAACACGATGCAACGCACGGCAAACGCTAACATTCGACCGTTCTCGAGTTATGATCAAAACAGTGAGGACTGTGAAAAACGTTCTTTTCTGCCCGTGAAACGCACGAATATGGAATAAACGGGTTTCCCTCCCAAAACACTACCGTACACTTCCCGTAACCACTTCAAATTCACTGTATAAGCGTAATTCGATGCGCTGAACTCGATGCAACATACGGCAAACGCTAACATTCGACCGTTCTCGAGTTATCATCGAATTGCTCGAATTTCGAAAAAAACAATTTCTGCCAAAACAATACCGAACACTTCCCCTAAACGCTTCAAATTCACTGTATAGGGGTAATCCGATGCGCTGAACACGATGCAACATACGGCAAACGCTAACATTCGACCGTTCTGGAGTTATGATCAAACCAGTGAGGACTGTGAAAAACGTTCTTTTCTGCCCGTGAAACGCACGAATATGGCATAAACGGGTTTTCCACCCAAAACACTACCGTACACTTCCCGTAACCACTTCAAATTCACTGTATAATGGTAACTCGATGCGCTGAACACGATGCAACATACGGTAAACGCTAACAATTGACCGTTCTCGAGTTACGATCAAAAGAGTGAGGACTGTGAAAAACGTGCTTTTCTGCCCGTGAAACGCAAGAATATCGCATCAACGGGTTTTCCTTCAAAAACACTACCGTACACTTCCCCGAAACGCTTCAAATTCACTGTATAGGGGTAATCCGATGCGCTGAACAGGATGCAACATACGGCAAACGCTAACATTCGACCGTTCTGAAGTTATGATCAAATCAGTGAGGACTGTGAAAAACGTTCTTTTCTGCCCGTGAAACGCACGAATATGGCATAAACGGGTTTTCCTCCCAAAACATTACCGTACACTTCCCGTAACCACTTCAAATTCACTGTATAGGGGTAATTCGATGCGCTGAACACGATGCAACATACGGCAAACGCTAACAATCGACCGTTCTCGAGTTACGATCAAATCAGTGAGGACTGTGAAAAACGTTCTTTTCTGCCCGTGAAACGCAAGAATATCGCATTAACGGGTTTTCCTTCAAAAACACTACCGCACACTTCCCGTAACCACTTCAAATCCACTGTATAGGGGTAATTCGATGCGCTGAACACGATGCAACATACGGCAAACGCTAACAATCGACCGTTCTCGAGTTATCATCGAATTGCTCGAATTTCGAAAAAACCAATTTCTGCCAAAACAATACCGTACACTTCCCCTAAACGCTTCAAATTCACTGTATAGGGGTAATCCGATGCGCTGAACACGATGCAACATACGGCAAATGCTAACGTTCGACCGTTCTCGAGTTACGATCAAAACAGTGAGGACTGTGAAAAACGTGCTTTTCTGCCCGTGAAACGCAAGAATATCGCATGAACGGGTTTTCCTTGAAAAACACTATCGTACACTTCCCGTAACCACTTCAAATTCACTGTATAGGGGTAATTCGATGCGCTGAATACGATGCAACATACGGCAAACGCTAACATTCGACCGTTCTCGAGTTGTCATCGAATTGCTCGATTTTGGAAAAAAACAACTTTCTGCCAAAACAATACCGTACACTTCCCCTAAACGCTTCAAATTCACTGTATAGGGGTAATCCGATGCGCTGAACACGATGCAACATACGGCAAACGCTAACATTCGACCGTTCTGGAGTTATGATCAAATCAGTGAGGACTGGGAAAAACGTTCTTTTCTGCCCGTGAAACGCACGAATATGGCATAAACGGGTTTTCCTCCCAAAACACTACCGTACACTTCCCGTAACCACTTCAAATTCACTGTATAAGCGTAATTCGATGCGCTGAACACGATGCAACATACGGCAAACGCTAACATTCGACCGTTCTCGAGTTATCATCGAATTGCTCGAATTTCGAAAAAAACAATTTCTGCCAAAACAATACCGTACACTTCCCCTAAACGCTTCAAATTCACTGTATAGGGGTAATCCGATGCGCTGAACACGATGCAACATACGGCAAACGCTAACATTCGACCGTTCTGGAGTTATGATCAAACCAGTGAGGACTGTGAAAAACGTTCTTTTCTGCCCGTGAAACGCACGAATATGGCATAAACGGGTTTTCCTCCCAAAACACTACCGTACACTTCCCGTAACCACTTCAAATTCACTGTATAATGGTAACTCGATGCGCTGAACACGATGCAACATACGGTAAACGCTAACAATTGACCGTTCTCGAGTTACGATCAAAAGAGTGAGGACTGTGAAAAACGTGCTTTTCTGCCCGTGAAACGCAAGAATATCGCATTAACGGGTTTTCCTTCAAAAACACTACCGTACACTTCCCCTAAACGCTTCAAATTCACTGTATAGGGGTAATCCGATGCGCTGAACACGATGCAACATACGGCAAACGCTAACATTCGACCGTTCTCGAGTTACGATCAAAACAGTGAGGACTGTGAAAAACGTGCTTTTCTGCCCGTGAAACGCAAGAATATCGCATTAACGGGTTTTCCTCCAAAAACACTACCGTACACTTCCCGTAACCACTTCAAATTCACTGTATAGGGGTAATTCGATGCGCTGAACACGATGCAACATACGGCAAACGCTAACATTCGACCGTTCTCGAGTTATCATCGAATTGCTCGAATTTCGAAAAAAACAATTTCTGCCAAAACAATCCCGTACACTTCCCCTAAACGCTTCAAATTCACTGTATAGGGGTAATCCGATGCGCTGAACACGATGCAACATACGGCAAACGCTACCAATCGACCGTTCTCGAGTAAAGATCAAAACATTGAGGACTCTGAAAAACGTTCTTTTCTACCCGTGAATTGCACGAATATGGCATAAACGGGTTTTCCTTCCAAAACACTACCGTACACTTCCCGTAACCACTCCAAATTCACTATGTAGGGGTAATTCGATGCGCTCAACACGATGCAACATACGGCAAACCCTAACATTCGACCGTTCTCGAGTTATGATCAAAACAGTGAGGACTGTGAAAAACGTTCTTTTCTGCCCGTGAAACGCACGAATATGGCATAAACGGGTTTCCCTCCCAAAACACTACCGTACACTTCCCGTAACCACTTCAAATTCACTGTATAAGCGTAATTCGATGCGCTGAACACGATGCAACATACGGCAAACCCTAACAATCGACCGTTCTCGAGTTATCATCGAATTGCTCGATTTTGGAAAAAAAGAAGTTTCTGCCAAAACACTACCGTACACTTCTCTTAAACGCTTCACATTCACTGTGTAGGGGTAATTCGATGCGCTCAACACGATGCAACATACGGCAAACGCTGACATTCGACCGTTCTCGAGTTATGATCAAATCAGTGAGGGCTGTGAAAACCGTTCTTTTCTGCCCGTGAAACGCACGAATATGGCATAAACGGGTTTTGCTTCCAAAACACCACCGTACACTTCCCGTAACCACTTCAAATTCACTGTATAAGGGTAATTCGATGCGCTGAACACGATGCAACGCACGGCAAACGCTAACATTCGACCGTTCTCGAGTTATGATCAAAACAGTGAGGACTGTGAAAAACGTTCTTTTCTGCCCGTGAAACGCACGAATATGGAATAAACGGGTTTCCCTCCCAAAACACTACCGTACACTTCCCGTAACCACTTCAAATTCACTGTATAAGCGTAATTCGATGCGCTGAACTCGATGCAACATACGGCAAACGCTAACATTCGACCGTTCTCGAGTTATCATCGAATTGCTCGAATTTCGAAAAAAACAATTTCTGCCAAAACAATACCGTACACTTCCCCTAAACGCTTCAAATTCACTGTATAGGGGTAATCCGATGCGCTGAACACGATGCAACATACGGCAAACGCTAACATTCGACCGTTCTGGAGTTATGATCAAACCAGTGAGGACTGTGAAAAACGTTCTTTTCTGCCCGTGAAACGCACGAATATGGCATAAACGGGTTTTCCACCCAAAACACTACCGTACACTTCCCGTAACCACTTCAAATTCACTGTATAATGGTAACTCGATGCGCTGAACACGATGCAACATACGGTAAACGCTAACAATTGACCGTTCTCGAGTTACGATCAAAAGAGTGAGGACTGTGAAAAACGTGCTTTTCTGCCCGTGAAACGCAAGAATATCGCATCAACGGGTTTTCCTTCAAAAACACTACCGTACACTTCCCCTAAACGCTTCAAATTCACTGTATAGGGGTAATCCGATGCGCTGAACAGGATGCAACATACGGCAAACGCTAACATTCGACCGTTCTGAAGTTATGATCAAATCAGTGAGGACTGTGAAAAACGTTCTTTTCTGCCCGTGAAACGCACGAATATGGCATAAACGGGTTTTCCTCCCAAAACATTACCGTACACTTCCCGTAACCACTTCAAATTCACTGTATAGGGGTAATTCGATGCGCTGAACACGATGCAACATACGGCAAACGCTAACAATCGACCGTTCTCGAGTTACGATCAAAACAGTGAGGACTGTGAAAAACGTGCTTTTCTGCCCGTGAAACGCAAGAATATCGCATGAACGGGTTTTCCTTGAAAAACACTATCGTACACTTCCCGTAACCACTTCAAATTCACTGTATAGGGGTAATTCGATGCGCTGAACACGATGCAACATACGGCAAACGCTAACATTCGACCGTTCTCGAGTTATCATCGAATTGCTCGATTTTGGAAAAAAACAACTTTCTGCCAAAACAATACCGTACACTTCCCCTAAACGCTTCAAATTCACTGTATAGGGGTAATCCGATGCGCTGAACACGATGCCACATACGGCAAACGCTAACATTCGACCGTTCTGGAGTTATGATCAAATCAGTGAGGACTGGGAAAAACGTTCTTTTCTGCCCGTGAAACGCACGAATATGGCATAAACGGGTTTTCCTTCCAAAACACTACCGTACACTTCCCGTAACCACTCCAAATTCACTACGTAGGGGTAATTCGATGCGCTGAACACGATGCAACATACGGCAAACGCTAAAATTCGACCGTTCTCGAGTTATCATCGAATTGCTCGAATTTCGAAAAAAACAATTTCTGCCAAAACAATCCCGTACACTTCCCCTAAACGCTTCAAATTCACTGTATAGGGGTAATCCGATGCGCTGAACACGATGCAACATACGGCAAACGCTACCAATCGACCGTTCTCGAGTAAACATCAAAAGAGTGAGGACTCTGAAAAACGTTCTTTTCTGCCCGTGAAACGCAAGAATATCGCATTAACGGGTTTTGCTTCCAAAACACCACCGTACACTTCCCGTAACCACTTCAAATTCACTGTATAAGGGTAATTCGATGCGCTGAACACGATGCAACGCACGGCAAACGCTAACATTCGACCGTTCTCGAGTTATGATCAAAACAGTGAGGACTGTGAAAAACGTTCTTTTCTGCCCGTGAAACGCACGAATATGGAATAAACGGGTTTCCCTCCCAAAACACTACCGTACACTTCCCGTAACCACTTCAAATTCACTGTATAAGCGTAATTCGATGCGCTGAACTCGATGCAACATACGGCAAACGCTAACATTCGACCGTTCTCGAGTTATCATCGAATTGCTCGAATTTCGAAAAAAACAATTTCTGCCAAAACAATACCGAACACTTCCCCTAAACGCTTCAAATTCACTGTATAGGGGTAATCCGATGCGCTGAACACGATGCAACATACGGCAAACGCTAACATTCGACCGTTCTGGAGTTATGATCAAACCAGTGAGGACTGTGAAAAACGTTCTTTTCTGCCCGTGAAACGCACGAATATGGCATAAACGGGTTTTCCACCCAAAACACTACCGTACACTTCCCGTAACCACTTCAAATTCACTGTATAATGGTAACTCGATGCGCTGAACACGATGCAACATACGGTAAACGCTAACAATTGACCGTTCTCGAGTTACGATCAAAAGAGTGAGGACTGTGAAAAACGTGCTTTTCTGCCCGTGAAACGCAAGAATATCGCATCAACGGGTTTTCCTTCAAAAACACTACCGTACACTTCCCCGAAACGCTTCAAATTCACTGTATAGGGGTAATCCGATGCGCTGAACAGGATGCAACATACGGCAAACGCTAACATTCGACCGTTCTGAAGTTATGATCAAATCAGTGAGGACTGTGAAAAACGTTCTTTTCTGCCCGTGAAACGCACGAATATGGCATAAACGGGTTTTCCTCCCAAAACATTACCGTACACTTCCCGTAACCACTTCAAATTCACTGTATAGGGGTAATTCGATGCGCTGAACACGATGCAACATACGGCAAACGCTAACAATCGACCGTTCTCGAGTTACGATCAAATCAGTGAGGACTGTGAAAAACGTTCTTTTCTGCCCGTGAAACGCAAGAATATCGCATTAACGGGTTTTCCTTCAAAAACACTACCGCACACTTCCCGTAACCACTTCAAATCCACTGTATAGGGGTAATTCGATGCGCTGAACACGATGCAACATACGGCAAACGCTAACAATCGACCGTTCTCGAGTTATCATCGAATTGCTCGAATTTCGAAAAAACCAATTTCTGCCAAAACAATACCGTACACTTCCCCTAAACGCTTCAAATTCACTGTATAGGGGTAATCCGATGCGCTGAACACGATGCAACATACGGCAAATGCTAACGTTCGACCGTTCTCGAGTTACGATCAAAACAGTGAGGACTGTGAAAAACGTGCTTTTCTGCCCGTGAAACGCAAGAATATCGCATGAACGGGTTTTCCTTGAAAAACACTATCGTACACTTCCCGTAACCACTTCAAATTCACTGTATAGGGGTAATTCGATGCGCTGAACACGATGCAACATACGGCAAACGCTAACATTCGACCGTTCTCGAGTTGTCATCGAATTGCTCGATTTTGGAAAAAAACAACTTTCTGCCAAAACAATACCGTACACTTCCCCTAAACGCTTCAAATTCACTGTATAGGGGTAATCCGATGCGCTGAACACGATGCAACATACGGCAAACGCTAACATTCGACCGTTCTGGAGTTATGATCAAATCAGTGAGGACTGGGAAAAACGTTCTTTTCTGCCCGTGAAACGCACGAATATGGCATAAACGGGTTTTCCTCCCAAAACACTACCGTACACTTCCCGTAACCACTTCAAATTCACTGTATAAGCGTAATTCGATGCGCTGAACACGATGCAACATACGGCAAACGCTAACATTCGACCGTTCTCGAGTTATCATCGAATTGCTCGAATTTCGAAAAAAACAATTTCTGCCAAAACAATACCGTACACTTCCCCTAAACGCTTCAAATTCACTGTATAGGGGTAATCCGATGCGCTGAACACGATGCAACATACGGCAAACGCTAACATTCGACCGTTCTGGAGTTATGATCAAACCAGTGAGGACTGTGAAAAACGTTCTTTTCTGCCCGTGAAACGCACGAATATGGCATAAACGGGTTTTCCTCCCAAAACACTACCGTACACTTCCCGTAACCACTTCAAATTCACTGTATAATGGTAACTCGATGCGCTGAACACGATGCAACATACGGTAAACGCTAACAATTGACCGTTCTCGAGTTACGATCAAAAGAGTGAGGACTGTGAAAAACGTGCTTTTCTGCCCGTGAAACGCAAGAATATCGCATTAACGGGTTTTCCTTCAAAAACACTACCGTACACTTCCCCTAAACGCTTCAAATTCACTGTATAGGGGTAATCCGATGCGCTGAACACGATGCAACATACGGCAAACGCTAACATTCGACCGTTCTCGAGTTACGATCAAAACAGTGAGGACTGTGAAAAACGTGCTTTTCTGCCCGTGAAACGCAAGAATATCGCATTAACGGGTTTTCCTCCAAAAACACTACCGTACACTTCCCGTAACCACTTCAAATTCACTGTATAGGGGTAATTCGATGCGCTGAACACGATGCAACATACGGCAAACGCTAACATTCGACCGTTCTCGAGTTATCATCGAATTGCTCGAATTTCGAAAAAAACAATTTCTGCCAAAACAATCCCGTACACTTCCCCTAAACGCTTCAAATTCACTGTATAGGGGTAATCCGATGCGCTGAACACGATGCAACATACGGCAAACGCTACCAATCGACCGTTCTCGAGTAAAGATCAAAACATTGAGGACTCTGAAAAACGTTCTTTTCTACCCGTGAATTGCACGAATATGGCATAAACGGGTTTCCCTCCCAAAACACTACCGTACACTTCCCGTAACCACTTCAAATTCACTGTATAAGCGTAATTCGATGCGCTGAACACGATGCAACATACGGCAAACCCTAACAATCGACCGTTCTCGAGTTATCATCGAATTGCTCGATTTTGGAAAAAAAGAAGTTTCTGCCAAAACACTACCGTACACTTCTCTTAAACGCTTCACATTCACTGTGTAGGGGTAATTCGATGCGCTCAACACGATGCAACATACGGCAAACGCTGACATTCGACCGTTCTCGAGTTATGATCAAATCAGTGAGGGCTGTGAAAACCGTTCTTTTCTGCCCGTGAAACGCACGAATATGGCATAAACGGGTTTTGCTTCCAAAACACCACCGTACACTTCCCGTAACCACTTCAAATTCACTGTATAAGGGTAATTCGATGCGCTGAACACGATGCAACGCACGGCAAACGCTAACATTCGACCGTTCTCGAGTTATGATCAAAACAGTGAGGACTGTGAAAAACGTTCTTTTCTGCCCGTGAAACGCACGAATATGGAATAAACGGGTTTCCCTCCCAAAACACTACCGTACACTTCCCGTAACCACTTCAAATTCACTGTATAAGCGTAATTCGATGCGCTGAACTCGATGCAACATACGGCAAACGCTAACATTCGACCGTTCTCGAGTTATCATCGAATTGCTCGAATTTCGAAAAAAACAATTTCTGCCAAAACAATACCGTACACTTCCCCTAAACGCTTCAAATTCACTGTATAGGGGTAATCCGATGCGCTGAACACGATGCAACATACGGCAAACGCTAACATTCGACCGTTCTGGAGTTATGATCAAACCAGTGAGGACTGTGAAAAACGTTCTTTTCTGCCCGTGAAACGCACGAATATGGCATAAACGGGTTTTCCACCCAAAACACTACCGTACACTTCCCGTAACCACTTCAAATTCACTGTATAATGGTAACTCGATGCGCTGAACACGATGCAACATACGGTAAACGCTAACAATTGACCGTTCTCGAGTTACGATCAAAAGAGTGAGGACTGTGAAAAACGTGCTTTTCTGCCCGTGAAACGCAAGAATATCGCATCAACGGGTTTTCCTTCAAAAACACTACCGTACACTTCCCCTAAACGCTTCAAATTCACTGTATAGGGGTAATCCGATGCGCTGAACAGGATGCAACATACGGCAAACGCTAACATTCGACCGTTCTGAAGTTATGATCAAATCAGTGAGGACTGTGAAAAACGTTCTTTTCTGCCCGTGAAACGCACGAATATGGCATAAACGGGTTTTCCTCCCAAAACATTACCGTACACTTCCCGTAACCACTTCAAATTCACTGTATAGGGGTAATTCGATGCGCTGAACACGATGCAACATACGGCAAACGCTAACAATCGACCGTTCTCGAGTTACGATCAAAACAGTGAGGACTGTGAAAAACGTGCTTTTCTGCCCGTGAAACGCAAGAATATCGCATGAACGGGTTTTCCTTGAAAAACACTATCGTACACTTCCCGTAACCACTTCAAATTCACTGTATAGGGGTAATTCGATGCGCTGAACACGATGCAACATACGGCAAACGCTAACATTCGACCGTTCTCGAGTTATCATCGAATTGCTCGATTTTGGAAAAAAACAACTTTCTGCCAAAACAATACCGTACACTTCCCCTAAACGCTTCAAATTCACTGTATAGGGGTAATCCGATGCGCTGAACACGATGCCACATACGGCAAACGCTAACATTCGACCGTTCTGGAGTTATGATCAAATCAGTGAGGACTGGGAAAAACGTTCTTTTCTGCCCGTGAAACGCACGAATATGGCATAAACGGGTTTTCCTTCCAAAACACTACCGTACACTTCCCGTAACCACTCCAAATTCACTACGTAGGGGTAATTCGATGCGCTGAACACGATGCAACATACGGCAAACGCTAAAATTCGACCGTTCTCGAGTTATCATCGAATTGCTCGAATTTCGAAAAAAACAATTTCTGCCAAAACAATCCCGTACACTTCCCCTAAACGCTTCAAATTCACTGTATAGGGGTAATCCGATGCGCTGAACACGATGCAACATACGGCAAACGCTACCAATCGACCGTTCTCGAGTAAACATCAAAAGAGTGAGGACTCTGAAAAACGTTCTTTTCTGCCCGTGAAACGCAAGAATATCGCATTAACGGGTTTTCCTTCAAAAACACTACCGCACACTTCCCGTAACCACTTCAAATCCACTGCATAGGGGTAATTCGATGCGCTGAACACGATGCAACATACGGCAAACGCTAACAATCGACCGTTCTCGAGTTATCATCGAATTGCTCGAATTTCGAAAAAACCAATTTCTGCCAAAACAATACCGTACACTTCCCCTAAACGCTTCAAATTCACTGTATAGGGGTAATCCGATGCGCTGAACACGATGCAACATACGGCAAACGCTAACGTTCGACCGTTCTCGAGTTACGATCAAAACAGTGAGGACTGTGAAAAACGTGCTTTTCTGCCCGTGAAACGCAAGAATATCGCATGAACGGGTTTTCCTTGAAAAACACTATCGTACACTTCCCGTAACCACTTCAAATTCACTGTATAGGGGTAATTCGATGCGCTGAAGACGATGCAACATACGGCAAACGCTAACATTCGACCGTTCTCGAGTTATCATCGAATTGCTCGATTTTGGAAAAAAAACAACTTTCTGCCAAAACAATACCGTACACTTCCCCTAAACGCTTCAAATTCACTTTATAGGGGTAATCCGATGCGCTGAACACGATGCAACATACGGCAAACGCTAACGTTCGACCGTTCTCGAGTTACGATCAAAACAGTGAGGACTGTGAAAAACGTGCTTTTCTGCCCGTGAAACGCAAGAATATCGCATGAACGGGTTTTCCTTGAAAAACACTATCGTACACTTCCCGTAACCACTTCAAATTCACTGTATAGGGGTAATTCGATGCGCTGAACACGATGCAACATACGGCAAAAGCTAACATTCGACCGGTTTCGAGTTATCATCGAATTGCTCGATTTTCGAAAAAAACAACTTTCTGCCAAAACAATACCGTACACTTCCCCTAAACGCTTTAAATTCACTGTATAGGGGTAATCCGATGCGCTGAACACTATGCAACATACGGCAAACGCTAACATTCGACCGTTCTCGAGTTACGATCAAAACAGTGAGGACTGTGAAAAACGTGCTTTTCTGCCCGTGAAACGCAAGAATATCGCATCAACGGGTTTTCCTCCAAAAACACTACCGTACACTTCCCGTAACCACTTCAAATTCACTATATAGGGGTAATTCGATGCGCTGAACACGATGCAACATACGGCAAACGCTAAAATTCGACCGTTCTCGAGTTATCATCGAATTGCTCGAATTTCGAAAAAAACAATTTCTGCCAAAACAATCCCGTACACTTCCCCTAAACGCTTCAAATTCACTGTATAGGGGTAATCCGATGCGCTGAACACGATGCAACATATGGCAAACGCTACCAATCGACCGTTCTCGAGTAAACATCAAAACAGTGAGGACTCTGAAAAACGTTCTTTTCTGCCCGTGAAATGCACGAATATGGCATAAACGGGTTTTCCTTCCAAAACACTACCGTACACTTCCCGTAACCACTCCAAATTCACTATGTAGGGGTAATTCGATGCGCTCAACACGATGCAACATACGGCAAACCCTAACATTCGACCGTTCTCGAGTTATGATCAAAACAGTGAGGACTGTGAAAAACGTTCTTTTCTGCCCGTGAAACGCACGAATATGGCATAAACGGGTTTCCCTCCCAAAACACTACCGTACACTTCCCGTAACCACTTCAAATTCACTGTATAAGCGTAATTCGATGCGCTGAACACGATGCAACATACGGCAAACCCTAACAATCGACCGTTCTCGAGTTATCATCGAATTGCTCGATTTTGGAAAAAAACAAGTTTCTGCCAAAACACTACCGTACACTTCTCTTAAACGCTTCACATTCACTGTGTAGGGGTAATTCGATGCGCTCAACACGATGCAACATACGGCAAACGCTGACATTCGACCGTTCTCGAGTTATGATCAAATCAGTGAGGGCTGTGAAAAACGTTCTTTTCTGCCCGTGAAACGCACGAATATGGCATAAACGGGTTTCCCTCCCAAAACACTACCGTACACTTCCCGTAACCACTTCAAATTCACTGTATAAGCGTAATTCGATGCGCTGAACACGATGCAACATACGGCAAACCCTAACAATCGACCGTTCTCGAGTTATCATCGAATTGCTCGATTTTGGAAAAAAAAAGTTTCTGCCAAAACACTACCGTACACGTCTCTTAAACGCTTCACATTCACTGTGTAGGGGTAATTCGATGCGCTCAACACGATGCAACATACGGCAAACGCTAACATTCGACCGTTCTCGAGTTATGATCAAAACAGTGAGGACTGTGAAAAACGTTCTTTTCTGCCCGTGAAACGCACGAATATGGCATAAACGGGTTTCCCTCCCAAAACACTACCGTACACTTCCCGTAACCACTTCAAATTCACTGTATAAGCGTAATTCGATGCGCTGAACACGATGCAACATACGGCAAACGCTAACATTCGACCGTTCTCGAGTTATCATCGAATTGCTCGAATTTCGAAAAAAACAATTTCTGCCAAAACAATACCGTACACTTCCCCTAAACGCTTCAAATTCACTGTATAGGGGTAATGCGATGCGCTGAACACGATGCAACATACGGCAAACGCTAACATTCGACCGTTCTGGAGTTATGATCAAACCAGTGAGGACTGTGAAAAACGTTCTTTTCTGCCCGTGAAACGCACGAATATGGCATAAACGGGTTTTCCTCCCAAAACACTACCGTACACTTCCCGTAACCACTTCAAATTCACTGTATAATGGTAACTCGATGCGCTGAACACGATGCAACATACGGTAAACGCTAACAATTGACCGTTCTCGAGTTACGATCAAAAGAGTGAGGACTGTGAAAAACGTGCTTTTCTGCCCGTGAAACGCAAGAATATCGCATTAACGGGTTTTCCTTCAAAAACACTACCGTACACTTCCCCTAAACGCTTCAAATTCACTGTATAGGGGTAATCCGATGCGCTGAACAGGATGCAACATACGGCAAACGCTAACATTCGACCGTTCTGGAGTTATGATCAAACCAGTGAGGACTGTGAAAAACGTTCTTTTCTGCCCGTGAAACGCACGAATATGGCATAAATGGGTTTTCCTCCCAAAACACTACCGTACACTTCCCGTAACCACTTCAAATTCACTGTATAATGGTAACTCGATGCGCTGAACACGATGCAACATACGGTAAACGCTAACAATTGACCGTTCTCGAGTTACGATCAAAAGAGTGAGGACTGTGAAAAACGTGCTTTTCTGCCCGTGAAACGCAAGAATATCGCATGAACGGGTTTTCCTTGAAAAACACTATCGTACACTTCCCGTAACCACTTCAAATTCACTGTATAGGGGTAACTCAATGCGCTGAACACGATGCAACATACGGCAAACGCTAACATTCGACCGTTCTCGAGTTATCATCGAATTGCTCGATTTTGGAAAAAAACAACTTTCTGCCAAAACAATACCGTACACTTCCCCTAAACGCTTCAAATTCACTGTATAGGGGTAATCCGATGCGCTGAACACGATGCAACATACGGCAAACGCTAACATTCGACCGTTCTCGAGTTACGATCAAACCAGTGAGGACTGTGAAAAACGTGCTTTTCTGCCCGTGAAACGCAAGAATATCGCATTAACGGGTTTTCCTCCAAAAACACTACCGTACACTTCCCGTAACCACTTCAAATTCACTGTATAGGGGTAATTCGATGCGCTGAACACGATGCAACATACGGCAAACGCTAACATTCGACCGTTCTCGAGTTATCATCGAATGGCTCGAATTTCGAAAAAAACAATTTCTGCCAAAACAATCCCGTACACTTCCCCTAAACGCTTCAAATTCACTGTATAGGGGTAATCCGATGCGCTGAACACGATGCAACATACGGCAAACGCTACCAATCGACCGTTCTCGAGTAAAGATCAAAACAGTGAGGACTCAGAAAAACGTTCTTTTCTACCCGTGAATTGCACGAATATGGCATAAACGGGTTTTCCTTCCAAAACACTACCGTACACTTCCCGTAACCACTTCAAATTCACTGTATAAGCGTAATTCGATGCGCTGAACACGATGCAACATACGGCAAACCCTAACAATCGACCGTTCTCGAGTTATCATCGAATTGCTCGATTTTGGAAAAAAACAAGTTTCTGCCAAAACACTATCGTACACTTCCCTTAAACGCTTCACATTCACTGTGTAGGGGTAATTCGATGCGCTCAACACGATGCAACATACGGCAAACGCTGACATTCGACCGTTCTCGAGTTATGATCAAATCAGTGAGGGCTGTGAAAACCGTTCTTTTCTGCCCGTGAAACGCACGAATATGGCATAAACGGGTTTTGCTTCCAAAACACCACCGTACACTTCCCGTAACCACTTCAAATTCACTGTATAAGGGTAATTCGATGCGCTGAACACGATGCAACGCACGGCAAACGCTAACATTCGACCGTTCTCGAGTTATGATCAAAACAGTGAGGACTGTGAAAAACGTTCTTTTCTGCCCGTGAAACGCACGAATATGGAATAAACGGGTTTCCCTCCCAAAACACTACCGTACACTTCCCGTAACCACTTCACATTCACTGTATAAGGGTAATTCGATGCGCTGAACACGATGCAACGCACGGCAAACGCTAACATTCGACCGTTCTCGAGTTATGATCAAATCAGTGAGGGCTGTGAAAACCGTTCTTTTCTGCCCGTGAAACGCAAGAATATCGCATTAACGGGTTTTCCTTCAAAAACACTACCGCACACTTCCCGTAACCACTTCAAATCCACTGTATAGGGGTAATTCGATGCGCTGAACACGATGCAACATACGGCAAACGCTAACAATCGACCGTTCTCGAGTTATCATCGAATTGCTCGAATTTCGAAAAAACCAATTTCTGCCAAAACAATACCGTACACTTCCCCTAAACGCTTCAAATTCACTGTATAGGGGTAATCCGATGCGCTGAACACGATGCAACATACGGCAAACGCTAACGTTCGACCGTTCTCGAGTTACGATCAAAACAGTGAGGACTGTGAAAAACGTGCTTTTCTGCCCGTGAAACGCAAGAATATCGCATGAACGGGTTTTCCTTGAAAAACACTATCGTACACTTCCCGTAACCACTTCAAATTCACTGTATAGGGGTAATTTGATGCGCTGAACACGATGCAACATACGGCAAACGCTAACATTCGACCGTTCTCGAGTTGTCATCGAATTGCTCGATTTTGGAAAAAAACAACTTTCTGCCAAAACAATACCGTACACTTCCCCTAAACGCTTCAAATTCACTGTATAGGGGTAATCCGATGCGCTGAACACGATGCAACATACGGCAAACGCTAACATTCGACCGTTCTGGAGTTATGATCAAACCAGTGAGGACTGTGAAAAACGTTCTTTTCTGCCCGTGAAACGCACGAATATGGCATAAACGGGTTTTCCTCCCAAAACACTACCGTACACTTCCCGTAACCACTTCAAATTCACTGTATAATGGTAACTCGATGCGCTGAACACGATGCAACATACGGTAAACGCTAACAATTGACCGTTCTCGAGTTACGATCAAAAGAGTGAGGACTGTGAAAAACGTGCTTTTCTGCCCGTGAAACGCAAGAATATCGCATTAACGGGTTTTCCTTCAAAAACACTACCGTACACTTCCCCTAAACGCTTCAAATTCACTGTATAGGGGTAATCCGATGCGCTGAACAGGATGCAACATACGGCAAACGCTAACATTCGACCGTTCTGGAGTTATGATCAAATCAGTGAGGACTGTGAAAAACGTTCTTTTCTGCCCGTGAAACGCACGAATATGGCATAAACGGGTTTTCCTCCCAAAACATTACCGTACACTTCCCGTAACCACTTCAAATTCACTGTATAGGGGTAATTCGATGCGCTGAACACGATGCAACATACGGCAAACGCTAACAATCGACCGTTCTCGAGTTACCATCAAAACAGTGAGGACTATGAAAAACGTGCTTTTCTGCCCGTGAAACGCAAGAATATCGCATTAACGGGTTTTCCTTCAAAAACACTACCGCACACTTCCCGTAACCACTTCAAATCCACTGTATAGGGGTAATTCGATGCGCTGAACACGATGCAACATACAGCAAACGCTAACAATCGACCGTTCTCGAGTTATCATCAAATTGCTCGAATTTCGAAAAAACCAATTTCTGCCAAAACAATACCGTACACTTCCCCTAAACGCTTCAAATTCACTGTATAGGGGTAATCCGATGCGCTGAACACGATGCAACATACGGCAAACGCTAACGTTCCACCGTTCTCGAGTTACGATCAAAACAGTGAGGACTGTGAAAAACGTGCTTTTCTGCCCGTGAAACGCAAGAATACCGCATGAACGGGTTTTCCTTGAAAAACACTATCGTACACTTCCCGTAACCACTTCAAATTCACTGTATAGGGGTAATTCGATGCGCTAAACACGATGCAACATACGGCAAACGCTAACATTCGACCGTTCTCGAGTTATCATCGAATTGCTCGATTTTGGAAAAAAACAACTTTCTGCCAAAACAATACCGTACACTTCCCCTAAACGCTTCAAATTCACTGTATAGGGGTAATCCGATGCGCTGAACACGATGCAACATACGGCAAACGCTAACATTCGACCGTTCTCGAGTTACGATCAAAACAGTGAGGACTGTGAAAAACGTGCTTTTCTGCCCGTGAAACGCAAGAATATCGCATTAACGGGTTTTCCTCCAAAAACACTACCGTACACTTCCCGTAACCACTTCAAATTCACTGGATAGGGGTAATTCGATGCGCTGAACACGATGCAACATACGGAAAACGCTAACATTTGACCGTTCTCGAGTTATCATCGAATTGCTCGAATTTCGAAAAAAACAATTTCTGCCAAAACAATCCCGTACACTTCGCCTAAACGCTTCAAATTCACTGTATAGGGGTAATCCGATGCGCTGAACACGATGCAACATACGGCAAACGCTACCAATCGACCGTTCTCGAGTAAAGATCAAAACAGTGAGGACTCAGAAAAACGTTCTTTTCTACCCGTGAATTGCACGAATATGGCATAAACGGGTTTTCCTTCCAAAACACTACCGTACACTTCCCGTAACCACTTCAAATTCACTGTATAAGCGTAATTCGATGCGCTGAACACGATGCAACATACGGCAAACCCTAACAATCGACCGTTCTCGAGTTATCATCGAATTGCTCGATTTTGGAAAAAAACAAGTTTCTGCCAAAACACTACCGTACACTTCTCTTAAACGCTTCACATTCACTGTGTAGGGGTAATTCGATGCGCTCAACACGATGCAACATACGGCAAACGCTGACATTCGACCGTTCTCGAGTTATGATCAAATCAGTGAGGGCTGTGAAAACCGTTCTTTTCTGCCCGTGAAACGCACGAATATGGCATAAACGGGTTTTGCTTCCAAAACACCACCGTACACTTCCCGTAACCACTTCAAATTCACTGTATAAGGGTAATTCGATGCGCTGAACACGATGCAACGCACGGCAAACGCTAACATTCGACCGTTCTCGAGTTATGATCAAAACAGTGAGGACTGTGAAAAACGTTCTTTTCTGCCCGTGAAACGCACGAATATGGAATAAACGGGTTTCCCTCCCAAAACACTACCGTACACTTCCCGTAACCACTTCACATTCACTGTATAATGGTAACTCGATGCGCTGAACACGATGCAACATACGGTAAACGCTAACAATCGACCGTTCTCGAGTTACGATCAAAACAGTGAGGACTGTGAAAAACGTGCTTTTCTGCCCGTGAAACGCAAGAATATCGCATTAACGGGTTTTCCTTCAAAAACACTACCGCACACTTCCCGTAACCACTTCAAATCCACTGTATAGGGGTAATTCGATGCGCTGAACACGATGCAACATACGGCAAACGCTAACAATCGACCGTTCTCGAGTTATCATCGAATTGCTCGAATTTCGAAAAAACCAATTTCTGCCAAAACAATACCGTACACTTCCCCTAAACGCTTCAAATTCACTGTATAGGGGTAATCCGATGCGCTGAACACGATGCAACATACGGCAAACGCTAACGTTCGACCGTTCTCGAGTTACGATCAAAACAGTGAGGACTGTGAAAAACGTGCTTTTCTGCCCGTGAAACGCAAGAATATCGCATGAACGGGTTTTCCTTGAAAAACACTATCGTACACTTCCCGTAACCACTTCAAATTCACTGTATAGGGGTAATTTGATGCGCTGAACACGATGCAACATACGGCAAACGCTAACATTCGACCGTTCTCGAGTTGTCATCGAATTGCTCGATTTTGGAAAAAAACAACTTTCTGCCAAAACAATACCGTACACTTCCCCTAAACGCTTCAAATTCACTGTATAGGGGTAATCCGATGCGCTGAACACGATGCAACATACGGCAAACGCTAACATTCGACCGTTCTGGAGTTATGATCAAACCAGTGAGGACTGTGAAAAACGTTCTTTTCTGCCCGTGAAACGCACGAATATGGCATAAACGGGTTTTCCTCCCAAAACACTACCGTACACTTCCCGTAACCACTTCAAATTCACTGTATAATGGTAACTCGATGCGCTGAACACGATGCAACATACGGTAAACGCTAACAATTGACCGTTCTCGAGTTACGATCAAAAGAGTGAGGACTGTGAAAAACGTGCTTTTCTGCCCGTGAAACGCAAGAATATCGCATTAACGGGTTTTCCTTCAAAAACACTACCGTACACTTCCCCTAAACGCTTCAAATTCACTGTATAGGGGTAATCCGATGCGCTGAACAGGATGCAACATACGGCAAACGCTAACATTCGACCGTTCTGGAGTTATGATCAAATCAGTGAGGACTGTGAAAAACGTTCTTTTCTGCCCGTGAAACGCACGAATATGGCATAAACGGGTTTTCCTCCCAAAACATTACCGTACACTTCCCGTAACCACTTCAAATTCACTGTATAGGGGTAATTCGATGCGCTGAACACGATGCGACATACGGCAAACGCTAACAATCGACCGTTCTCGAGTTACCATCAAAACAGTGAGGACTGTGAAAAACGTGCTTTTCTGCCCGTGAAACGCAAGAATATCGCATTAACGGGTTTTCCTTCAAAAACACTACCGCACACTTCCCGTAACCACTTCAAATCCACTGTATAGGGGTAATTCGATGCGCTGAACACGATGCAACATACGGCAAACGCTAACAATCGACCGTTCTCGAGTTATCATCAAATTGCTCGAATTTCGAAAAAACCAATTTCTGCCAAAACAATACCGTACACTTCCCCTAAACGCTTCAAATTCACTGTATAGGGGTAATCCGATGCGCTGAACACGATGCAACATACGGCAAACGCTAACGTTCCACCGTTCTCGAGTTACGATCAAAACAGTGAGGACTGTGAAAAACGTGCTTTTCTGCCCGTGAAACGCAAGAATACCGCATGAACGGGTTTTCCTTGAAAAACACTATCGTACACTTCCCGTAACCACTTCAAATTCACTGTATAGGGGTAATTCGATGCGCTAAACACGATGCAACATACGGCAAACGCTAACATTCGACCGTTCTCGAGTTATCATCGAATTGCTCGATTTTGGAAAAAAACAACTTTCTGCCAAAACAATACCGTACACTTCCCCTAAACGCTTCAAATTCACTGTATAGGGGTAATCCGATGCGCTGAACACGATGCAACATACGGCAAACGCTAACATTCGACCGTTCTCGAGTTACGATCAAAACAGTGAGGACTGTGAAAAACGTGCTTTTCTGCCCGTGAAACGCAAGAATATCGCATTAACGGGTTTTCCTCCAAAAACACTACCGTACACTTCCCGTAACCACTTCAAATTCACTGGATAGGGGTAATTCGATGCGCTGAACACGATGCAACATACGGCAAACGCTAACATTCGACCGTTCTCGAGTTATCATCGAATTGATCGAATTTCGAAAAAAACAATTTCTGCCAAAACAATCCCGTACACTTCGCCTAAACGCTTCAAATTCACTGTATAGGGGTAATCCGATGCGCTGAACACGATGCAACATACGGCAAACGCTACCAATCGACCGTTCTCGAGTAAAGATCAAAACAGTGAGGACTCTGAAAAACGTTCTTTTCTACCCGTGAATTGCACGAATATGGCATAAACGGGTTTTCCTTCCAAAACACTACCGTACACTTCCCGTAACCACTCCAAATTCACTATGTAGGGGTAATTCGATGCGCTCAACACGATGCAACATACGGCAAACCCTAACATTCGACCGTTCTCGAGTTATGATCAAAACAGTGAGGACTGTGAAAAACGTTCTTTTCTGCCCGTGAAACGCAAGAATATGGCATAAACGGGTTTCCCTCCCAAAACACTACCGTACACTTCCCGTAACCACTTCAAATTCACTGTATAAGGGTAATTCGATGCGCTGAACACGATGCAACGCACGGCAAACGCTAACATTCGACCGTTCTCGAGTTATGATCAAAACAGTGAGGAGTGTGAAAAACGTTCTTTTCTGCCCGTGAAACGCACGAATATGGAATAAACGGGTTTCCCTCCCAAAACACTACCGTACACTTCCCGTAACCACTTCAAATTCACTGTATAAGCGTAATTCGATGCGCTGAACTCGATGCAACATACGGCAAACGCTAACATTCGACCGTTCTCGAGTTATCATCGAATTGCTCGAATTTCGAAAAAAACAATTTCTGCCAAAACAATCCCGTACACTTCCCCTAAACGCTTCAAATTCACTGTATAGGGGTAATCCGATGCGCTGAACACGATGCAACATATGGCAAACGCTACCAATCGACCGTTCTCGAGTAAACATCAAAACAGTGAGGACTCTGAAAAACGTTTTTTTCTGCCCGTGAAATGCACGAATATGGCATAAACGGGTTTTCCTTCCAAAACACTACCGTACACTTCCCGTAACCACTCCAAATTCACTATGTAGGGGTAATTCGATGCGCTCAACACGATGCAACATACGGCAAACCCTAACATTCGACCGTTCTCGAGTTATGATCAAAACAGTGAGGACTGTGAAAAACGTTCTTTTCTGCCCGTGAAACGCACGAATATGGCATAAACGGGTTTCCCTCCCAAAACACTACCGTACACTTCCCGTAACCACTTCAAATTCACTGTATAAGCGTAATTCGATGCGCTGAACACGATGCAACATACGGCAAACCCTAACAATCGACCGTTCTCGAGTTATCATCGAATTGCTCGATTTTGGAAAAAAACAAGTTTCTGCCAAAACACTACCGTACACTTCTCTTAAACGCTTCACATTCACTGTGTAGGGGTAATTCGATGCGCTCAACACGATGCAACATACGGCAAACGCTGACATTCGACCGTTCTCGAGTTATGATCAAATCAGTGAGGGCTGTGAAAAACGTTCTTTTCTGCCCGTGAAACGCACGAATATGGCATAAACGGGTTTCCCTCCCAAAACACTACCGTACACTTCCCGTAACCACTTCAAATTCACTGTATAAGCGTAATTCGATGCGCTGAACACGATGCAACATACGGCAAACCCTAACAATCGACCGTTCTCGAGTTATCATCGAATTGCTCGATTTTGGAAAAAAAAAGTTTCTGCCAAAACACTACCGTACACGTCTCTTAAACGCTTCACATTCACTGTGTAGGGGTAATTCGATGCGCTCAACAGGATGCAACATACGGCAAACGCTAACATTCGACCGTTCTCGAGTTATGATCAAAACAGTGAGGACTGTGAAAAACGTTCTTTTCTGCCCGTGAAACGCACGAATATGGCATAAACGGGTTTCCCTCCCAAAACACTACCGTACACTTCCCGTAACCACTTCAAATTCACTGTATAAGCGTAATTCGATGCGCTGAACACGATGCAACATACGGCAAACGCTAACATTCGACCGTTCTCGAGTTATCATCGAATTGCTCGAATTTCGAAAAAAACAATTTCTGCCAAAACAATACCGTACACTTCCCCTAAACGCTTCAAATTCACTGCATAGGGGTAATCCGATGCGCTGAACACGATGCAACATACGGCAAACGCTAACATTCGACCGTTCTGGAGTTATGATCAAACCAGTGAGGACTGTGAAAAACGTTCTTTTCTGCCCGTGAAACGCACGAATATGGCATAAACGGGTTTTCCTCCCAAAACACTACCGTACACTTCCCGTAACCACTTCAAATTCACTGTATAATGGTAACTCGATGCGCTGAACACGATGCAACATACGGTAAACGCTAACAATTGACCGTTCTCGAGTTACGATCAAAAGAGTGAGGACTGTGAAAAACGTGCTTTTCTGCCCGTGAAACGCAAGAATATCGCATTAACGGGTTTTCCTTCAAAAACACTACCGTACACTTCCCCTAAACGCTTCAAATTCACTGTATAGGGGTAATCCGATGCGCTGAACAGGATGCAACATACGGCAAACGCTAACATTCGACCGTTCTGGAGTTATGATCAAACCAGTGAGGACTGTGAAAAACGTTCTTTTCTGCCCGTGAAACGCACGAATATGGCATAAACGGGTTTTCCTCCCAAAACACTACCGTACACTTCCCGTAACCACTTCAAATTCACTGTATAATGGTAACTCGATGCGCTGAACACGATGCAACATACGGTAAACGCTAACAATTGACCGTTCTCGAGTTACGATCAAAAGAGTGAGGACTGTGAAAAACGTGCTTTTCTACCCGTGAAACGCAAGAATATCGCATGAACGGGTTTTCCTTGAAAAACACTATCGTACACTTCCCGTAACCACTTCAAATTCACTGTATAGGGGTAACTCAATGCGCTGAACACGATGCAACATACGGCAAACGCTAACATTCGACCGTTCTCGAGTTATCATCGAATTGCTCGATTTTGGAAAAAAACAACTTTCTGCCAAAACAATACCGTACACTTCCCCTAAACGCTTCAAATTCACTGTATAGGGGTAATCCGATGCGCTGAACACGATGCAACATACGGCAAACGCTAACATTCGACCGTTCTCGAGTTACGATCAAAACAGTGAGGACTGTGAAAAACGTGCTTTTCTGCCCGTGAAACGCAAGAATATCGCATTAACGGGTTTTCCTCCAAAAACACTACCGTACACTTCCCGTAACCACTTCAAATTCACTGTATAGGGGTAATTCGATGCGCTGAACACGATGCAACATACGGCAAACGCTAACATTCGACCGTTCTCGAGTTATCATCGAATTGCTCGAATTTCGAAAAAAACAATTTCTGCCAAAACAATCCCGTACACTTCCCCTAAACGCTTCAAATTCACTGTATAGGGGTAATCCGATGCGCTGAACACGATGCAACATACGGCAAACGCTACCAATCGACCGTTCTCGAGTAAAGATCAAAACAGTGAGGACTCAGAAAAACGTTCTTTTCTACCCGTGAATTGCACGAATATGGCATAAACGGGTTTTCCTTCCAAAACACTACCGTACACTTCCCGTAACCACTTCAAATTCACTGTATAAGCGTAATTCGATGCGCTGAACACGATGCAACATACGGCAAACCCTAACAATCGACCGTTCTCGAGTTATCATCGAATTGCTCGATTTTGGAAAAAAACAAGTTTCTGCCAAAACACTACCGTACACTTCTCTTAAACGCTTCACATTCACTGTGTGGGGTAATTCGATGCGCTCAACACGATGCAACATACGGCAAACGCTGACATTCGACCGTTCTCGAGTTATGATCAAATCAGTGAGGGCTGTGAAAACCGTTCTTTTCTGCCCGTGAAACGCACGAATATGGCATAAACGGGTTTTGCTTCCAAAACACCACCGTACACTTCCCGTAACCACTTCAAATTCACTGTATAAGGGTAATTCGATGCGCTGAACACGATGCAACGCACGGCAAACGCTAACATTCGACCGTTCTCGAGTTATGATCAAAACAGTGAGGACTGTGAAAAACGTTCTTTTCTGCCCGTGAAACGCACGAATATGGAATAAACGGGTTTCCCTCCCAAAACACTACCGTACACTTCCCGTAACCACTTCACATTCACTGTATAATGGTAACTCGATGCGCTGAACACGATGCAACATACGGTAAACGCTAACAATCGACCGTTCTCGAGTAACGATAAAAACAGTGAGGACTGTGAAAAACGTGCTTTTCTGCCCGTGAAACGCAAGAATATCGCATTAACGGGTTTTCCTTCAAAAACACTACCGCACACTTCCCGTAACCACTTCAAATCCACTGTATAGGGGTAATTCGATGCGCTGAACACGATGCAACATACGGCAAACGCTAACAATCGACCGTTCTCGAGTTATCATCGAATTGCTCGAATTTCGAAAAAACCAATTTCTGCCAAAACAATACCGTACACTTCCCCTAAACGCTTCAAATTCACTGTATAGGGGTAATCCGATGCGCTGAACACGATGCAACATACGGCAAACGCTAACGTTCGACCGTTCTCGAGTTACGATCAAAACAGTGAGGACTGTGAAAAACGTGCTTTTCTGCCCGTGAAACGCAAGAATATCGCATGAACGGGTTTTCCTTGAAAAACACTATCGTACACTTCCCGTAACCACTTCAAATTCACTGTATAGGGGTAATTTGATGCGCTGAACACGATGCAACATACGGCAAACGCTAACATTCGACCGTTCTCGAGTTGTCATCGAATTGCTCGATTTTGGAAAAAAACAACTTTCTGCCAAAACAATACCGTACACTTCCCCTAAACGCTTCAAATTCACTGTATAGGGGTAATCCGATGCGCTGAACACGATGCAACATACGGCAAACGCTAACATTCGACCGTTCTGGAGTTATGATCAAACCAGTGAGGACTGTGAAAAACGTTCTTTTCTGCCCGTGAAACGCACGAATATGGCATAAACGGGTTTTCCTCCCAAAACACTACCGTACACTTCCCGTAACCACTTCAAATTCACTGTATAATGGTAACTCGATGCGCTGAACACGATGCAACATACGGTAAACGCTAACAATTGACCGTTCTCGAGTTACGATCAAAAGAGTGAGGACTGTGAAAAACGTGCTTTTCTGCCCGTGAAACGCAAGAATATCGCATTAACGGGTTTTCCTTCAAAAACACTACCGTACACTTCCCCTAAACGCTTCAAATTCACTGTATAGGGGTAATCCGATGCGCTGAACAGGATGCAACATACGGCAAACGCTAACATTCGACCGTTCTGGAGTTATGATCAAATCAGTGAGGACTGTGAAAAACGTTCTTTTCTGCCCGTGAAACGCACGAATATGGCATAAACGGGTTTTCCTCCCAAAACATTACCGTACACTTCCCGTAACCACTTCAAATTCACTGTATAGGGGTAATTCGATGCGCTGAACACGATGCAACATACGGCAAACGCTAACAATCGACCGTTCTCGAGTTACCATCAAAACAGTGAGGACTGTGAAAAACGTGCTTTTCTGCCCGTGAAACGCAAGAATATCGCATTAACGGGTTTTCCTTCAAAAACACTACCGCACACTTCCCGTAACCACTTCAAATCCACTGTATAGGGGTAATTCGATGCGCTGAACACGATGCAACATACGGCAAACGCTAACAATCGACCGTTCTCGAGTTATCATCGAATTGCTCGAATTTCGAAAAAACCAATTTCTGCCAAAACAATACCGTACACTTCCCCTAAACGCTTCAAATTCACTGTATAGGGGTAATCCGATGCGCTGAACACGATGCAACATACGGCAAACGCTAACGTTCCACCGTTCTCGAGTTACGATCAAAACAGTGAGGACTGTGAAAAACGTGCTTTTCTGCCCGTGAAACGCAAGAATACCGCATGAACGGGTTTTCCTTGAAAAACACTATCGTACACTTCCCGTAACCACTTCAAATTCACTGTATAGGGGTAATTCGATGCGCTAAACACGATGCAACATACGGCAAACGCTAACATTCGACCGTTCTCGAGTTATCATCGAATTGCTCGATTTTGGAAAAAAACAACTTTCTGCCAAAACAATACCGTACACTTCCCCTAAACGCTTCAAATTCACTGTATAGGGGTAATCCGATGCGCTGAACACGATGCAACATACGGCAAACGCTAACATTCGACCGTTCTCGAGTTACGATCAAAACAGTGAGGACTGTGAAAAACGTGCTTTTCTGCCCGTGAAACGCAAGAATATCGCATTAACGGGTTTTCCTCCAAAAACACTACCGTACACTTCCCGTAACCACTTCAAATTCACTGGATAGGGGTAATTCGATGCGCTGAACACGATGCAACATACGGCAAACGCTAACATTCGACCGTTCTCGAGTTATCATCGAATTGCTCGAATTTCGAAAAAAACAATTTCTGCCAAAACAATCCCGTACACTTCGCCTAAACGCTTCAAATTCACTGTATAGGGGTAATCCGATGCGCTGAACACGATGCAACATACGGCAAACGCTACCAATCGACCGTTCTCGAGTAAAGATCAAAACAGTGAGGACTCTGAAAAACGTTCTTTTCTACCCGTGAATTGCACGAATATGGCATAAATGGGTTTTCCTTCCAAAACACTACCGTACACTTCCCGTAACCACTCCAAATTCACTATGTAGGGGTAATTCGATGCGCTCAACACGATGCAACATACGGCAAACCCTAACATTCGACCGTTCTCGAGTTATGATCAAAACAGTGAGGACTGTGAAAAACGTTCTTTTCTGCCCGTGAAACGCACGAATATGGCATAAACGGGTTTCCCTCCCAAAACACTACCGTACACTTCCCGTAACCACTTCAAATTCACTGTATAAGCGTAATTCGATGCGCTGAACACGATGCAACATACGGCAAACCCTAACAATCGACCGTTCTCGAGTTATCATCGAATTGCTCGATTTTGGAAAAAAACAAGTTTCTGCCAAAACACTACCGTACACTTCTCTTAAACGCTTCACATTCACTGTGTAGGGGTAATTCGATGCGCTCAACACGATGCAACATACGGCAAACGCTGACATTCGACCGTTCTCGAGTTATGATCAAATCAGTGAGGGCTGTGAAAACCGTTCTTTTCTGCCCGTGAAACGCACGAATATGGCATAAACGGGTTTTGCTTCCAAAACACCACCGTACACTTCCCGTAACCACTTCAAATTCACTGTATAAGGGTAATTCGATGCGCTGAACACGATGCAACGCACGGCAAACGCTAACATTCGACCGTTCTCGAGTTATGATCAAAACAGTGAGGAGTGTGAAAAACGTTCTTTTCTGCCCGTGAAACGCACGAATATGGAATAAACGGGTTTCCCTCCCAAAACACTACCGTACACTTCCCGTAACCACTTCAAATTCACTGTATAAGCGTAATTCGATGCGCTGAACTCGATGCAACATACGGCAAACGCTAACATTCGACCGTTCTCGAGTTATCATCGAATTGCTCGAATTTCGAAAAAAACAATTTCTGCCAAAACAATACCGTACACTTCCCCTAAACGCTTCAAATTCACTGTATAGGGGTAATCCGATGCGCTGAACACGATGCAACATACGGCAAACGCTAACATTCGACCGTTCTGGAGTTATGATCAAACCAGTGAGGACTGTGAAAAACGTTCTTTTCTGCCCGTGAAACGCACGAATATGGCATAAACGGGTTTTCCTCCCAAAACACTACCGTACACTTCCCGTAACCACTTCAAATTCACTGTATAATGGTAACTCGATGCGCTGAACACGATGCAACATACGGTAAACGCTAACAATTGACCGTTCTCGAGTTACGATCAAAAGAGTGAGGACTGTGAAAAACGTGCTTTTCTGCCCGTGAAACGCAAGAATATCGCATTAACGGGTTTTCCTTCAAAAACACTACCGTACACTTCCCCTAAACGCTTCAAATTCACTGTATAGGGGTAATCCGATGCGCTGAACACGATGCAACATACGGCAAACCCTAACAATCGACCGTTCTCGAGTTATCATCGAATTGCTCGATTTTGGAAAAAAACAAGTTTCTGCCAAAACACTACCGTACACTTCTCTTAAACGCTTCACATTCACTGTGTAGGGGTAATTCGATGCGCTCAACACGATGCAACATACGGCAAACGCTGACATTCGACCGTTCTCGAGTTATGATCAAATCAGTGAGGGCTGTGAAAACCGTTCTTTTCTGCCCGTGAAACGCACGAATATGGCATAAACGGGTTTTGCTTCCAAAACACCACCGTACACTTCCCGTAACCACTTCAAATTCACTGTATAAGGGTAATTCGATGCGCTGAACACGATGCAACGCACGGCAAACGCTAACATTCGACCGTTCTCGAGTTATGATCAAAACAGTGAGGAGTGTGAAAAACGTTCTTTTCTGCCCGTGAAACGCACGAATATGGAATAAACGGGTTTCCCTCCCAAAACACTACCGTACACTTCCCGTAACCACTTCAAATTCACTGTATAAGCGTAATTCGATGCGCTGAACTCGATGCAACATACGGCAAACGCTAACATTCGACCGTTCTCGAGTTATCATCGAATTGCTCGAATTTCGAAAAAAACAATTTCTGCCAAAACAATACCGTACACTTCCCCTAAACGCTTCAAATTCACTGTATAGGGGTAATCCGATGCGCTGAACACGATGCAACATACGGCAAACGCTAACATTCGACCGTTCTGGAGTTATGATCAAACCAGTGAGGACTGTGAAAAACGTTCTTTTCTGCCCGTGAAACGCACGAATATGGCATAAACGGGTTTTCCTCCCAAAACACTACCGTACACTTCCCGTAACCACTTCAAATTCACTGTATAATGGTAACTCGATGCGCTGAACACGATGCAACATACGGTAAACGCTAACAATTGACCGTTCTCGAGTTACGATCAAAAGAGTGAGGACTGTGAAAAACGTGCTTTTCTGCCCGTGAAACGCAAGAATATCGCATTAACGGGTTTTCCTTCAAAAACACTACCGTACACTTCCCCTAAACGCTTCAAATTCACTGTATAGGGGTAATCCGATGCGCTGAACAGGATGCAACATACGGCAAACGCTAACATTCGACCGTTCTGGAGTTATGATCAAACCAGTGAGGACTGTGAAAAACGTTCTTTTCTGCCCGTGAAACGCACGAATATGGCATAAACGGGTTTTCCTCCCAAAACACTACCGTACACTTCCCGTAACCACTTCAAATTCACTGTATAATGGTAACTCGATGCGCTGAACACGATGCAACATACGGTAAACGCTAACAATTGACCGTTCTCGAGTTACGATCAAAAGAGTGAGGACTGTGAAAAACGTGCTTTTCTGCCCGTGAAACGCAAGAATATCGCATGAACGGGTTTTCCTTGAAAAACACTATCGTACACTTCCCGTAACCACTTCAAATTCACTGTATAGGGGTAACTCAATGCGCTGAACACGATGCAACATACGGCAAACGCTAACATTCGACCGTTCTCGAGTTATCATCGAATTGCTCGATTTTGGAAAAAAACAACTTTCTGCCAAAACAATACCGTACACTTCCCCTAAACGCTTCAAATTCACTGTATAGGGGTAATCCGATGCGCTGAACACGATGCAACATACGGCAAACGCTAACATTCGACCGTTCTCGAGTTATCATCGAATTGCTCGAATTTCGAAAAAAACAATTTCTGCCAAAACAATCCCGTACACTTCCCCTAAACGCTTCAAATTCACTGTATAGGGGTAATCCGATGCGCTGAACACGATGCAACATACGGCAAACGCTACCAATCGACCGTTCCCGAGTAAAGATCAAAACAGTGAGGACTCAGAAAAACGTTCTTTTCTACCCGTGAATTGCACGAATATGGCATAAACGGGTTTTCCTTCCAAAACACTACCGTACACTTCCCGTAACCACTTCAAATTCACTGTATAAGCGTAATTCGATGCGCTGAACACGATGCAACATACGGCAAACCCTAACAATCGACCGTTCTCGAGTTATCATCGAATTGCTCGATTTTGGAAAAAAAACAAGTTTCTGCCAAAACACTACCGTACACTTCTCTTAAACGCTTCACATTCACTGTGTAGGGGTAATTCGATGCGCTCAACACGATGCAACATACGGCAAACGCTGACATTCGACCGTTCTCGAGTTATGATCAAATCAGTGAGGGCTGTGAAAACCGTTCTTTTCTGCCCGTGAAACGCACGAATATGGCATAAACGGGTTTTGCTTCCAAAACACCACCGTACACTTCCCGTAACCACTTCAAATTCACTGTATAAGGGTAATTCGATGCGCTGAACACGATGCAACGCACGGCAAACGCTAACATTCGACCGTTCTCGAGTTATGATCAAAACAGTGAGGACTGTGAAAAACGTTCTTTTCTGCCCGTGAAACGCACGAATATGGAATAAACGGGTTTCCCTCCCAAAACACTACCGTACACTTCCCGTAACCACTTCACATTCACTGTATAATGGTAACTCGATGCGCTGAACACGATGCAACATACGGTAAACGCTAACAATCGACCGTTCTCGAGTTACGATCAAAACAGTGAGGACTGTGAAAAACGTGCTTTTCTGCCCGTGAAACGCAAGAATATCGCATTAACGGGTTTTCCTTCAAAAACACTACCGCACACTTCCCGTAACCACTTCAAATCCACTGTATAGGGGTAATTCGATGCGCTGAACACGATGCAACATACGGCAAACGCTAACAATCGACCGTTCTCGAGTTATCATCCAATTGCTCGAATTTCGAAAAAACCAATTTCTGCCAAAACAATACCGTACACTTCCCCTAAACGCTTCAAATTCACTGTATAGGGGTAATCCGATGCGCTGAACACGATGCAACATACGGCAAACGCTAACGTTCGACCGTTCTCGAGTTACGATCAAAACAGTGAGGACTGTGAAAAACGTGCTTTTCTGCCCGTGAAACGCAAGAATATCGCATGAACGGGTTTTCCTTGAAAAACACTATCGTACACTTCCCGTAACCACTTCAAATTCACTGTATAGGGGTAATTTGATGCGCTGAACACGATGCAACATACGGCAAACGCTAACATTCGACCGTTCTCGAGTTGTCATCGAATTGCTCGATTTTGGAAAAAAACAACTTTCTGCCAAAACAATACCGTACACTTCCCCTAAACGCTTCAAATTCACTGTATAGGGGTAATCCGATGCGCTGAACACGATGCAACATACGGCAAACGCTAACATTCGACCGTTCTGGAGTTATGATCAAACCAGTGAGGACTGTGAAAAACGTTCTTTTCTGCCCGTGAAACGCACGAATATGGCATAAACGGGTTTTCCTCCCAAAACACTACCGTACACTTCCCGTAACCACTTCAAATTCACTGTATAATGGTAACTCGATGCGCTGAACACGATGCAACATACGGTAAACGCTAACAATTGACCGTTCTCGAGTTACGATCAAAAGAGTGAGGACTGTGAAAAACGTGCTTTTCTGCCCGTGAAACGCAAGAATATCGCATTAACGGGTTTTCCTTCAAAAACACTACCGTACACTTCCCCTAAACGCTTCAAATTCACTGTATAGGGGTAATCCGATGCGCTGAACAGGATGCAACATACGGCAAACGCTAACATTCGACCGTTCTGGAGTTATGATCAAATCAGTGAGGACTGTGAAAAACGTTCTTTTCTGCCCGTGAAACGCACGAATATGGCATAAACGGGTTTTCCTCCCAAAACATTACCGTACACTTCCCGTAACCACTTCAAATTCACTGTATAGGGGTAATTCGATGCGCTGAACACGATGCAACATACGGCAAACGCTAACAATCGACCGTTCTCGAGTTACCATCAAAACAGTGAGGACTGTGAAAAACGTGCTTTTCTGCCCGTGAAACGCAAGAATATCGCATTAACGGGTTTTCCTTCAAAAACACTACCGCACACTTCCCGTAACCACTTCAAATCCACTGTATAGGGGTAATTCGATGCGCTGAACACGATGCAACATACGGCAAACGCTAACAATCGACCGTTCTCGAGTTATCATCGAATTGCTCGAATTTCGAAAAAACCAATTTCTGCCAAAACAATACCGTACACTTCCCCTAAACGCTTCAAATTCACTGTATAGGGGTAATCCGATGCGCTGAACACGATGCAACATACGGCAAACGCTAACGTTCCACCGTTCTCGAGTTACGATCAAAACAGTGAGGACTGTGAAAAACGTGCTTTTCTGCCCGTGAAACGCAAGAATACCGCATGAACGGGTTTTCCTTGAAAAACACTATCGTACACTTCCCGTAACCACTTCAAATTCACTGTATAGGGGTAATTCGATGCGCTAAACACGATGCAACATACGGCAAACGCTAACATTCGACCGTTCTCGAGTTATCATCGAATTGCTCGATTTTGGAAAAAAACAACTTTCTGCCAAAACAATACCGTACACTTCCCCTAAACGCTTCAAATTCACTGTATAGGGGTAATCCGATGCGCTGAACACGATGCAACATACGGCAAACGCTAACATTCGACCGTTCTCGAGTTACGATCAAAACAGTGAGGACTGTGAAAAACGTGCTTTTCTGCCCGTGAAACGCAAGAATATCGCATTAACGGGTTTTCCTCCAAAAACACTACCGTACACTTCCCGTAACCACTTCAAATTCACTGGATAGGGGTAATTCGATGCGCTGAACACGATGCAACATACGGCAAACGCTAACATTCGACCGTTCTCGAGTTATCATCGAATTGCTCGAATTTCGAAAAAAACAATTTCTGCCAAAACAATCCCGTACACTTCGCCTAAACGCTTCAAATTCACTGTATAGGGGTAATCCGATGCGCTGAACACGATGCAACGTACGGCAAACGCTACCAATCGACCGTTCTCGAGTAAAGATCAAAACAGTGAGGACTCTGAAAAACGTTCTTTTCTACCCGTGAATTGCACGAATATGGCATAAACGGGTTTTCCTTCCAAAACACTACCGTACACTTCCCGTAACCACTCCAAATTCACTATGTAGGGGTAATTCGATGCGCTCAACACGATGCAACATACGGCAAACCCTAACATTCGACCGTTCTCGAGTTATGATCAAAACAGTGAGGACTGTGAAAAACGTTCTTTTCTGCCCGTGAAACGCACGAATATGGCATAAACGGGTTTCCCTCCCAAAACACTACCGTACACTTCCCGTAACCACTTCAAATTCACTGTATAAGCGTAATTCGATGCGCTGAACACGATGCAACATACGGCAAACCCTAACAATCGACCGTTCTCGAGTTATCATCGAATTGCTCGATTTTGGAAAAAAACAAGTTTCTGCCAAAACACTACCGTACACTTCTCTTAAACGCTTCACATTCACTGTGTAGGGGTAATTCGATGCGCTCAACACGATGCAACATACGGCAAACGCTGACATTCGACCGTTCTCGAGTTATGATCAAATCAGTGAGGGCTGTGAAAACCGTTCTTTTCTGCCCGTGAAACGCACGAATATGGCATAAACGGGTTTTGCTTCCAAAACACCACCGTACACTTCCCGTAACCACTTCAAATTCACTGTATAAGGGTAATTCGATGCGCTGAACATGATGCAACGCACGGCAAACGCTAACATTCGACCGTTCTCGAGTTATGATCAAAACAGTGAGGAGTGTGAAAAACGTTCTTTTCTGCCCGTGAGACGCACGAATATGGAATAAACGGGTTTCCCTCCCAAAACACTACCGTACACTTCCCGTAACCACTTCAAATTCACTGTATAAGCGTAATTCGATGCGCTGAACTCGATGCAACATACGGCAAACGCTAACATTCGACCGTTCTCGAGTTATCATCGAATTGCTCGAATTTCGAAAAAAACAATTTCTGCCAAAACAATACCGTACACTTCCCCTAAACGCTTCAAATTCACTGTATAGGGGTAATCCGATGCGCTGAACACGATGCAACATACGGCAAACGCTAACATTCGACCGTTCTGGAGTTATGATCAAACCAGTGAGGACTGTGAAAAACGTTCTTTTCTGCCCGTGAAACGCACGAATATGGCATAAACGGGTTTTCCACCCAAAACACTACCGTACACTTCCCGTAACCACTTCAAATTCACTGTATAATGGTAACTCGATGCGCTGAACACGATGCAACATACGGTAAACGCTAACAATTGACCGTTCTCGAGTTACGATCAAAAGAGTGAGGACTGTGAAAAACGTTCTTTTCTGCCCGTGAAACGCACGAATATGGCATAAACGGGTTTTCCTCCCAAAACATTACCGTACACTTCCCGTAACCACTTCAAATTCACTGTATAGGGGTAATCCGATGCGCTGAACACGATCCAACATACGGCAAACGCTAACGTTCGACCGTTCTCGAGTTACGATCAAAACAGTGAGGACTGTGAAAAACGTGCTTTTCTGCCCGTGAAACGCAAGAATATCGCATGAACGGGTTTTCCTTGAAAAACACTATCGTACACTTCCCGTAACCACTTCAAATTCACTGTATAGGGGTAATTCGATGCGCTGAACACGATGCAACATACGGCAAACGCTAACATTCGACCGTTCTCGAGTTGTCATCGAATTGCTCGATTTTGGAAAAAAACAACTTTCTGCCAAAACAATACCGTACACTTCCCCTAAACGCTTCAAATTCACTGTATAGGGGTAATCCGATGCGCTGAACACGATGCAACATACGGCAAACGCTACCAATCGACCGTTCTCGAGTAAACATCAAAACAGTGAGGACTCTGAAAAACGTTCTTTTCTGCCCGTGAAACGCAAGAATATCGCATTAACGGGTTTTCCTTCAAAAACACTACCGCACACTTCCCGTAACCACTTCAAATCCACTGCATAGGGGTAATTCGATGCGCTGAACACGATGCAACATACGGCAAACGCTAACAATCGACCGTTCTCGAGTTGTCATCGAATTGCTCGAATTTCGAAAAAACCAATTTCTGCCAAAACAATACCGTACACTTCCCCTAAACGCTTCAAATTCACTGTATAGGGGTAATCCGATGCGCTGAACACGATGCAACATATGGCAAACGCTACCAATCGACCGTTCTCGAGTAAACATCAAAACAGTGAGGACTCTGAAAAACGTTCTTTTCTGCCCGTGAAATGCACGAATATGGCATAAACGGGTTTTCCTTCCAAAACACTACCGCACACTTCCCGTAACCACTCCAAATTCACTACGTAGGGGTAATTCGATGCGCTCAACACGATGCAACATACGGCAAACCCTAACATTCGACCGTTCTCGAGTTATGATCAAAACAGTGAGGACTGTGAAAAACGTTCTTTTCTGCCCGTGAAACGCACGAATATGGCATAAACGGGTTTCCCTCCCAAAACACTACCGTACACTTCCCGTAACCACTTCAAATCCACTGTATAGGGGTAATTCGATGCGCTGAACACGATGCAACATACGGCAAACGCTAACAAACGACCGTTCTCGAGTTATCATCGAATCGCTCGAATTTCGAAAAAACTCATTTCTGCCAAAACAATACCGTACACTTCCCCTAAACGCTTCAAATTCACTGTATAGGGGTAATCCGATGCGCTGAACACGATGCAACATACGGCAAACGCTAACGTTCGACCGTTCTCGAGTTACGATCAAAACAGTGAGGACTGTGAAAAACGTGCTTTTCTGCCCGTGAAACGCAAGAATATCGCATGAACGGGTTTTCCTTGAAAAACACTATCGTACACTTCCCGTAACCACTTCAAATTCACTGTATAGAGGTAATTCGATGCGCTGAACACGATGCAACATACGGCAAACGCTAACATTCGACCGTTCTCGAGTTATCATCGAATTGCTCGATTTTGGAAAAAAACAACTTTCTGCCAAAACAATACCGTACACTTCCCCTAAACGCTTCAAATTCACTGTATAGGGGTAATCCGATGCGCTGAACACGATGCAACATACGGCAAACGCTAACATTCGACCGTTCTGGAGTTATGATCAAATCAGTGAGGACTGGGAAAAACGTTCTTTTCTGCCCGTGAAACGCACGAATATAGCATAAACGGGTTTTCCTTCCAAAACACTACCGTACACTTCCCGTAACCACTCCAAATTCACTACGTAGGGGTAATTCGATGCGCTCAACACGATGCAACATACGGCAAACCCTAACATTCGACCGTTCTCGAGTTATGATCAAAACAGTGAGGACTGTGAAAAACGTTCTTTTCTGCCCGTGAAACGCACGAATATGGCATAAACGGGTTTCCCTCCCAAAACACTACCGTACACTTCCCGTAACCACTTCAAATCAACTGTATAGGGGTAATTCGATGCGCTGAACACGATGCAACATACGGCAAACGCTAACAATCGACCGTTCTCGAGTTATCATCGAATCGCTCGAATTTCGAAAAAACTCATTTCTGCCAAAACAATACCCTACACTTCCCCTAAACGCTTCAAATTCACTGTATAGGGGTAATCCGATGCGCTGAACACGATGCAACATACGGCAAACGCTAACGTTCGACCGTTCTCGAGTTACGATCAAAACAGTGAGGACTGTGAAAAACGTGCTTTTCTGCCCGTGAAACGCAAGAATATCGCATGAACGGGTTTTCCTTGAAAAACACTATCGTACACTTCCCGTAACCACTTCAAATTCACTGTATAGCGGTAATTCGATGCGCTGAACACGATGCAACATACGGCAAACGCTAACATTCGACCGGTTTCGAGTTATCATCGAATTGCTCGATTTTCGAAAAAAACAACTTTCTGCCAAAACAATACCGTACACTTCCCCTAAACGCTTCAAATTCACTGTATAGGGGTAATCCGATGCGCTGAACACGATGCAACATACGGCAAACGCTAACATTCGACCGTTCTCGAGTTACGATCAAAACAGTGAGGACTCTGAAAAACGTTCTTTTCTGCCCGTGAAATGCACGAATATGGCATAAACGGGTTTTCCTTCCAAAACACTACCGTACACTTCCCGTAACCACTCCAAATTCACTATGTAGGGGTAATTCGATGCGCTCAACACGATGCAACGGCAAACCCTAACATTCGACCGTTCTCGAGTTATGATCAAAACAGTGAGGACTGTGGAAAACGTTCTTTTCAGCCCGTGAAACGCACGAATATGGCATAAACGGGTTTCCCTCCCAAAACACTACCGTACACTTCCCGTAACCACTTCAAATTCACTGTATAAGCGTAATTCGATGCGCTGAACACGATGCAACATACGGCAAACCCTAACAATCGACCGTTCTCGAGTTATCATCGAATTGCTCGATTTTGGAAAAAAACAAGTTTCTGCCAAAACACTACCGTACACTTCTCTTAAACGCTTCACATTCACTGTGTAGGGGTAATTCGATGCGCTCAACACGATGCAACATACGGCAAACGCTGACATTCGACCGTTCTCGAGTTATGATCAAATCAGTGAGGGCTGTGAAAAACGTTCTTTTCTGCCCGTGAAACGCACGAATATGGCATAAACGGGTTTTGCTTCCAAAACACCACCGTACACTTCCCGTAACCACTTCAAATTCACTGTATAAGAGTAATTCGATGCGCTGAACACGATGCAACGCACGGCAAACGCTAACATTCGACCGTTCTCGAGTAAACATCGAAACAGTGAGGACTGTGAAAAACGTGCTTTTCTGCCCGTGAAACGCAAGAATGTCGCATTAACGAGTTTTCCTTCAAAAACACTACCGCACACTTCCCGTAACCACTTCAAATTCACTGTATAGGGGTAATTCGATGCGCTGAACACGATGCAACATACGGCAAACGCTAACATTCGACCGTTCTCGAGTTATCATCGAATTGCTCGAATTTCGAAAAAACCAATTTCTGCCAAAACAATACCGTACACTTCCCCTAAACGCTTCAAATTCACTGTATAGGGGTAATCCGAAGCGCTGAACACGATGCAACATACGGCAAACGCTAACATTCGACCGGTTTCGAGTTATCATCGAATTGCTCGATTTTCGAAAAAAACAACTTTCTGCCTAAACACTACCGTACACTTCTCATAAACGCTTTAAATTCACTGCATCTCGGTAATTCGATGTGCTGAACACGATGCAACATACGGCAAACGCTAACAATCGACCGTTCTCGCGTTATCATTGAATTGCTCGAATTTCGAAAAAAACAATTTCTGCCAAAACAATACCGTACACTTCCCCTAAACGCTTCAAATTCACTGTATAGGGGCAATCCGATGCGCTGAACACGATGCAACATACGGCAAACGCTAACATTCGACCGTTCTGGAGTTATGATCAAACCAGTGAGGACTGTGAAAAACGTTCTTTTCTGCCCGTGAAACGCACGAATATGGCATAAACGGGTTTTCCTCCCAAAACACTACCGTACACTTCCCGTAACCACTTCAAATTCACTGTATAATGGTAACTCGATGCGCTGAACACGATGCAACATACGGCAAACGCTAACATTTGACCGTTCTCGAGTTACGATCAAAAGAGTGAGGACTGTGAAAAACGTGCTTTTCTGCCCGTGAAACGCAAGAATATCGCATTAACGGGTTTTCCTTCAAAAACACTACCGTACACTTCCCCTAAACGCTTCAAATTCACTGTATAGGGGTAATCCGATGCGCTGAACAGGATGCAACATACGGCAAACGCTAACATTCGACCGTTCTGGAGTTATGATCAAACCAGTGAGGACTGTGAAAAACGTTCTTTTCTGCCCGTGAAACGCACGAATATGGCATAAACGGGTTTTCCTCCCAAAACACTACCGTACACTTCCCGTAACCACTTCAAATTCACTGTATAGGGGTAATTCGATGCGCTGAACACGATGCAACATACGGCAAACGCTAACAATCTACCGTTCTCGAGTTACGATCAAAACAGTGAGGACTGTGAAAAACGTGCTTTTCTGCCCGTGAAACGCAAGAATATCGCATTAACGGGTTTTCCTTCAAAAACACTACCGCACACTTCCCGTAACCACTTCAAATTCACTGTATAGGGGTAATTCGATGCGCTGAACACGACGCAACATACGGCAAACGCTAACAATCGACCGTTCTCGAGTTATCATCGAATAGCTCGAATTTCGAAAAAACCAATTTCTGCCAAAACAATACCGTACACTTCCCCTAAACGCTTCAAATTCACTGTATAGGGGTAATCCGATGCGCTGAACACGATGCAACATACGGCAAACGCTAACATTCGACCGTTCTGGAGTTATGATCAAACCAGTGATGACTGTGAAAAACGTTCTTTTCTGCCCGTGAAACGCACGAATATGGCATAAACGGGTTTTCCTCCCAAAACACTACCGTACACTTCCCGTAACCACTTCAAATTCACTGTATAATGGTAACGCGATGCGCTGAACACGATGCAACATACGGCAAACGCTAACATTTGACCGTTCTCGAGTGACGATCAAAAGAGTGAGGACTGTGAAAAACGTGCTTTTCTGCCCGTGAAACGCAAGAATATCGCATTAACGGGTTTTCCTTCAAAAACACTACCGTACACTTCCCCTAAACGCTTCAAATTCACTGTATAGGGGTAATCCGATGCGCTGAACAGGATGCAACGTACGGCAAACGCTAACATTCGACCGTTCTGGAGTTATGATCAAATCAGTGAGGACTGTGAAAAACGTTCTTTTCTGCCCGTGAAACGCACGAATATGGCATAAACGGGTTTTCCTCCCAAAACACTACCGTACACTTCCCGTAACCACTTCAAATTCACTGTATAGGGGTAATTCGATGCGCTGAACACGATGCAACATACGGCAAACGCTAACATTCGACCGTTCTCGAGTTATCATCGAACTGCTCGAATTTCGAAAAAAACAATTTCTGCCAAAACAATACCGTACACTTCCCCTAAACGCTTCAAATTCACTGTATAGGGGTAATCCGATGCGCTGAACACGATGCAACATACGGCAAACGCTACCAATCGACCGTTCTCGAGTAAACATCAAAACAGTGAGGACTCTGAAAAACGTTCTTTTCTGCCCGTGAAACGCACGAATATGGCATAAACGGGTTTTCCTTCCAAAACACTACCGTACACTGCCCGTAACCACTCCAAATTCACTATGTAGGGGTAATTCGATGCGCTCAACACGATGCAACATACGGCAAACCCTAACATTCGACCGTTCTCGAGTTATGATCAAAACAGTGAGGACTGTGAAAAACGTTCTTTTCTGCCCGTGAAACGCACGAATATGGCATAAACGGGTTTCCTTCCCAAAACACTACCGTACACTTCCCGTAACCACTTCAAATTCACTGTATAAGGGTAATTCGATGCGCTGAACACGATGCAACATACGGCAAACGCTAACAATCGACCGTTCTCGAGTTATCATCGAATTGCTCGAATTTCGAAAAAACCAATTTCTGCAAAAACAATACCGTACACTTCCCCTAAACGCTTCAAATTCACTGTATAGGGGTAATCTGATGCGCTGAACACGATGCAACATACGGCAAACGCTAACATTCGACCGTTCTCGAGTTACGATCAAAACAGTGAGGACTGTGAAAAACGTGCTTTTCTGCCCGTGAAACGCAAGAATATCGCATGAACGGGTTTTCCTTGAAAAACACTATCGTACACTTCCCGTAACCACTTCAAATTCACTGTATAGGGGTAATTCGATGCGCTGAACACGATGCAACATACGGCAAACGCTAACATTCGACCGGTTTCGAGTTATCATCGAATTGCTCGATTTTCGAAAAAAACAACTTTCTGCCAAAACAATACCGTACACTTCCCCTAAACGCTTCAAATTCACTGTATAGGGGTAATCCGATGCGCTGAACACGATGCAACATACGGCAAACGCTAACATTCGACCGTTCTCGAGTTACGATCAAAACAGTGAGGACTGTGAAAAACGTGCTTTTCTGCCCGTGAAACGCAAGAATATCGCATTAACGGGTTTTCCTCCAAAAACACTACCGTACACTTCCCGTAACCACTTCAAATTCACTGTATAGGGGTAATTCGATGCGCTGAACACGATGCAACATACGGCAAACGCTAACAATCGACCGTTCTCGAGTTACGATCAAAACAGTGAGGACTGTGAAAAACGTGCTTTTCTGCCCGAGAAACGCAAGAATATCGCATTAACGGGTTTTCCTTCAAAAACACTACCGCCACTTCCCGTAACCACTTCAAATTCACTGTATAGGGATAATTCGATGCGCTGAACACGATGCAACATACGGCAAACGCTAACATTCGACCGTTCTCGAGTTATCATCGAATTGCTCGAATTTCGAAAAAAACAATTTCTGCCAAAACAATACCGTACACTTCCCCTAAACGCTTCAAATTCACTGTATAGGGGTAATCCGATGCGCTGAACACGATGCAACATACGGCAAACGCTAACAATCGACCGTTCTCGAGTAAACATCAAAACAGTGAGGACTGTGAAAAACGTTCTTTTCTGCCCGTGAAACGCACGAATATGGCATAAACGGGTTTTCCTTCCAAAACACTACCGTACACTTCCCGTAACCACTCCAAATTCACTATGTAGGGGTAATTCGATGCGCTCAACACGATGCAACATACGGCAAACCCTAACATTCGACCGTTCTCGAGGTATGATCAAAACAGTGAGGACTGTGAAAAACGTTCTTTTCTGCCCGTGAAACGCACGAATATGGCATAAACGGGTTTCCCTCCCAAAACACTACCGTACACTTCCCGTAACCACTTCAAATTCACTGTATAAGCGTAATTCGATGCCCTGAACACGATGCAACATACGGCAAACCCTAACAATCGACCGTTCTCGAGTTATCATCGAATTGCTCGATTTTCGAAAAAAACAAGTTTCTGCCAAAACACTACCGTACACTTCTCTTAAACGCTTCACATTCACTGTGTAGGGGTAATTCGATGCGCTCAACACGATGCAACATACGGCAAACGCTGACATTCGACCGTTCTCGAGTTATGATCAAATCAGTGAGGGCTGTGAAAAACGTTCTTTTCTGCCCGTGAAACGCACGAATATGGCATAAACGGGTTTTGCTTCCAAAACACCACCGTACACTTCCCGTAACCACTTCAAATTCACTGTATAAGCGTAATTCGATGCGCTGAACACGATGCAACATACGGCAAACGCTAACAATCGACCGTTCTCGCGTTATCATTGAATTGCTCGAATTTCGAAAAAAACAATTTCTGCCAAAACAATACCGTACACTTCCCCTAAACGCTTCAAATTCACTGTATAGGGGTAATCCGATGCGCTGAACACGATGCAACATACGGCAAACGCTGACATTCGACCGTTCTCGAGTTATGATCAAATCAGTGAGGGCTGTGAAAAACGTTCTTTTCTGCCCGTGAAATGCACGAATATGGCATAAACGGGTTTTGCTTCCAAAACACCACCGTACACTTCCCGTAACCACTTCAAATTCACTGTATAGGGGTAATTCGATGCGCTGAACACGATGCAACATACGGCAAACGCTAACATTCGACCGTTCTCGAGTTATCATCGAATTGCTCGAATTTCGAAAAAAACAATTTCTGCCAAAACAATACCGTACACTTCCCCTAAACGCTTCAAATTCACTGTATGGGGTAATCCGATGCGCTGAACACGATGCAACATACGCCAAACGCTAAAAAACGACCGTTCTCGAGTAAATATCAAAACAGTGAGGACTGTGAAAAACGTTCTTTTCTGCCCGTGAAACACACGAGTATGGCATAAACGGGTTTTCCTTCCAAAACACTACCGTACACTTCCCGTAACCACTCCAATTCACTATGTAGGGGTAATTCGATGCGCTCAACACGATGCAACATACGGCAAACCCTAACATTCGACCGTTCTCGAGTTATGATCAAAACAGTGAGGACTGTGAAAAACGTTCTTTTCTGCCCGTGAAACGCACGAATATGGCATAAACGGGTTTCCCTCCCAAAACACTACCGTACACTTCCCGTAACCACTTCAAATTCACTGTATAAGCGTAATTCGATGCGCTGAACACGATGCAACATACGGCAAACGCTAACAATCGACCGTTCTCGCGTTATCATTGAATTGCTCGAATTTCGAAAAAAACAATTTCTGCCAAAACAATACCGTACACTTCCCCTAAACGCTTCAAATTCACTGTATAGGGGTAATCCGATGCGCTGAACACGATGCAACATACGGCAAACGCTGACATTCGACCGTTCTCGAGTTATGATCAAATCAGTGAGGGCTGTGAAAAACGTTCTTTTCTGCCCGTGAAACGCACGAATATGGCATAAACGGGTTTTGCTTCCAAAACACCACCGTACACTTCCCGTAACCACTTCAAATTCACTGTATAAGGGTAATTCGATGCGCTGAACACGATGCAACGCACGGCAAACGCTAACATTCGACCGTTCTCGAGTAAACATCGAAACAGTGAGGACTGTGAAAAACGTGCTTTTCTGCCCGTGAAACGCAAGCATATCGCATTAACGAGTTTTCCTTCAAAAACACTACCGCACACTTCCCGTAACCACTTCAAATTCACTGTATAGGGGTACTTCGATGCGCTGAACACGATGCAACATACGGCAAACGCTAACATTCGACCGTTCTCGAGTTCTCATCGAATTGCTCGAATTTCGAAAAAAACAATTTCTGCCAAAACAATACCGTACACTTCCCCTAAACGCTTCAAATTCACTGTATGGGGTAATCCGATGCGCTGAACACGATGCAACATACGGCAAACGCTAAAAAACGACCGTTCTCGAGTAAACATCAAAACAGTGAGGACTGTGAAAAACGTTCTTTTCTGACCGTGAAACGCACGAATATGGCATAAACGGGTTTTCCTTCCAAAACACTACCGTACACTTCCCGTAACCACTCCAATTCACTATGTAGGGGTAATTCGATGCGCTCAACACGATGCAACATACGGCAAACCCTAACATTCGACCGTTCTCGAGTTATGATCAAAACAGTGAGGACTGTGAAAAACGTTCTTTTCTGCCCGTGAAACGCACGAATATGGCATAAACGGGTTTCCCTCCCAAAACACTACCGTACACTTCCCGTAACCACTTCAAATTCACTGTATAAGCGTAATTCGATGCGCTGAACACGATGCAACATACGGCAAACCCTAACAATCGACCGTTCTCGAGTTATCATGGAATTGCTCGATTTTCGAAAAAAACAACTTTCTGCCTAAACACTACCGTACACTTCTCATAAACGCTTTAAATTCACTGCATCTCGGTAATTCGATGTGCTGAACACGATGCAACATACGGCAAACGCTAACAATCGACCGTTCTCGAGTTACGATCAAAACAGTGAGGACTGTGAAAAACGTGCTTTTCTGCCCGTGAAACACAAGAATATCGCATTAACGGGTTTTCCTTGAAAAACACTACCGCACACTTCCTGTAACCACTTCAAATCCACTGTATAGGGGTAATTCGATGCGCTGAACACGATGCAACATACGGCAAACGCTAACATTCGACCGTTCTCGAGTTATCATCGAACTGCTCGAATTTCGAAAAAAACAATTTCTGCCAAAACAATACCGTACACTTCCCCTAAACGCTTCAAATTCACTGTATAGGGGTAATCCGATGCGCTGAACACGATGCAACATACGGCAAACGCTACCAATCGACCGTTCTCGAGTAAACATCAAAACAGTGAGGACTCTGAAAAACGTTCTTTTCTGCCCGTGAAACGCACGAATATGGCATAAACGGGTTTTCCTTCCAAAACACTACCGTACACTGCCCGTAACCACTCCAAATTCACTATGTAGGGGTAATTCGATGCGCTCAACACGATGCAACATACGGCAAACCCTAACATTCGACCGTTCTCGAGTTATGATCAAAACAGTGAGGACTGTGAAAAACGTTCTTTTCTGCCCGTGAAACGCACGAATATGGCATAAACGGGTTTCCCTCCCAAAACACTACCGTACACTTCCCGTAACCACTTCAAATTCACTGTATAAGGGTAATTCGATGCGCTGAACACGATGCAACATACGGCAAACGCTAACAATCGACCGTTCTCGAGTTATCATCGAATTGCTCGAATTTCGAAAAAACCAATTTCTGCAAAAACAATACCGTACACTTCCCCTAAACGCTTCAAATTCACTGTATAGGGGTAATCTGATGCGCTGAACACGATGCAACATACGGCAAACGCTAACATTCGACCGTTCTCGAGTTACGATCAAAACAGTGAGGACTGTGAAAAACGTGCTTTTCTGCCCGTGAAACGCAAGAATATCGCATGAACGGGTTTTCCTTGAAAAACACTATCGTACACTTCCCGTAACCACTTCAAATTCACTGTATAGGGGTAATTCGATGCGCTGAACACGATGCAACATACGGCAAACGCTAACATTCGACCGGTTTCGAGTTATCATCGAATTGCTCGATTTTCGAAAAAAACAACTTTCTGCCAAAACAATACCGTACACTTCCCCTAAACGCTTCAAATTCACTGTATAGGGGTAATCCGATGCGCTGAACACGATGCAACATACGGCAAACGCTAACATTCGACCGTTCTCGAGTTACGATCAAAACAGTGAGGACTGTGAAAAACGTGCTTTTCTGCCCGTGAAACGCAAGAATATCGCATTAACGGGTTTTCCTCCAAAAACACTACCGTACACTTCCCGTAACCACTTCAAATTCACTGTATAGGGGTAATTCGATGCGCTGAACACGATGCAACATACGGCAAACGCTAACAATCGACCGTTCTCGAGTTACGATCAAAACAGTGAGGACTGTGAAAAACGTGCTTTTCTGCCCGAGAAACGCAAGAATATCGCATTAACGGGTTTTCCTTCAAAAACACTACCGCCACTTCCCGTAACCACTTCAAATTCACTGTATAGGGATAATTCGATGCGCTGAACACGATGCAACATACGGCAAACGCTAACAATCGACCGTTCTCGAGTTATCATCGAATTGCTCGAATTTCGAAAAAAAACAATTTCTGCCAAAACAATACCGTACACTTCCCCTAAACGCTTCAAATTCACTGTATAGGGGTAATCCGATGCGCTGAACACGATGCAACATACGGCAAACGCTAACAATCGACCGTTCTCGAGTAAACATCAAAACAGTGAGGACTGTGAAAAACGTTCTTTTCTGTCCGTGAAACGCACGAATATGGCATAAACGGGTTTTCCTTCCAAAACACTACCGTACACTTCCCGTAACCACTCCAAATTCACTATGTAGGGGTAATTCGATGCGCTCAACACGATGCAACATACGGCAAACCCTAACATTCGACCGTTCTCGAGGTATGATCAAAACAGTGAGGACTGTGAAAAACGTTCTTTTCTGCCCGTGAAACGCACGAATATGGCATAAACGGGTTTTCCTCCCAAAACACTACCGTACACTTCCCGTAACCACTTCAAATTCACTGTATAATGGTAACTCGATGCGCTGAACACGATGCAACATACAGCAAACGCTAACATTCGACCGGTTTCGAGTTATCATCGAATTGCTCGATTTTCGAAAAAAACAACTTTCTGCCAAAACAATACCGTACACTTCCCCTAAACGCTTCAAATTCACTGTATAGGGGTAATCCGATGCGCTGAACACGATGCAACATACGGCAAACGCTAACATTCGACCGTTCTCGAGTTACGATCAAAACAGTGAGGACTGTGAAAAACGTGCTTTTCTGCCCGTGAAACGCAAGAATATCGCATTAACGGGTTTTCCTCCAAAAACACTACCGTACACTTCCCGTAACCACTTCAAATTCACTGTATAGGGGTAATTCGATGCGCTGAACACGATGCAACATACGGCAAACGCTAACAATCGACCGTTCTCGAGTTACGATCAAAACAGTGAGGACTGTGAAAAACGTGCTTTTCTGCCCGTGAAACGCAAGAATATCGCATTAACGGGTTTTCCTTCAAAAACACTACCGCCACTTCCCGTAACCACTTCAAATTCACTGTATAGGGGTAATTCGATGCGCTGAACACGATGCAACGCACGGCAAACGCTAACATTCGACCGTTCTCGAGTAAACATCGAAACAGTGAGGACTGTGAAAAACGTGCTTTTCTGCCCATGAAACGCAAGAATATCGCATTAACGAGTTTTCCTTCAAAAACACTACCGCACACTTCCCGTAACCACTGCAAATTCACTGTATAGGGGTAATTCGATGCGCTCAACACGATGCAACATACGGCAAACGCTGACATTCGACCGTTCTCGAGTTATGATCAAATCAGTGAGGGCTGTGAAAAACGTTCTTTTCTGCCCGTGAAACGCAAGAATATCGCATTAACGAGTTTTCCTTCAAAAACACTACCGCACACTTCCCGTAACCACTTCAAATTCACTGTATAAGGGTAATTCGATGCGCTGAACACGATGCAACGCACGGCAAACGCTAACATTCGACCGTTCTCGAGTAAACATCGAAACAGTGAGGACTGTGAAAAACGTGCTTTTCTGTCCGTGAAACGCAAGAATATCGCATTAACGGGTTTTCCTTCAAAAACACTACCGTACACTTCCCGTAACCACTTCAAATTCACTGTATATGGGTAATTCGATGTGCTGAACACGATGCAACATACGGCAAACGCTAACAATCGACCGTTCTCGCGTTATCATTGAATTGCTCGAATTTCGAAAAAAACAATTTCTGCCAAAACAATACCGTACACTTCCCCTAAACGCTTCAAATTCACTGTATAGGGGTAATCCGATGCGCTGAACACGATGCAACATACGGCAAACGCTAACATTCGACCGTTCTGGAGTTATGATCAAACCAGTGAGGACTGTGAAAAACGTTCTTTTCTGCCCGTGAAACGCACGAATATGGCATAAACGGGTTTTCCTCCCAAAACACTACCGTACACTTCCCGTAACCACTTCAAATTCACTGTATAATGGTAACTCGATGCGCTGAACACGATGTAACATACAGCAAACGCTAACATTCGACCGGTTTCGAGTTATCATCGAATTGCTCGATTTTCGAAAAAAACAACTTTCTGCCAAAACAATACCGTACACTTCTCATAAACGCTTTAAATTCACTGCATGTCGGTAATTCGATGTGCTGAACACGATGCAACATACGGCAAACGCTAACAATCGACCGTTCTCGCGTTATCATTAAATTGCTGGAATTTCGAAAAAAACAATTTCTGCCAAAACAATACCGTACACTTCCCCTAAACGCTTCAAATTCACTGTATAGGGGTAATCCGATGCGCTGAACACGATGCAACATACGGCAAACGCTAACATTCGACCGTTCTGGAGTTATGATCAAACCAGTGAGGACTGTGAAAAACGTTCTTTTCTGCCCGTGAAACGCACGAATATGGCATAAACGGGTTTTCCTCCCAAAACACTACCGTACACTTCCCGTAACCACTTCAAATTCACTGTATAATGGTAACTCGATGCGCTGAACACGATGTAACATACAGCAAACGCTAACATTCGACCGGTTTCGAGTTATCATCGAATTGCTCGATTTTCGAAAAAAACAACTTTCTGCCAAAACAATACCGTACACTTCCCCTAAACGCTTCAAATTCACTGTATAGGGGTAATCCGATGCGCTGAACACGATGCAACATACGGCAAACGCTAACATTCGACCGTTCTCGAGTTACGATCAAAACAGTGAGGACTGTGAAAAACGTGCTTTTCTGCCCGTGAAACGCAAGAATATCGCATTAACGGGTTTTCCTCCAAAAACACTACCACACTTCCCGTAACCACTTCAAATTCACTGTATAGGGGTAATTCGATGCGCTGAACACGATGCAACATACGGCAAACGCTAACATTCGACCGTTCTCGAGTTATCATCGAATTGCTCGAATTTCGAAAAAAACAATTTCTGCCAAAACAATACCGTACACTTCCCCTAAACGCTTCAAATTCACTGTATAGGGGTAATCCGATGCGCTGAACACGATGCAACATACGGCAAACGCTAACAATCGACCGTTCTCGAGTAAACATCAAAACAGTGAGGACTGTGAAAAACGTTCTTTTCTGCCCGTGAAACGCACGAATATGGCATAAACGGGTTTTGCTTCCAAAACACCACCGTACACTTCCCGTAACCACTTCAAATTCACTGTATAAGGGTAATTCGATGCGCTGAACACGATGCAACGCACGGCAAACGCTAACATTCGACCGTTCTCGAGTAAACATCGAAACAGTGAGGACTGTGAAAAACGTGCTTTTCTGCCCGTGAAACGCAAGAATATCGCATTAACGAGTTTTCCTTCAAAAACACTACCGCACACTTCCCGTAACCACTTCAAATTCACTGTATAGGGGTAATTCGATGCGCTGAACACGATGCAACATACGGCAAACGCTAACATTCGACCGTTCTCGAGTTATCATCGAATTGCTCGAATTTCGAAAAAAACAATTTCTGCCAAAACAATACCGTACACTTCCCCTAAACGCTTCAAATTCACTGTATGGGGTAATCCGATGCGCTGAACACGATGCAACATACGGCAAACGCTAAAAAACGACCGTTCTCGAGTAAACATCAAAACAGTGAGGACTGTGAAAAACGTTCTTTTCTGCCCGTGAAACACACGAATATGGCATAAACGGGTTTTCCGTCCAAAACACTACCGTACACTTCCCGTAACCACTCCAATTCACTATGTAGGGGTAATTCGATGCGCTCAACACGATGCGACATACGGCAAACCCTAACATTCGACCGTTCTCGAGTTATGATCAAAACAGTGAGGACTGTGAAAAACGTTCTTTTCTGCCCGTGAAACGCACGAATATGGCATAAACGGGTTTCCCTCCCAAAACACTACCGTACACTTCCCGTAACCACTTCAAATTCACTGTATAAGCGTAATTCGATGCGCTGAACACGATGCAACATACGGCAAACGCTAACAATCGACCGTTCTCGCGTTATCATTGAATTGCTCGAATTTCGAAAAAAACAATTTCTGCCAAAACAATACCGTACACTTCCCCTAAACGCTTCAAATTCACTGTATAGGGGTAATCCGATGCGCTGAACACGATGCAACATACGGCAAACGCTGACATTCGACCGTTCTCGAGTTATGATCAAATCAGTGAGGGCTGTGAAAAACGTTCTTTTCTGCCCGTGAAACGCACGAATATGGCATAAACGGGTTTTGCTTCCAAAACACCACCGTACACTTCCCGTAACCACTTCAAATTCACTGTATAAGGGTAATTCGATGCGCTGAACACGATGCAACGCACGGCAAACGCTAACATTCGACCGTTCTCGAGTAAACATCGAAACAGTGAGGACTGTGAAAAACGTGCTTTTCTGCCCGTGAAACGCAAGCATATCGCATTAACGAGTTTTCCTTCAAAAACACTACCGCACACTTCCCGTAACCACTTCAAATTCACTGTATAGGGGTACTTCGATGCGCTGAACACGATGCAACATACGGCAAACGCTAACATTCGACCGTTCTCGAGTTCTCATCGAATTGCTCGAATTTCGAAAAAAACAATTTCTGCCAAAACAATACCGTACACTTCCCCTAAACGCTTCAAATTCACTGTATGGGGTAATCCGATGCGCTGAACACGATGCAACATACGGCAAACGCTAAAAAACGACCGTTCTCGAGTAAACATCAAAACAGTGAGGACTGTGAAAAACGTTCTTTTCTGCCCGTGAAACGCACGAATATGGCATAAACGGGTTTTCCTTCCAAAACACTACCGTACACTTCCCGTAACCACTCCAATTCACTATGTAGGGGTAATTCGATGCGCTCAACACGATGCAACATACGGCAAACCCTAACATTCGACCGTTCTCGAGTTATGATCAAAACAGTGAGGACTGTGAAAAACGTTCTTTTCTGCCCGTGAAACGCACGAATATGGCATAAACGGGTTTCCCTCCCAAAACACTACCGTACACTTCCCGTAACCACTTCAAATTCACTGTATATGCGTAATTCGATGCGCTGAACACGATGCAACATACGGCAAACCCTAACAATCGACCGTTCTCGAGTAAACATCGAAACAGTGAGGACTGTGAAAAACGTGCTTTTCTGTCCGTGAAACGCAAGAATATCGCATTAACGGGTTTTCCTTCAAAAACACTACCGTACACTTCCCGTAACCACTTCAAATTCACTGTATATGGGTAATTCGATGTGCTGAACACGATGCAACATACGGCAAACGCTAACAATCGACCGTTCTCGCGTTATCATTGAATTGCTCGAATTTCGAAAAAAACAATTTCTGCCAAAACAATACCGTACACTTCCCCTAAACGCTTCAAATTCACTGTATAGGGGTAATCCGATGCGCTGAACACGATGCAACAATCGGCAAACGCTAACATTCGACCGTTCTGGAGTTATGATCAAACCAGTGAGGACTGTGAAAAACGTTCTTTTCTGCCCGTGAAACGCACGAATATGGCATAAACGGGTTTTCCTCCCAAAACACTACCGTACACTTCCCGTAACCACTTCAAATTCACTGTATAATGGTAACTCGATGCGCTGAACACGATGTAACATACAGCAAACGCTAACAATCGACCGTTCTCGAGTTACGATCAAAACAGTGAGGACTGTGAAAAACGTTCTTTTCTGCCCGTGAAACGCACGAATATGGCATAAACGGGTTTTCCTTCCAAAACACTACCGTACACTTCCCGTAACCACTCCAAATTCACTATGTAGGGGTAATGCGATGCGCTCAACACGATGCAACATACGGCAAACCCTAACATTCGACCGTTCTCGAGTTATGATCAAAACAGTGAGGACTGTGAAAAACGTTCTTTTCTGCCCGTGAAACGCACGAATATGGCATAAACGGGTTTCCCTCCCAAAACACTACCGTACACTTCCCGTAACCACTTCAAATTCACTGTATAAGCGTAATTCGATGCGCTGAACACGATGCAACATACGGCAAACCCTAACAATCGACCATTCTCGAGTTATCATCGAATTGCTCGATTTTGGAAAAAAACAAGTTTCTGCCAAAACACTACCGTACACTTCTCTTAAACGCTTCACATTCACTGTGTAGGGGTAATTCGATGCGCTCAACACGATGCAACATACGGCAAACGCTGACATTCGACCGTTCTCGAGTTATGATCAAATCAGTGAGGGCTGTGAAAAACGTTCTTTTCTGCCCGTGAAACGCAAGAATATCGCATTAACGAGTTTTCCTTCAAAAACACTACCGCACACTTCCCGTAACCACTTCAAATTCACTGTATAAGGGTAATTCGATGCGCTGAACACGATGCAACGCACGGCAAATGCTAACATTCGACCGTTCTCGAGTAAACATCGAAACAGTGAGGACTGTGAAAAACGTGCTTTTCTGCCCGTGAAACGCAAGAATATCGCATTAACGAGTTTTCCTTCAAAAACGCTACCGCACACTTCCCGTAACCACTTCAAATTCACTGTATAGGGGTAATTCGATGCGCTGAACACGATACAACATACGGCAAACGCTAACAATCGACCGTTCTCGAGTTATCATCGAATTGCTCGAATTTCGAAAAAACCAATTTCTGCCAAAACAATACCGTACACTTCCCCTAAACGCTTCAAATTCACTGTATAGGGGTAATCCGATGCGCTGAACACGATGCAACATACGGCAAACGCGAACATTCGACCATTCTCGAGTTACGATCAAAACAGTGAGGACTGTGAAAAACGTGCTTTTCTGCCCGTGAAACGCAAGAATATCGCATTAACGGGTTTTCCTTCAAAAACACTACCGTACACTTCCCGTAACCACTTCAAGTTCACTGTATATGGGTAATTCGATACGCTGAACACGATGCAATATACGGCAAACGCTAACATTCGACCGGTTTCGAGTTATCATCGAATTGCTCGATTTTCGAAAAAAACAACTTTCTGCCTAAACACTACCGTACACTTCTCATAAACGCTTTAAATTCACTGCATCTCGGTAATTCGATGTGCTGAACACGATGCAACATACGGCAAACGCTAACAATCGACCGTTCTCGCGTTATCATTGAATTGCTCGAATTTCGAAAAAAACAATTTCTGCCAAAACAATACCGTACACTTCCCCTAAACGCTTCAAATTCACTGTATAGGGGTAATCCGATGCGCTGAACACGATGCAACATACGGCAAACGCTAACATTCGACCGTTCTGGAGTTATGATCAAACCAGTGAGGACTGTGAAAAACGTTCTTTTCTGCCCGTGAAACGCACGAATATGGCATAAACGGGTTTTCCTCCCAAAACACTACCGTACACTTCCCGTAACCACTTCAAATTCACTGTATAATGGTAACTCGATGCGCTGAACACGATGTAACATACAGCAAACACTAACATTCGACCGGTTTCGAGTTATCATCGAATTGCTCGATTTTCGAAAAAAACAACTTTCTGCCAAAACAATACCGTACACTTCTCATAAACGCTTTAAATTCACTGCATCTCGGTAATTCGATGTGCTGAACACGATGCAACATACGGCAAACGCTAACAATCGACCGTTCTCGCGTTATCATTAAATTGCTGGAATTTCGAAAAAAACAATTTCTGCCAAAACAATACCGTACACTTCCCCTAAACGCTTCAAATTCACTGTATAGGGGTAATCCGATGCGCTGAACACGATGCAACATACGGCAAACGCTAACATTCGACCGTTCTGGAGTTATGATCAAACCAGTGAGGACTGTGAAAAACGTTCTTTTCTGCCCGTGAAACGCACGAATATGGCATAAACGGGTTTTCCTCCCAAAACACTACCGTACACTTCCCGTAACCACTTCAAATTCACTGTATAATGGTAACTTGATGCGCTGAACACGATGTAACATACAGCAAACGCTAACATTCGACCGGTTTCGAGTTATCATCGAATTGCTCGATTTTCGAAAAAAACAACTTTCTGCCAAAACAATACCGTACACTTCCCCTAAACGCTTCAAATTCACTGTATAGGGGTAATCCGATGCGCTGAACACGATGCAACATACGGCAAACGCTAACATTCGACCGTTCTCGAGTTACGATCAAAACAGTGAGGACTGTGAAAAACGTGCTTTTCTGCCCGTGAAACGCAAGAATATCGCATTAACGGGTTTTCCTCCAAAAACACTACCGTACACTTCCCGTAACCACTTCAAATTCACTGTATAGGGGTAATTCGATGCGCTGAACACGATGCAACATACGGCAAACGCTAACATTCGACCGTTCTCGAGTTATCATCGAATTGCTCGAATTTCGAAAAAAACAATTTCTGCCAAAACAATACCGTACACTTCCCCTAAACGCTTCAAATTCACTGTATAGGGGTAATCCGATGCGCTGAACACGATGCAACATACGGCAAACGCTAACAATCGACCGTTCTCGAGTAAACATCAAAACAGTGAGGACTGTGAAAAACGTTCTTTTCTGCCCGTGAAACGCACGAATATGGCATAAACGGGTTTTCCTTCCAAAACACTACCGTACACTTCCCGTAACCACTCCAAATTCACTATGTAGGGGTAATTCGATGCGCTCAACACGATGCAACATACGGCAAACCCTAACATTCGACCGTTCTCGAGTTATGATCAAAACAGTGAGGACTGTGAAAAACGTTCTTTTCTGCCCGTGAAACGCACGAATATGGCATAAACGGGTTTCCCTCCCAAAACACTACCGTACACTTCCCGTAACCACTTCAAATTCACTGTATAAGCGTAATTCGATGCGCTGAACACGATGCAACATACGGCAAACCCTAACAATCGACCGTTCTCGAGTTACGATCAAAACAGTGAGGACTGTGAAAAACGTGCTTTTCTGCCCGTGAAACGCAAGAATATCGCATGAACGGGTTTTCCTTGAAAAACACTACCGTACACTTCCCGTAACCACTTCAATCTCACTATATAGGGGTAATTCGATGCGCTGAACACGATGCAACATACGGTAAACGCTAACATTCGACCGGTTTCCAGTTATCATCGAATTGCTCGATTTTCGAAAAAAACAACTTTCTGCCAAAACAATACCGTACACTTCCCCTAAACGCTTCAAATTCACTGTATAGGGGTAATCCTGTTACGTATTCCCTTGATTGGAATACGTACGAATTTCTAAATTACGAAATAATTGAAAGATGAAAGCCGGAAAGTTGAGACGGGACGGAATTTCGCACCTTGCCACGTAGGTCAAAGGACTCTGTTACAATCATCACAAATAAAATATAAAACGAAACAAATGAAAAATGCAAATGAATTACAAAATGAAAATGAAAGTAGATATAAGCACCGATGATTAATGATGACTGAGACTAAAATGGTGGGGCAGGGTCAAACCGCGCGGACGAGTAACGTCGAGATGAAAATGGCCGGAATCTAGAAATTCAGACGAAAGAATTGTTTGTAAGAAAAGATAAAATTTTATTGAAAGAGGAAGAAAATGAATTTAAAATACAAATATTGGTACGATAATAAACCGTACCAAATTTAAAGCACTAACCTCTGAAAATAAAAGAGAAATGAATTTTTAAAACAATGAATTTATATACATATATATATATATACCGCCTATATAGGGGTATCAATGAAATAATAAACAATGAATAATATGCAAATAATGAACAAAATACCTGACAAAAGTATCAGGAAAATTATTTAAATAATTGAATCTACGAAAAATGTTGAATGAAATATTGTTAAAAATGACAAATGAAATAATTGTTAATTAATAACGGCATGAAAACAATGTCAAAAATGTGGAAAATACTATGAATCAATTAAGAATAATGAAAAGAGCAAGAAACAAATGAAAGAAATCACATGAAAATCAAAATAGTATATATACTATTTGGAAGTAGGTCGCCATTGTGCATTACAAATAAAAGTTCAATTAAATGAAAAAATAAAACCACTACCAGAACGAAGATTGGTAGTGAAAAGGAAGAAAAACTAAACATTCACGCGAATTATGCAAGGAAACAGTTGAAACATTTACTGTTCATATGAAAAAAAAAAGTTTAAATGATTTAAAAGTGCTAAAACTATATATAACATTTACTCAAATTATTGTAAAAAAAAAAAAAAAAAGATACAAGGGTGAACGTAGTGCAGTTGTATTTAAATACACTAAGGCGAGGCTATACCGCATACTCCTATGCCGCCCCACCTTACCAGGCCTCCTACTCCACTCCACTGTAAGCTGCGCTGGAGTGGGGGCCGGCCCCACCACTGCACCGCGTCCATATCCCTCACGGTACCCACGCGAAATAGTCAGTTGTGCACCAGCAGTCGGACCGACCAGACCTAGCTCCAAAGAGCTCCGCGAGTGAAAATTAATTCATATACCCCCCCGTGAGTTTTGGACTTAGAATATTTTTCGCTCTTTTAATTTCTGGACTTAGAAGAATTTATTCTTGTCCGGACTTAGAAATTTTGCATAACTTAGAAACTTTTATTCTCGTCAGTACTTATAAAATTTTTTGGACTTAGAATATTTCTCGCGTTTTTAATTTCTGGACTTAGAAGAATTTATTCTTGTCCTGACTTAGAAATTTTGCATAACTTAGAAATTTTTATTCTTGTCAGTACTTATAAAATTTTTTGGACTTAGAAGAATTTATTCTTGTCCGGACTTAGAGATTTTGCATAACTTAGAAATTTTTATTGTTGTCAGTACTTATAAAATTTTTTGGACTTAGAAATTTTTCATAACTTAGAAAATTTTACTTTCGTTCGGACTTTGAAATTTTTCGGAACTTAGAAACTTTTCAGAACTTAGAAAATTTTATTCATGTTTAAAACTTTAAAATTTCTGTGGACTTAGACAATTAATGGATAATTAATAATCAACCGTGCTACAGACATTACATTTTTTTTTTGTCTAGTTATCTAGGTCCCTCACTCACTCTATAATTTGACAATTAATTTATTTTAGATTCAACCGCTGGTTTAAACTGCCCATTTCTAGTGTTCGCTAAATAAAACTAAAATAATCAATGTGAATAAAACACAAAACTGAAGTGTTAGTACAAAGTGTTACTTTTTAGTGTTTTGCTCTTCTCTAGCGCCAATTGAGGGATTCTGCCGAGGTTAACAGGATGCACGTTCATCCTGGGAGCCCCACGAGAATCCATCCATTGGACTAGATCCTTCCTTTTCTCCTCCTCTATTTCCTAGCGCCAATCGAGGGATTTCACCGAGGCTAACAGGATGCACGTTCATCCCGGGACCCCACGAGAATCCATCCATTGGACTAGATCCTTCCTTTTCTCCTCCTCTATTTCCTAGCGCCAATCGAGGGATTTTACCGAGGTTAACAGGATGCACGTTCATCCTGGGAGCCCCACGAGAATCCATCCATTGGACTAGATCCTTCCTTCTCTCCTCCTCTATTTCCTAGCGCCAATCGAGGGATTTTACCGAGGTTAACTGGATGCACCTTCATCCTGGGAGCCCCACGAGAATCCGTCAATTGGACTAAATCATTCCTCTCTTCTTTACTTTCCTAGGACCAATCGAGGGATTTTACCGAGGTTAACTGGATGCACGTTCATCCTGGGAGCCCCACGAGAATCCGTCAATTGGACTAGAACTATCATAGATCTATTTTTCCCAAATTCAATCGAGAGATTTGAATAGGTTGACGGATTGCACGTTCATTCCGTCGACCATACGCAAATCCATTGATTGAGTTGAATCTATCACCCTAGTTTCTTCTCTCCTAGATTCAATCCAGGGATTTCCATAGGTTGACTGCATGCACGCTCATTCTATCGACCCTACAAAAATCCTTTGATTGAGTTAGAACCATAATTTCTCATTCCTCCCTCGCAGATTCAATTGAAGGATTTGTCCAGGTTGACAGATTGCTCGCTCATTCTGTTCACCCCACGACAAATCCATTATTTGAACTACAATAGGTTTATACTTTCAAACTAGCTCCCTTGTGTTTTCCCCAGCGAAATGAATTACACTTAAAACCTAAAAACCCCATTCAATTCTTTACCTATTTTGTTTTTCAATAGTAAGATTATTTTACAGAAAGCAAAGACTAGTACACCGATACAAAGACCCAGTTTATAAAAAAAAAAGAAAGACTATAAAGACAAACCCTGTGAAGTGTGTGTACGAGTTCGTCCCCTATCACCGACTTCCATCAGGGCAGGAATCCGACGGACCCCACAAACCCCTTCAAGGATCATCATCAGGGTCTTCTATTTAAGGATCAACCGGGACCAGCGACAGAAAAAGGTAAGTTTAGTGAAGGTTACCTCGGATAGTCTCTCCTAAAAAACCCCAGAGGTCGTTTGATCCTCTAAATTGGAGACATTTCTTCTACACTACGTTGTGAATTTTCGGTCTATCTAAATCGGGACAGATTCGATTCGGTTATTTGCGAAACGAGAATAAAACCCCCCCTAACTTAGCTTCGGGATTATAAGATGTAATTGTTTACCGCTCAGCAATTACTCCAATAAATGTTGATTCCCGTCTCTCTCATAATTTCGCGAGATAACGAACTTTAAACCATAACCGACTATCCACGATCGATAACCCATACGTAACAGAAATAAAATTTTTGGTGCTAAGTGTGGGGTAACCTCCTTTTCTTGTGATTTCCGTCGGTTTTCGATCCAGTAGTTTTTTTTTCTCTCGGTTCTCACTTTGCTTTCATCCAAATTTGCAGCAACCAATCTACGATCAAAAAGAAAACAATTATTTTTTCTCTCTCTCTTCAATCTACATATTTAGAATCGAGTTAATTATTGAAGTTTCATTCGTTGTCCAGCCAAAGAGTACTTCTGTATTTCTCTCTATCAACTTATTTTGATTTTTGTTTCTTCATTTTTGAATAATATTTTCGCGATTAACAATGGCTAGTGACAGTACAGAGGAACTGTCACAAAATGACACGTTCATTGACGCTCGGGAACTCAATCGCCAACTGGCCGAAAAAATTAAATTGGTTGACGATCAGGCCAGAATGATTTTCGAATTACAAAAAACTGTTAAGGACATGAAGGAAATGCAGACGCAAACGAATGCAAGTCTGTCCGAACGTAGCTACGAAGCTCCAAACATTTTCGAACCAAATTCAGTTGGAATCAATTTAGTCCTTGATCAACTAGCGTTTCTTCAACGAGAGATACGAAACCTTAAAGATTTACACTCGAATTCGAACGCAGTACCACCATCATGTTCTGACAATCCAACAACGGGTACCCACAGTAATAATAATTCATCTAAAATCACGGTTAAGGATGCGTTAGCTTACGTACCTAATTTCGACGGTTATAATATTTCTGTACCCGAATTTATGAAGGCTTGCAACCGGGCGTGCTCGATGTTGAATGTCGGTACGGTACCCATGTTTTTAAAACTTATTCGGCAAAAATTTGAAGGCCGAGCGCGTACAACATTAGAAAATTTAGAGTATCAAATGGCTGAGGAGCTTGAGTCTAATCTGCGCGATTTCTTTGATCCGCTTCGCACTGCAAATCAATACAAAGCAGCGCTTGAAAATCTGTGTAAGAAGTCGCATGAGCATGTCATAGACTACATCAATCGTGCTAAAAACCTGTATGCAGATGTGTTGAATGCTGAAAAACTCGAACGAGTATGCTTAAGCATAGAAGAAAAATACAAGCTTGAGAAAGACGCTATTCAGGCTTTTGTTAATGGGCTGCCTCCATCTTTGCGTATTCAATGTTTGGCCAAAAACCACAACACCCTAGACGAAACATTCAAAAACACAGTCGAGGTTTATAAAATTTTCGAGCGCGACGCTAAACGGTTTAAGGAGCAGGAAAACTTCGTCGGCACTACGCAGGCGAACCCTCTAAGCGACAATCCCAATACATCAGATACTAATCGACGCGATTGTACGGAAAATGCGCGGGCTCCCGACGTAACTCAGGGAGAAAACCATTCTCACGACTCTCGTAACAATTATCGGAATAACCAAAACCCACAAAATTATAGGCGAAATTCGAATTTTCAGCAGGGTTGGAATGATCACAACCAAAACCCGTACCGAAGCAATTACTCAAAGAATTTTAATCCGACTAATAACCAATATCAGTGGAGCAATGGAGTAATTTCAGTAACCGCAATTTCAATCGGTATCAACCCAATCAAGTTACAGCAAATTCAGAAGATAGCTCAAGTACGAATTTTAGAAACCACAATTGTCGAGGTTTACAAATCCCTGAAAATTCTGGGGGGACTCCAAACCCAACCGTACAGGAAAATAACAAACTACCTTATGTACCGGGAACATTTTGTGAGTTATGCCGTTACCCGGGCCACAATTTGTCAACTTGCAGACGCTTAGAGTATATGAACAAACAGAAGAACTTTCAGCCAAAAATTGGGAATCTCCCCGAGCAAGAAACGGCCGGGTCTTCGGGGAGACGAACAATCCAAACCCCGTCGAATACACAATTAGAAACTACTTCGGTGACGCATGTTCAGGCTCAAACGACAAACTCACAACCGAGCGAAACGACAAATTTGTAGACAATCAAACGATTCCTCTTTTAGCCTCACCAGATAGCTTAGAAATTAGGTCCGACCACGAAATTCAGTTAATCAAACGCGAGCGTGAATTGCACGCCATTCAACAGCATGAGGGACTCAGAGCTCTATGGGAACAGAAACCGTCATTGATACGTAAAGGATTAGGGTACGAAGCGAGTTTCGGGGAGACAAGTAAAATCGTCAAGTTTGTCCAAGCATCTATGACTACAGAAAATATGACTGCAAAAGAATCACATTGTCAGGTAACTAATAGTCAACTTACGAACATAATTTCGGGGTCTGTAGATGCGCTCGATGAATTTCAACCTGAGGAGAACTCGTGCGAGTTATCGCCGTATCTTAGTAGGAATACTGTAATCGATACTAATGCAACCATCGACCCAGAAACTGCGACCGTTAATTTTACACAGCAAATAACACCCGACCATTCTCTCAAATCAGACGACGTAGTTCTTATATGTTCAGAGGGCATATTTGCAACGGAAAAACTCGAAAAAGAATCATTCCTGAGAATTGAAAAGCATAGGGAAGAAGAAGTCAAATTCAAACGATCAGTTAACGCTACGCCTATCGAACGCCTTTCCGAGAATCCCACAAAGGGAAATGCTCGCAGTCCGGACGAAAAAAGGGAACGATTAGCCAATATTAATACCGACAAAACAATAAAACCTCATAATAAAATAGCTGCCGAATACTCACGTATTGCTCATATGAAGATCAAGAAAACGCGAATAGCCTCAGTCACTTTATATGCGTCACAATTGAAACTTCCGACGGTTATGATGATAGACAGTGGAGCTGAAGTCAATCTAATGAAAATCGGCGCCCTCGACTTTCGCGCTCCCATGAACGATAGAGAAATAATCGAGTTACACGGAATTACGGACAGCTACATTCGAACTATTGGCACAGCGCTCATTACCTTGTACAATCATCGAGTGAAATTCCATGTTGTGAGCAATCAATTTCCTATCACCCAGGCAGGAATAATAGGAGCAGAATTTTTCCACGATTTCAGAGCCACGCTTTCATACGAATCGTTAACATTCTCATTTTCTGACGTGGTAATGGAAATATCTTATGACGACTGTCAAATCATTCCAAAAAAATCGTCTTGTGCAATTGCAGTTAAATTAACCAAAGATTCGCCAACAATTGGTCTCGTACCGGATATTTACTTCACGGAGAAAGTATCGGTGATAGGCAGTCCGGAATTGAATATACAGGGAACCGCCTTCATCAAGGCCATTAACGAGGGCGAGACAGATGTAATCATATCAACGCCAGTAATAAAAATGGGACATTGTTATTGGTTGAAACCCGAAGGGGACGAATATATAAGGGGCAAACTCGATCATCAAGACCGAGCCTTAGAAGAGTCAAACTCACGAATCGAAAGACTCAATTACTTGCATAGAAAAATCGATTGGTTCGCCACTGCCTCACCTACTCAATTTCGTATGCACACCGTAAACTCTGAAGAGCTTACACCCGATCGCTCGTGCAAAATAAAAGCCCTCATTAATCTAGACCATTTAGACGAACAGGAAAAATTCACAATCAAGGAACTCATAAATATCAATCAAGATTTATTTGTCCTGAAAGGAGAACCACTCGGAGGCACGAATGTTATATCCCACCAGATCAATACTACCGATGATAGTCCAGTTTTTAAAAGACAATATCGCTTCCCACCTCTTCACCAAGATGAAATCATTAAACAATGTGACGAACTCGAAAGTCGAGGTATAATTCGACCATCTGATTCACCGTATAGTTCGCCAATCTGGGTGGTTCCAAAAAAAGAAGACTCTCAGGGGAATAAAAGATGGAGAATGGTCGTAGATTATCGTGCGCTCAACGAAAAAACGATAGGAGATGCATATCCGTTGCCGAACATCAACGAAATCCTCGATCAATTAGGAAATGCGCGTTACTTCTCTACCTTCGATCTAGCTAGCGGGTTTCATCAAATCCCGATACATCCAGACGATATTCATAAAACCGCTTTCTCTACTCCTTATCAACACTACAAATTCACTCGCATGCCGTTTGGCCTCAAAAACGCACCGCCAACATTCCAAAGAATGATGGATAGGGTATTGATAGGATTACAAGGGAAAGAGGTTTTTGTCTATATGGACGTCATTGTGATTTATTCCCAAACGCTAGAAGAGCACATAGAAAAATTTAACAAACTAAGCGAACGATTAAGGAAAGCGGGCCTTCAACTTGAACCGGATAAGTGTCATTTCTTAAAAACTGAAATTACGTACCTTGGCCACATCATTTCCTCTGAAGGGTTGCGTCCAGAACCAAAGAAATTGAAAGCCGTAAAAGAATTTCCCAGACCCGTCAATCAAAAGAATATCCGACAATTTCTTGGTCTCACCGGGTATTATCGTAGATTCATCCCCAATTACGGTAAAATCTCTAAACCACTAACCGTCTTATTACAAAAAGACACCAAATTCAACTGGGGTGACAAGGAAAACCAGGCGTTTTGTGAGTTAAGGGATGCGTTGTGCAAATCCCCCGTGTTACAATATCCAGATTTCACGAAAGAATTTGTAATAACAACTGACGCCTGTGCCTATGGGATCGGAGCTATTCTCAGCCAAGGCGAGATTGGTAGAGATCTTCCCGTTGCATATATCTCTAGAGTACTGAATAAAGCGGAAAGAAATTATTCGACAATAGAAAGGGAAATGCTCGCTATCGTTTACGCAGTAGATTATTTCAGGCCTTATATATATGGTCGCAAGTTTACGTTAGTAACAGATCACAGACCATTGACATGGCTTAATTCGGTTTCGTCTCCTAACTCGAGGATTGTGCGCTGGAGATTACACATGCAGGACTTTGACTATAAAATCATATACAAACCTGGTCTAGTTAATGCAAACGCCGATGCATTATCTCGGAATATTCCAGTAGAGTCTTCAGAAACTGATTAAAAGAACCCACTTAATAACGCGAAAGAAATAAATCATTTACTCGACAACGACGATATAAATAACAATATAACAATCGATATTCAAAGACTATTCATGTTTGGAACAGATTCGAGTTCATCCGAATCAATCTATACAGGCCCATCAAAACGAAAATGGAAAGAGCGAGGGAAAAAATTACGAAAGAGAGGAAAAATAGTCAGCGATACAAGTGACGACACTTACATTCAATTTGATTCCCCGGAGATCAACATAGATAATCGCGATGAGTCAGATATTACTGAAACCCGTGGGACCCAAGTACAGTTAGGCGATTATGCAAGCCTCGATAGGCGTGTAACGCGAGATCTACCAATAGCAGACGATAATGAAACTCGGGCTGAGTCAGATAGTAACGGAAGCCTCAATAGTGAAATTCAATTCGAGCCTGACGGCAATGGAAACGTCGATGCTCGGGCAAGACGAAACCTGCCCATGGTAGACAATAATGAAGTACGAGCTGACCCAGCTATTAACCGGAAGTCAAATATTCGGGAGAGTCTAGACACACTGATTAGGAAAAGGAATAACGATTCATGCGATAGTGAAAATTCAGATAACGATGATGAAGCGCAACCATCAATTCCAATGAATGAGCCAACAGATCTAAGTCAAGACGCACTTGATGCACTAACCGATAATCGTGCGAATAGGGAAACAGATAGTGACTCACAGTTTGAAGGTGGTGCATCACCCATGGAAGAAGATTACAATGAACCCTTATTTGATAATGGGATACTAGATTTACCAACTTTTTCGAATTTAGTAGACGAAGTACGAGGAAATTTTGGCGAAGATATGCACTCACGTACAGATTCTAATAGAGAAACACAAGAAACAGTTGTAGAGACGGATACTGCTAGTAGTTCCGAAGAATCAATCATATCTAGAGCCAACGTCCCAGCCCAAATTAACTCAAGGCGTAACCCTCCGAATTCTAGAATAATTAGTATTCAAATAATCGAATGTAGAGACAATTTAACGATCCGCCAAGATCATTGTTTGATATTTACAACCGTTAGAGGTGAACCTTGTGATAACGGCGCAATAGACATATTGAACAAAATTGAATTTCCATTCGATAACGTAACCCTTGGGCGCGTTAAAGTAGTGCCACACATGAATAAGCATGTTCTCATACTACCATTACGAAATCGCTGGACCGACATTATCACAGAAGTCGGTCTGCGCGATGGGCTTGCATCAGTTTACAATGCAGTCGTCGACTTAGACATCAAAACATTAAGCATAAACAAAACCAATAGCTTCGACGACGTCGAATGGGAGACTGTAGAACGCTTGTTAACGCAGATTTTTCTAGGAGTTGATATAACGATAACAATATGTACACAGGACGTAGTTATTCCGCCCGAAGCCGATAGACAGGAAATTTTAAGGGAATACCACTCGAGTCGGATTAACGGTCATAAAGGTACCACTAAAACATTCGAACGATTGAGACAAAATTATTTTTGGATTGGGATGAGAAAAGACGTGATTGAATTTATACGGAACTGCCGAGCATGTCAAACAAAAAAGTTGGTTCGAATAAAAACTAAACAGCCTATGGTTATAACAGATACCCCAAGATCATTCCTCGATAAAATAGCCATGGATATAGTCGGACCCTTGAAAAAGACCAAAAATAATAACATTTATATTCTCACTTTGCAGGATCTCTTAACTAAATATTCGCTTGCCATGCCATTACAAACTATAACTTCCAAAGAAATCGCTGAAACTTTCATAAAAAACTTCATCGCCTATTTTGGTGCGCCTCGAACCATGCTGACAGATCAAGGCGCGAACTTTATGTCAAGCCTCATGAAACACGTAGCTAGAAAATTCGGAATCACTCAATATTGCACAACAGCCTATCGGCCACAGAGCAACGGCTCGCTAGAAAGATCACATCATGTTTTATCAGAATATTTAAAACAATACGCAAATGAACATACGGATTGGGATGAATTAACGGAACTAGCGTCCCTTGCATATAACTCGAGTAAACATGAAGGTACCGGTTATACACCATTCGAACTAGTATTCGCTCAACTAGCTAGGCTACCCTCAAGCAGGGCACTACGAGAACCTCTAGACCCTAATTACGGTGATTACTTGACTAAAATGTCTACTCGCTTACGAGCCTTGCAAGGATTCGCACGGGAAAATCTTCATAATGCTAAACTCAGATCAAAAGTCTATTACGACGCGAAAATAAATCCACAGAACTTTAAAGTCGGGAGTAGAGTATTCAAACTCGTAGAACCCAATAAAGGGAAATTTGCCGATCAATATGAAGGACCGTATGAGGTCATCGAAATATTAGATAACTCAAACGCGATAATTGATATTAATGGCATAAGGAAAAAGGTTCATTTGAATAAGTTACGTTTATCAAGAATGCAAGTTCCTCCCATAACATAAAAAAAATAAACAATGTATACTCATAGTCAAATTATCTATAGGATATAGGATTATATATATATTTAAAAAGACCACTGACATAAACAGGAAATAAAGTAGGATTCGGTAGAATTAAAAATCAAATGTATAGCCTAGTTGTAGAAACAATAGTGGAAAACTGTTGCGACACGAAAAACTGTTCCAGATGACTCGCCTACTGACGATCGCAATTCTTCTTTCTGCATGGGTCCTCCTGCTTCCAAAGACTTACGGACTTATGGGGTATGACTGTAGTGGGTCAACATTAAATATAACATCTTACTCCTTACTACACATCGCTCCATGCAACATTCCGATTATCGAGCCTAACTCAACAACCGTGAACATCGAACTCCTGCAACTGGATAAATATGGAAAAGTAGACATTAATGAATGTCGAGTCCAAATCGATCGGACCATCCACCATTGTGGAATGTTCTCGCACGTATCAGTCGTCCCTAATTATCGTAGAGAATATTTCGTCGAACTTGATCAACGAGCTTGTCAAAAACTCCATGATACTAATTCAATTCAACTTTCATACAATGTTGCTCTCAACGGATTAGTCAGAGATATACCGAACAGCAGGCCAATAACCTTAGTCGGAAGTAGCACCCAAAGCGGTGAATGTAAAGGGACTCAGTATAGTGATCCATTCGGTACTTGGGACGATGTTGTCGTTACTGCTATAGTTCGAATTGAATACTCGACATACCCTACTACTATCGAGTTAGAAACCAATAAACTGACTTTGAAATCAAGTGCTAAATGCGACTTTTTGTCTGGATCCTGCATGGACTCGACCGGTGCTCAAGCATTTTGGTCTGTAAAACCTCAAGACGATTGCAAATTCACGAAATATACATCGTTGTATCGTGGGAAAGCCACAAGAATCGAAGCGATCAATAGCGACGCGAAAACTTACGTAGTTTCAACGCCAGACTATACTTTCGCACTAGAACAACGATCGAAAGGTACAACGTGCGGATATATGCTCATCCAGACTGAAATCCCACGGTTATTCGTTATCGAGCCACCTCCCGGAGAAAACTTTCCTACAAACAACATAATCGACACAGAAAACATTGATTTGATCCAGTATGTAAATTCGAAAATCGTGTATGTCGAAGGTCACATCCGTCAACAAATCAAAAAGCTTTATCACCATATTAGACTCAGTCAATGCGAGGCTCACCGACATTCACTCATGAACTCATTAGCAATCGCCTCACTAGCTCCAGATATGTTTGCCTACAACCTGATGAAAGGGCCGGGTTACCACGCAATCTCTACCGGTGAAATGGAATCCATCATTAAATGCATCCCGGTACCAGTTTTGTTTCGTAGCACAGATAAATGTTTCCTCGAAATACCGGTGAAACACCAAAATCAATCATATTTCTTAACCGGAATGTCAAGAATGCTCATACGCAGAGGAACACCCATCGATTGTCATTCCGCAATACCAACCGTATTCTTTATCGACGGAAACTGGTATACTATGAATCCCAACCTAATGAAAACCACGACACCCCTCGTATTTAACCCCTTGAAGCCAATTGAATGGGAGTACGAGAAAATAGGAAACTTAGCAACAAGCGGGATCTATAGCGAAGCGGATATGGAAAAATTACGCGATCGCCTATTAACAAAAGCTGAAACAGCAGCAGTGGTACACAATCTCGTCAACGCCGCCACTGGGAATGAAATATCGGCCGGAACTATTTCAATGAAACACTTACTTAGTAGAGAAACATTAGAGGAAATGGGAGAAACAGCAGCGCAGAAAGTATTGGGAAAACTTCAAACTTTCGGTAACATAGTATCAGTCCTCATAGGCATAGTCACGATAATACAAATGATAATTGGAGTCATCAATGTTTTCATCCACGGTTACACACTACACAATCTATTCGGTTGTAGTTTCCGAATACTTGGAGCTTGTTGCGGAGCAATTACTCATCATTTGGTATATAAAACCAATCAACGCGAGAAGAACGATCCAGAAAAAGGTGTCTTGAATAGCACAGCCCGTACAGAACTAACTATATCTAACCAAATCGGGACGAAAGTGTTGCCAACTTCCGTTACAAAACAACCGCAGCAAAATCATGATTCAATTTACCCTCCATTATGTACGGAAGTACAACCCATGGCCCCGGTTCCAAGGACAGGATCTCAGGAGACAATCGACCCACTATTGGTGGCCCAAGCACGTACTAAACTAACCAAATTGAAAAAAAAAAAAAAAAAAAAAAAAAAAAACGTGAGCATACTATACATGTGTTTATGCTTACTAACCATACCTTATCTATTCTATGTATAACAAACATCGCCGCAGAAATGCTGAACAAACTCTTCGTCCTTTACCTGCTGAGAGATAATATACAACTTAACGTGATGGTCCGCAGCAAATTTTGGATGACTGCGCCTAAAGGGATGATCTCGGAAAACCTTTACTAAGGCTTACAATTTTTTTTACAGTAATAAAAACAGAGGATTAAAATGGATCCATTCAAGATTTTTCGAAGCATCTGGCCAGTATTTAGTCGAACAAATATTGCACCATCAATAAGCACAGATTCCACATTAACCACAAAGCCGGAGACTCCCACGGAATCCACTGGATTCCCCGAAGTTTCCTCTACCACCGCCCACCTGAAGAAAAAGAAGCGCTCAAAGACAAGCAGACACAAAGCCTACTCCGAAAACCCATCGAATCAGCCTGGTATCCCCAAACATGTAGTTCAGAATTTCCAACCAGCAAATATCTTGGACAACCTTGTCGTCCCTACCAACACTCAGTCACAAGCAACAGCACCCCTTAGCTTGGAAACCCCGGTCGAAACATCAAATGAACAGGAATGCCTCCAAACTGATACATCAGCATCGATCCAACCGATCTTGCTAGAAGCACCAGCCGAAGAAGAATTCACCTCCCCGCGTTCACCCCAACTAGACTGTGGCATTCTTGAAACCGACCTGCCGGACACCCCAAAAATAATCCCACTAGATTCAATAGAACCCAAACAAACTCCACCATACCGACCCTCTACACCCGAACCCATCTTCATCGATATCACCCCAGGTACACGGGATGCCAGCCCCTCAGGCACGAGTCACATCGTCATGATGCCCGACGTCAAACTCGCCATGACATATTCTCTGGAAAAGGCAGAATTTACACCACGAGAACGATCTGTTTGGCCGATACCTATCAAAGATCCAAGGTATAATATTTACACAGGGTTTGAGGTGAAAACTAATGCATGCGACACAACCCCTATATTTTATCAAGCTACTACCATCGACGAACCAAAACCAGACATGAGTAAATATCAAATTCCCCTTGAAGATCCTCGACGGTCTAAGTATCTTGCACCACATTTCCCCATTAGCATCATTGAAGAGAACGATTTGTATGTCCCAGAGAACATACCATCACAGCACGACCCCATCACACCACTCCCACCCACATCTGCATCGGTAACTAGTTACACACCTACACCAATCGCAACACTCACCCAGCACGCACAAAACTTACAACTTGAAATAGAATTATCTAAGACACATCAACCGAGACAAGAACACCCTAATGCGCATGAGAACCAAGATGCGATAGCGAGAAGGAAACGGAAGCTGGCCGAAAGGTTTAAAATAAAAGATTCCATCAGAAGGCAGATGAGAGAAAGAGAAGAAGAGGAAGCCAGGCGACTTAAACAAGCGATCAAACAACAGCGCTTAGCAAAACTTAGGGCTATGCAAGAGCAAAAAAGGGCAAAGGAGCGAAGAGGGTTTGGAGTCATCTAATACTTTGGAAGTAACGAACCAAGGGGTCCCTACTTCCCTCCTCACGCTTTAATCCCTCTCGATATGTGCGATATTTTCCATCATTGAACCTAACTATATGTTTTTAAAAAAGCTGCTGAGCAGGTTACAATAGCTGTCTTTCTTCAGAAATCATACCAAAAGTCTATTTTTATGCATATCTTCTGGGTCTGGCAGAAAAACTAGTCTTTCCATCAGCAATCATCTCACGCATATAATTTTCCTCTTACTAGCATGGATAACGTCCAAATAGCAGATTACCACAAACACCTTCGCGATCAGCTAACTCCAACAGAAAGGGAGCGTCTCATCCACAGACTCCAAGGCTATCAAGTTTACCTTATGAAATTCTGCGAAAGACCTGAACCACATCAAACCACGGATTTTATCCAGCCAGACTTGGAAAGATTATTAGAATGTTTGAACATTGAAGTCTACCAAACTGTTGTGCATGACGACGTGCATGTCATAGTTCTCAAAAACACCATACCGGAATTAACAGGAATTGCTTTTGGGACCGCACCTAGTTGGAAGTTAGGAGTTCAAGCTGCTATTCAATTAATTCATACACTAACAGTGATGCTTCAATGAATCATATCATCTTATATCTGCAGTTTCGCAATAACCTGAATTCACTTCATAATACTGAATATCCTCTATTACCAGACGTACTATGGAGTCCACTGACAATGAAATCTTGAAACAAGTTATGGATATCAGAAAATGCACAACCGAACTACTAGGCGGAATTTACGCCCTACAAGCCACAATCGAGTCCGATTGCCCACATCCTGGCAACCGCTCTATTCTCCTGGCACGCCGGAGCCGGGTCATCCAGTATAATATGCACATCCTAAAAAGTCTACATGAAGATCTGCAGAATCTATTGAATAGGAGGAGGAGGACGATGAGGAGTTGAATACAAATCGATAAAAAGCTGGCGTTTGGAGTCACAAAATACTTCGGAAGCGACGAACCGAAGGGTCGCCAGTTTAATCCGATAAGATCTATGAATATCCAGTGAAACAATCATTCCATTACATCTATTATTATAACATTTTTATTTTTCGCTCATTTTAATCATGTTGCATGAGATTGATGAAAGAATCATCTACGAATGTTACGTAATGCAACATAAATTTTATAACATTATGCAGATTCATTCAATTAACTTACTCACCTGTCATTCCATACACAATAACAACGAATACAACTGAAAGAGCACATAAACAGACGGGACGTCTAGGTTCCGTAGTAGAGATGATGAGAACAATCGCCAAAAGTAAGTTGACCCACTCAGACTAGATTCCCTTTGGCAATAAATCCCCCAATGATGACAATCGCTGCCGCAGAAAGACTCACAACGACCCCTAATGAAAACGTTAAACCTGGAACATACCACAAGACAGCTGTATTAGGAATAAGAATACGCTAGGGAACTAAAACACTTAAATACCGAAATAATATATACAATTCATTTACGGTGATGGTAATATCTAAGGTGGTAGTTAATTAGCAATGAAGACTAGTAGGAATTAACAGGCTAGATCTAAAAGCTTTTACAATTTGCGCACGCTTCGCTTGAACCTGAGTAGAAATAGAACATTAGTTCATAATGTTTACATAATATATCGTATTACAGAAAAGAAATGGAAGGAACCAGAAACAAAGGCCTCCGTTCAATAAGAATATGGAGAAACCCGCATAAAGAGATTCACGAAGCAAGGTTAAGAAAACACAGGGTCTTAATTATCGCCCGCCAGTTACAGAGGAAAATTAATAAAATGAAATGTATATTAGATAGCTTCAATGATTACTGTAGTCAGAAAATTCGCGAAATCGAGAGCACTGAAAGCCACGAGGAACTCGAGGACTTATCCGAATATGAAGTTGATAGCGAAAGTAGCATGGATAACGAATCATTAGATCTAGTTAAGAAAATATGAGAGGAACTTGCATGTATATATGTATGACTATGCATATGTGCGTATCGATAAGGGCACTCCCTGAGTCCATAGAATATTCTTGTTTTTCAAACTACATATATATTCAAGACAAATTATATAAAAGGGGTTTGGAGTCACGAAATCCTTCGGAACTGACGAGCCGAAGGGTCCCCGCCAACCTAGAATAAGATAGCTCAGTAAGACTAGAAACGCAATTGATGAAGTAATAATTCCTTTTCACTCCAACTCTTATTTCCAAACAGTTTTAGCACAAAATGCTTTTGTTTTTACACGATAATGGTGATATTGCCAAAACAATATCTCTATAACTTTCGCTTTTCTTTCTTTAAAACGACTATTTGCTGATGTCTATGAATCCTCCATGTCTTGAACAATCGAAACCATTTCTAGGGTGAGCTTTCAAAGATCCTAATGGACGGAAACAAGGCCACTAGACTATACTATTGTGAGACCCACAAGAAATTTCATCTAGAACCAAAACTTGAAACATGGAAAGATGCAAGAATTTCATCTTCAACCACTAGCGTATCCACGCAAACTGTGCCACAACAACAATATCAACATGGAAATCTCACGTCCAACTCTAACAATTCGAGTCACCCCATTTCTCACCAAATGGTACGTGTACAACACTTAAACAAACAGTCACAAGCTCTCAAGTCCAGAGAGGGTCAATTAAGGGATGAGTTGTTATGGATCATAACGAGGCAACAGCAAATACGAAAAGAAATCGAAACATTGTTTGGAATATAGAACGAACTCTTGAACAACAACAAAAAGTAGAATGATTTTTATTTTTTTTTAACAGTTGCTTTTGTCGCTAACCCAGACAAAAGCAACTGCTCTCATCATCGTCATGTTACATACGTACCAAAAACAAAATTCACACTATCGAAACTAATAAGTACTGACGAATTATAGGCTAGCAACCAAACTATTTAAAAAACAAGTATCTCTGAATTTCATAACATAAATCGTGGAACATAAACGAAGAAACATAAAAATAGCATTGAACGACATTGTTACATGCGTATTATAACAACGAAACTCATAGTATGAAACCGAATATATCAGATCATAACAGAAAAAACTATTGAAAATCAGATAACAATGGAATTGCATAACATGGACTAAAAACTCGTTGAAAGAAGATAAATATGAAAATAAAATAATAAAAAGAAACAGTAAACGTGGGAGGGGGTCAATTTTTTTTTCTTCTCTTTTCTCTCTCTCTTCAGTACTACTTATTTTGCATTATAAACAAGGACTTTAACAGTTGCTTTTGTCGCTAACCCAGACAAAAGCAACTGCTCTCACCATCGTCATGTTACGTATTCCCTTGATTGGAATACGTACGAATTTCTAAATTACAAAATAATTGAAAGATGAAAGCCGGAAAGTTGAGACGGGACGGAATTTCGCACCTTGCCACGTAGGTCAAAGGACTCTGTTACAATCATCACAAATAAAATATAAAACGAAACAAATGAAAAATGCAAATGAATTACAAAATGAAAATGAAAGTAGATATAAGCACCGATGATTAATGATGACTGAGACTAAAATGGTGGGGCAGGGTCAAACCGCGCGGACGAGTAACGTCGAGATGAAAATGGCCGGAATCTAGAAATTCAGACGAAAGAATTGTTTGTAAGAAAAGATAAAATTTTATTGAAAGAGGAAGAAAATGAATTGAAAATACAAATATTGGTACGATAATAAAACGTACCAAATTTAAAGCACTAACCTCTGAAAATAAAAGAGAAATGAATTTTTAAAACAATGAATTTATATACATATATATATATATATACCGCCTCTATAGGGGTATCAATGAAATAATAAACAATGAATAATATGCAAATAATGAACAAAATACCTGACAAAAGTATCAGGAAAATTATTTAAATAATTGAATCTACGAAAAATGTTGAATGAAATATTGTTAAAAATGACAAATGAAATAATTGTTAATTAATAACGACATGAAAACAATGTCAAAAATGTGGAAAATACTATGAATCAATTAAGAATAATGAAAAGAGCAAGAAACAAATGAAAGAAATCACATGAAAATCAAAATAGTATATATACTATTTGGAAGTAGGTCGCCATTGTGCATTACAAATAAAAGTTCAATTAAATGAAAAAATAATACCACTACCAGAACGAAGATTGGTAGTGAAAAGGAAGAAAAACGAAACATTCACGCGAATTATGCAAGGAAACAGTTGAAACATTTACTGTTCATATGAAAAAAAAAAAGTTTAAATGATTTAAAATTGCTAAAACTATATATAACATTTACTCAAATTATTGTAAAAAAAAAAAAAAAAGATACAAGGGTGAACGTAGTGCAGTTGTATTTAAATACACTAAGGCGAGGCTATACCGCATACTCCTATGCCGCCCCACCTTACCAGGCCTCCTACTCCACTCCACTGTAAGCTGCGCTGGAGTGGGGGCCGGCCCCACCACTGCACCGCGTCCATATCCCTCACGGTACCCACGCGAAATAGTCAGTTGTGCACCAGCAGTCGGACCGACCAGACCTAGCTCCAAAGAGCTCCGCGAGTGAAAATTAATTCATATACCCCCCCGTGAGTTTTGGACTTAGAATATTTTTCGCTCTTTTAATTTCTGGACTTAGAAGAATTTATTCTTGTCCGGACTTAGAAATTTTGCATAACTTAGAAACTTTTATTCTTGTCAGTACTTATAAAATTTTTTGGACTTAGAATATTTCTCGCGTTTTTAATTTCTGGACTTAGAAGAATTTATTCTTGTCCTGACTTAGAGATTTTGCATAACTTAGAAATTTTTATTGTTGTCAGTACTTATAAAATTTTTTGGACTTAGAAATTTTTCATAACTTAGAAAATTTTACTTTCGTTCGGACTTTGAAATTTTTCGGAACTTAGAAACTTTTCAGAACTTATAAAATTTTATTCATGTTTAAAACTTTAAAATTTCTGTGGACTTAGACAATTAATGGATAATTAATAATCAACCGTGCTACAGACATTACATTTTTTTTTTGTCTAGTTATCTAGGTCCCTCACTCACTCTATAATTTGACAATTAATTTATTTTAGATTCAACCGCTGGTTTAAACTGCCCATTTCTAGTGTTCGCTAAATAAAACTAAAATAATCAATGTGAATAAAACACAAAACTCAAGTGTTAGTACAAAGTGTTACTTTTTAGTGTTTTGCTCTTCTCTAGCGCCAATTGAGGGATTCTGCCGAGGTTAACAGGATGCACGTTCATCCTGGGAGCCCCACGAGAATCCATCCATTGGACTAGATCCTTCCTTTTCTCCTCCTCTATTTCCTAGCGCCAATCGAGGGATTTCACCGAGGCTAACAGGATGCACGTTCATCCCGGGACCCCACGAGAATCCATCCATTGGACTAGATCCTTCCTTTTCTCCTCCTCTATTTCCTAGCGCCAATCGAGGGATTTTACCGAGGTTAACAGGATGCACGTTCATCCTGGGAGCCCCACGAGAATCCATCCATTGGACTAGATCCTTCCTTCTCTCCTCCTCTATTTCCTAGCGCCAATCGAGGGATTTTACCGAGGTTAACTGGATGCACCTTCATCCTGGGAGCCCCACGAGAATCCGTCAATGGGACTAAATCATTCCTCTCTTCTTTACTTTCCTAGGACCAATCGAGGGATTTTACCGAGGTTAACTGGATGCACGTTCATCCTGGGAGCGCCACGAGAATCCGTCAATTGGACTAGAACTATCATAGATCTATTTTTCCCAAATTCAATCGAGAGATTTGAATAGGTTGACGGATTGCACGTTCATTCCGTCGACCATACGCAAATCCATTGATTGAGTTGAATCTATCACCCTAGTTTCTTCTCTCCTAGATTCAATCCAGGGATTTCCATAGGTTGACTGCATGCACGCTCATTCTATCGACCCTACAAAAATCCTTTGATTGAGTTAGAACCATAATTTCTCATTCCTCCCTCGCAGATTCAATTGAAGGATTTGTCCAGGTTGACAGATTGCTCGCTCATTCTGTTCACCCCACGACAAATCCATTATTTGAACTACAATAGGTTTATACTTTCAAACTAGCTCCCTTGTGTTTTCCCCAGCGAAATGAATTACACTTAAAACCTAAAAACCCCATTCAATTCTTTACCTATTTTTTTTTCAATAGTGAGATTATTTTACAGAAAGCAAAGACTAGTACACCGATACAAAGACCCAGTTTATAAAAAAAAAAGAAAGACTATAAAGACAAACCCTGTGAAGTGTGTGTACGAGTTCGTCCCCTATCACCGACTTCCATCAGGGCAGGAATCCGACGGACCCCACAAACCCCTTCAAGGATCATCATCAGGGTCTTCTATTTAAGGATCAACCGGGACCAGCGACAGAAAAAGGTAAGTTTAGTGAAGGTTACCTCGGATAGTCTCTCCTAAAAAACCCCAGAGGTCGTTTGATCCTCTAAATTGGAGACATTTCTTCTACGCTACGTTGTGAATTTTCGGTCTATCTAAATCGGGACAGATTCGATTCGGTTATTTGCGAAACGAGAATAAAACCCCCCCTAACTTAGCTTCGGGATTATAAGATGTAATTGTTTACCGCTCAGCAATTACTCCAATAAATGTTGATTCCCGTCTCTCTCATAATTTCGCGAGATAACGAACTTTAAACCATAACCGACTATCCACGATCGATAACCCATACGTAACAGAAATAAAATTTTTGATGCTAAGTGTGGGGTAACCTCCTTTTCTTGTGATTTCCGTCGGTTTTCGATCCAGTAGTTTTTTTTTCTCTCGGTTCTCACTTTGCTTTCATCCAAATTTGCAGCAACCAATCTACGATCAAAAAGAAAACAATTATTTTTTCTCTCTCTCTTCAATCTACATATTTAGAATCGAGTTAATTATTGAAGTTTCATTCGTTGTCCAGCCAAAGAGTACTTCTGTATTTCTCTCTATCAACTTATTTTGATTTTTGTTTCTTCATTTTTGAATAATATTTTCGCGATTAACAATGGCTAGTGACAGTACAGAGGAACTGTCACAAAATGACACGTTCATTGACGCTCGGGAACTCAATCGCCAACTGGCCGAAAAAATTAAATTGGTTGACGATCAGGCCAGAATGATTTTCGAATTACAAAAAACTGTTAAGGACATGAAGGAAATGCAGACGCAAACGAATGCAAGTCTGTCCGAACGTAGCTACGAAGCTGACGATGCGCTGAACACGATGCAACATACGGCAAACGCTAGCATTCGACCGGTTTCGAGTTATCATCGAATTGCTCGAATTTCGAAAAAAAACAATTTCTGCCAAAACAATACCGTACACTTCCCCTAAACGCTTCAAATTCACTGTATAGGGGTAATCCGATGCGCTGAACACGATGCAACATACGGCAAACGCTAACAATCGACCGTTCTCGAGTAAACATCAAAACAGTGAGGACTGTGAAAAACGTTCTTTTCTGCCCGTGAAACGCACGAATATGGCATAAACGGGTTTTCCTTCCAAAACACTGCCGTACACTTCCCGTAACCACTCCAAATTCACTATGTAGGGGTATTCGATGCGCTCACCACGATGCAACATACGGCAAACCCTAACATTCGACCGTTCTCGAGTTATGATCAAAACAGTGAGGACTGTGAAAAACGTTCTTTTCTGCCCGTGAAATGCACGAATATGGCATAAACGGGTTTTCCTCCCAAAACACTACCGTACACTTCCCGTAACCACTTCAAATTCACTGTATAGGGGTAATTCGATGCGCTGAACACGATGCAACATACGGCAAACGCTAACAATCGACCGTTCTCGAGTTATCATCGAATTGCTCGAATTTCGAAAAAAACAATTTCTGCCAAAACAATACCGTACACTTCCCCTAAACGCTTCAAATTCACTGTATAGGGGTAATCCGATGCGCTGAACACGATGCAACATACGGCAAACGCTAACATTCGACCGTTCTCGAGTTACGATCAAAACAGTGAGAACTGTGAAAAACGTGCTTTTCTGCCCGTGAAACGCAAGAATATCGCATCAACGGGTTTTCCTTGAAAAACACTACCGTACACTTCCCGTAACCACTTCAAATTCACTATATAGGAGTAATTCGATGCGCTGAACACGATGCAACATACGGTAAACGCTAACATTCGACCGGTTGCGAGTTATCATCGAATTGCTCGATTTTCGAAAAAAACAACTTTCTGCCAAAACAATACCGTACACTTCCCCTAAACGCTTCAAATTCACTGTATAGGGGTAATCCGATGCGCTGAACACGATGCAACATACGGCAAACGCTAACATTCGACCGTTCTCGAGTTACGATCAAAACAGTGAGGACTGTGAAAAACGTGCTTTTCTGCCCGTGAAACGCAAGAATATCGCATTAACGGGTTTTCCTCCAAAAACACTACCGTACACTTCCCGTAACCACTTCAAATTCACTGTATAGGGGTATTTCGATGCGCTGAACACGATGCAACATACGGCAAACGCTAACAATCGACCGTTCTCGAGTTACGATCAAAACAGTGAGAACTGTGAAAAACGTGCTTTTCTGCCCGTGAAACGCAAGAATATCGCATTAACGGGTTTTCCTTCAAAAACACTACCGCCACTTCCCGTAACCACTTCAAATTCACTGTATAGGGGTAATTCGATGCGCTGAACGCGATGCAACATACGGCAAACGCTAACATTCGACCGTTCTCGAGTTATCATCGAATTGCTCGAATTTCGAAAAAAACAATTTCTGCCAAAACAATACCGTACACTTCCCCTAAACGCTTCAAATTCACTGTATAGGGGTAATCCGATGCGCTGAACACGATGCAACATACGGCAAACGCTAACAATCGACCGTTCTCGAGTAAACATCAAAACAGTGAGGACTGTGAAAAACGTTCTTTTCTGCCCGTGAAACGCACGAATATGGCACAAACGGGTTTTCCTTCCAAAACACTGCCGTACACTTCCCGTAACCACTCCAAATTCACTATGTAGGGGTAATTCGATGCGCTCAACACGATGCAACATACGGCAAACCCTAACATTCGACCGTTCTCGAGTTATGATCAAAACAGTGAGGACTGTGAAAAATGTTCTTTTCTGCCCGTGAAATGCACGAATATGGCATAAACGGGTTTTCCTCCCAAAACACTACCGTACACTTCCCGTAACCACTTCAAATTCACTGTATAGGGGTAATTCGATGCGCTGAACACGATGCAACATACGGCAAACGCTAACAATCGACCGTTCTCGAGTTATCATCGAATTGCTCGAATTTCGAAAAAAACAATTTCTGCCAAAACAATACCGTACACTTCCCCTAAACGCTTCAAATTCACTGTATAGGGGTAATCCGATGCGCTGAACACGATGCAACATACGGCAAACGCTAACATTCGACCGTTCTCGAGTTACGATCAAAACAGTGAGAACTGTGAAAAACGTGCTTTTCTGCCCGTGAAACGCAAGAATATCGCATCAACGGGTTTTCCTTGAAAAACACTACCGTACACTTCCCGTAACCACTTCAAATTCACTATATAGGAGTAATTCGATGCGCTGAACACGATGCAACATACGGTAAACGCTAACATTCGACCGGTTGCGAGTTATCATCGAATTGCTCGATTTTCGAAAAAAACAACTTTCTGCCAAAACAATACCGTACACTTCCCCTAAACGCTTCAAATTCACTGTATAGGGGTAATCCGATGCGCTGAACACGATGCAACATACGGCAAACGCTAACATTCGACCGTTCTCGAGTTACGATCAAAACAGTGAGGACTGTGAAAAACGTGCTTTTCTGCCCGTGAAACGCAAGAATATCGCATTAACGGGTTTTCCTCCAAAAACACTACCGTACACTTCCCGTAACCACTTCAAATTCACTGTATAGGGGTAATTCGATGCGCTGAACACGATGCAACATACGGCAAACGCTAACAATCGACCGTTCTCGAGTTACGATCAAAACAGTGAGAACTGTGAAAAACGTGCTTTTCTGCCCGTGAAACGCAAGAATATCGCATTAACGGGTTTTCCTTCAAAAACACTACCGCCACTTCCCGTAACCACTTCAAATTCACTGTATAGGGGTAATTCGATGCGCTGAACGCGATGCAACATACGGCAAACGCTAACATTCGACCGTTCTCGAGTTATCATCGAATTGCTCGAATTTCGAAAAAAACAATTTCTGCCAAAACAATACCGTACACTTCCCCTAAACGCTTCAAATTCACTGTATAGGGGTAATCCGATGCGCTGAACACGATGCAACATACGGCAAACGCTAACAATCGACCGTTCTCGAGTAAACATCAAAACAGTGAGGACTGTGAAAAACGTTCTTTTCTGCCCGTGAAACGCACGAATATGGCACAAACGGGTTTTCCTTCCAAAACACTGCCGTACACTTCCCGTAACCACTCCAAATTCACTATGTAGGGGTAATTCGATGCGCTCAACACGATGCAACATACGGCAAACCCTAACATTCGACCGTTCTCGAGTTATGATCAAAACAGTGAGGACTGTGAAAAACGTTCTTTTCTGCCCGTGAAACGCACGAATATGGCATAAACGGGTTTCCCTCCCAAAACACTACCGTACACTTCCCGTAACCACTTCAAATTCACTGTATAAGCGTAATTCGATGCGCTGAACACGATGCAACATACGGCAAACCCTAACAATCGACGGTTCTCGAGTTACCATCGAATTGCTCGATTTTGGAAAAAAACAAGTTTCTGCCAAAACACTACCGTACACTTCTCTTAAACGCTTCACATTCACTGTGTAGGGGTAATTCGATGCGCTCAACACGATGCAACATACGGCAAACGCTGACATTCGACCGTTCTCGAGTTATGATCAAATCAGTGAGGGCTGTGAAAAACGTTCTTTTCTGCCCGTGAAACGCACGAATATGGCATAAACGGGTTTTGCTTCCAAAACACCACCGTACACTTCCCGTAACCACTTCAAATTCACTGTATAAGGGTAATTCGATGCGCTGAACACGATGCAACGCACGGCAAACGCTAACATTCGACCGTTCTCGAGTAAACATCGAAACAGTGAGGACTGTCAAAAACGTGCTTTTCTGCCCGTGAAACGCAAGAATATCGCATTAACGAGTTTTCCTTCAAAAACACTACCGCACACTTCCCGTAACCACTTCAAATTCACTGTATAGGGGTAATTCGATGCGCTGAACACGATGCAACATACGGCAAACGCTAACATTCGACCGTTCTCGAGTTATCATCGAATTGCTCGATTTTCGAAAAAAAAACTTTCTGCCAAAACAATACCGTACACTTCCCCTAAACGCTTCAAATTCACTGTATAGGGGTAATCCGATGCGCTGAACACGATGCAACATACGGCAAACGCTAACATTCGACCGTTCTCGAGTTACGATCAAAACAGTGAGGACTGTGAAAAACGTGCTTTTCTGCCCGTGAAACGCAAGAATATCGCATTAACGGGTTTTCCTCCAAAAACACTACCGTACACTTCCCGTAACCACTTCAAATTCACTGTATAGGGGTAATTCGATGCGCTGAACACGATGCAACATACGGCAAACGCTAACAATCGACCGTTCTCGAGTTACGATTAAAACAGTGAGAACTGTGAAAAACGTGCTTTTCTGCCCGTGAAACGCAAGAATATCGCATTAACGGGTTTTCCTTCAAAAACACTACCGCCACTTCCCGTAACCACTTCAAATTCACTGTATAGGGGTAATTCGATGCGCTGAACGCGATGCAACATACGGCAAACGCTAACATTCGACCGTTCTCGAGTTATCATCGAATTGCTCGAATTTCGAAAAAAACAATTTCTGCCAAAACAATACCGTACACTTCCCCTAAACGCTTCAAATTCACTGTATAGGGGTAATCCGATGCGCTGAACACGATGCAACATACGGCAAACGCTAACAATCGACCGTTCTCGAGTAAACATCAAAACAGTGAGGACTGTGAAATACGTTCTTTTCTGCCCGTGAAACGCACGAATATGGCATAAACGCGTTTTCCTTCCAAAACACTGCCGTACACTTCCCGTAACCACTCCAAATTCACTATGTAGGGGTAATTCGATGCGCTCAACACGATGCAACATAGGGCAAACCCTAACATTCGACCGTTCTCGAGTTATGATCAAAACAGTGAGGACTGTGAAAAACGTTCTTTTCTGCCCGTGAAACGCACGAATATGGCATAAACGGGTTTCCCTCCCAAAACACTACCGTACACTTCCCGTAACCACTTCAAATTCACTGTATAAGCGTAATTCGATGCGCTGAACACGATGCAACATACGGCAAACCCTAACAATCGACGGTTCTCGAGTTACCATCGAATTGCTCGATTTTGGAAAAAAACAAGTTTCTGCCAAAACACTACCGTACACTTCTCTTAAACGCTTCACATTCACTGTGTAGGGGTAATTCGATGCGCTCAACACGATGCAACATACGGCAAACGCTGACATTCGACCGTTCTCGAGTTATGATCAAATCAGTGAGGGCTGTGAAAAACGTTCTTTTCTGCCCGTGAAACGCACGAATATGGCATAAACGGGTTTTGCTTCCAAAACACCACCGTACACTTCCCGTAACCACTTCAAATTCACTGTATAAGGGTAATTCGATGCGCTGAACACGATGCAACGCACGGCAAACGCTAACATTCGACCGTTCTCGAGTAAACATGGAAACAGTGAGGACTGTCAAAAACGTGCTTTTCTGCCCGTGAAACGCAAGAATATCGCATTAACGCGTTTTCCTTCAAAAACACTACCGCACACTTCCCGTAACCACTTCAAATTCACTGTATAGGGGTAATTCGATGCGCTGAACACGATGCAACATACGGCAAACGCTAACATTCGACCGTTCTCGAGTTATCATCGAATTGATCGAATTTCGAAAAAAACAACTTTCTGCCAAAACAATACCGTACACTTCCCCTAAACGCTTCAAATTCACTGTATAGGGGTAATCCGATGCGCTGAACACGATGCAACATACGGCAAACGCTAACATTCGACCGTTCTCGAGTTACGATCAAAACAGTGAGGACTGTGGAAAACGTGCTTTTCTGCCCGTGAAACGCAAGAATATCGCATTAACGGGTTTTCCTCCAAAAACACTACCGTACACTTCCCGTAACCACTTCAAATTCACTGTATAGGGGTAATTCGATGCGCTGAACACGATGCAACATACGGCAAACGCTAACAATCGACCGTTCTCGAGTTACGATCAAAATAGTGAGGACTGTGAAAAACGTGCTTTGCTGCCCGTGAAACGCAAGAATATCGCATTAACGGGTTTTCCTTCAAAAACACTACCGCCACTTCCCGTAACCACTTCAAATTCACTGTATAGGGGTAATTCGATGCGCTGAACACGATGCAACATACGGCAAACGCTAACATTCGACCGTTCTCGAGTTATCATCGAATTGCTCGAATTTCGAAAAAAACAATTTCTGCCAAAACAATACCGTACACTTCCCCTAAACGCTTCAAATTCACTGTATAGGGGTAATCCGATGCGCTGAACACGATGCAACATACGGCAAACGCTAACAATCGACCGTTCTCGAGTAAACATCAAAACAGTGAGGACTGTGAAAAACGTTCTTTTCTGCCCGTGAAACGCACGAATATGGCATAAACGGGTTTTCCTCCCAAAACACTACCGTACACTTCCCGTAACCACTTCAAATTCACTGTATAGGGGTAATTCGATGCGCTGAACACGATGCAACATACGGCAAACGCTAACAATCGACCGTTCTCGAGTTATCATCGAATTGCTCGAATTTCGAAAAAACCAATTTCTGCCAAAACAATACCGTACACTTCCCCTAACCGCTTCAAATTCACTGTATAGGGGTAATCCGATGCGCTGAACACGATGCAACATACGGCAAACGCTAACATTCGACCGTTCTCGAGTTACGATCAAAACAGTGAGAACTGTGAAAAACGTGCTTTTCTGCCCGTGAAACGCAAGAATATCGCATGAACGGGTTTTCCTTGAAAAACACTACCGTACACTTCCCGTAACCACTTCAAATTCACTATATAGGAGTAATTCGATGCGCTGAACACGATGCAACATACGGTAAACGCTAACATTCGACCGGTTTCGAGTTATCATCGAATTGCTCGATTTTCGAAAAAAACAACTTTCTGCCAAAACAATACCGTACACTTCCCCTAAACGCTTCAAATTCACTGTATAGGGGTAATCCGATGCGCTGAACACGATGCAACATACGGCAAACGCTAACATTCGACCGTTCTCGAGTTACGATCAAAACAGTGAGGACTGTGAAAAACGTGCTTTTCTGCCCGTGAAACGCACGAATATGGCATAAACGGGTTTTCCTTCCAAAACACTGCCGTACACTTCCCGTAACCACTCCAAATTCACTATGTAGGGGTAATTCGATGCGCTCAACACGATGCAACATACGGCAAACCCTAACATTCGACCGTTCTCGAGTTATGATCAAAACAGTGAGGACTGTGAAAAACGTTCTTTTCTGCCCGTGAAACGCACGAATATGGCATAAACGGGTTTCCCTCCCAAAACACTACCGTACACTTCCCGTAACCACTTCAAATTCACTGTATAAGCGTAATTCGATGCGCTGAACACGATGCAACATACGGCAAACCCTAACAATCGACGGTTCTCGAGTTACCATCGAATTGCTCGATTTTGGAAAAAAACAAGTTTCTGCCAAAACACTACCGTACACTTCTCTTAAACGCTTCACATTCACTGTGTAGGGGTAATTCGATGCGCTCAACACGATGCAACATACGGCAAACGCTGACATTCGACCGTTCTCGAGTTATGATCAAATCAGTGAGGGCTGTGAAAAACGTTCTTTTCTGCCCGTGAAACGCACGAATATGGCATAAACGGGTTTTGCTTCCAAAACACCACCGTACACTTCCCGTAACCACTTCAAATTCACTGTATAGGGGTAATTCGATGCGCTGAACACGATGCAACATAGGGCAAACGCTAACATTCGACCGTTCTCGAGTTATCATCGAATTGCTCGATTTTCGAAAAAAACAACTTTCTGCCAAAACAATACCGTACACTTCCCCTAAACGCTTCAAATTCACTGTATAGGGGTAATCCGATGCGCTGAACACGATGCAACATACGGCAAACGCTAACATTCGACCGTTCTCGAGTTACGATCAAAACAGTGAGGACTGTGAAAAACGTGCTTTTCTGCCCGTGAAACGCAAGAATATCGCATTAACGGGTTTTCCTCCAAAAACACTACCGTACACTTCCCGTAACCACTTCAAATTCACTGTATAGGGGTAATTCGATGCGCTGAACACGATGCAACATACGGCAAACGCTAACAATCGACCGTTCTTGAGTTACGATCAAAACAGTGAGAACTGTGAAAAACGTGCTTTTCTGCCCGTGAAACGCAAGAATATCGCATTAACGGGTTTTCCTTCAAAAACACTACCGCCACTTCCCGTAACCACTTCAAATTCACTGTATAGGGGTAATTCGATGCGCTGAACGCGATGCAACATACGGCAAACGCTAACATTCGACCGTTCTCGAGTTATCATCGAATTGCTCGAATTTCGAAAAAAACAATTTCTGCCAAAACAATACCGTACACTTCCCCTAAACGCTTCAAATTCACTGTATAGGGGTAATCCGATGCGCTGAACACGATGCAACATACGGCAAACGCTAACAATCGACCGTTCTCGAGTAAACATCAAAACAGTGAGGACTGTGAAATACGTTCTTTTCTGCCCGTGAAACGCACGAATATGGCATAAACGGGTTTTCCTTCCAAAACACTGCCGTACACTTCCCGTAACCACTCCAAATTCACTATGTAGGGGTAATTCGATGCGCTCAACACGATGCAACATACGGCAAACCCTAACATTCGACCGTTCTCGAGTTATGATCAAAACAGTGAGGACTGTGAAAAACGTTCTTTTCTGCCCGTGAACCGCACGAATATGGCATAAACGGGTTTCCCTCCCAAAACACTACCGTACACTTCCCGTAACCACTTCAAATTCACTGTATAAGCGTAATTCGATGCGCTGAACACGATGCAACATACGGCAAACCCTAACAATCGACGGTTCTCGAGTTACCATCGAATTGCTCGATTTTGGAAAAAAACAAGTTTCTGCCAAAACACTACCGTACACTTCTCTTAAACGCTTCACATTCACTGTGTAGGGGTAATTCGATGCGCTCAACACGATGCAACATACGGCAAACGCTGACATTCGACCGTTCTCGAGTTATGATCAAATCAGTGAGGGCTGTGAAAAACGTTCTTTTCTGCCCGTGAAACGCACGAATATGGCATAAACGGGTTTTGCTTCCAAAACACCACCGTACACTTCCCGTAACCACTTCAAATTCACTGTATAAGGGTAATTCGATGCGCTGAACACGATGCAACGCACGGCAAACGCTAACATTCGACCGTTCTCGAGTAAACATCGAAACAGTGAGGACTGTGAAAAACGTGCTTTTCTGCCCGTGAAACGCAAGAATATCGCATTATCGGGTTTTCCTTCAAAAACACTACCGCACACTTCCCGTAACCACTTCAAATTCACTGTATAGGGGTAATTCGATGCGCTGAACACGATGCAACATACGGCAAACGCTAACAATCGACCGTTCTCGAGTTATTATCGAATTGCTCGAATTTCGAAAAAACCAATTTCTGCCAAAACAATACCGTACACTTCCCCTAAACGCTTCAAATTCACTGTATAGGGGTAATCCGATGCGCTGAACACGATGCAACATACGGCAAACGCTAACATTCGACCGTTCTCGAGTTACGATCAAAACAGTGAGAACTGTAAAAAACGTGCTTTTCTGCCCGTGAAACGCAAGAATATCGCATTAACGGGTTTTCCTTGAAAAACACTACCGTACACTTCCCGTAACCACCTCAAATTCACTGTATAGGGGTAATTCGATGCGCTGAACACGATGCAACATACGGCAAACGCTAACATTCGACCGGTTTCGAGTTATCATCGAATTGCTCGATTTTCGAAAAAAACAACTTTCTGCCAAAACAATACCGTACACTTCCCCTAAACGCGTCAAATTCACTGTATAGGGGTAATTCGATGCGCTGAACACGATGCAACATACGGCAAACGCTAACAATCGACCGTTCTCGAGTTACGATGAAAACAGTGAGGACTGTGAAAAACGTGCTTTTCTGCCCGTGAAACGCAAGAATATCGCATTAACGGGTTTTCCTTCAAAAACACTACCGCCACTTCCCGTAACCACTTCAAATTCACTGTATAGGGGTAATTCGATGCGCTGAACACGATGCAACATACGGCAAACGCTAACATTCGACCGTTCTCGAGTTATCATCGAATTGCTCGAATTTCGAAAAAAACAATTTCTGCCAAAACAATACCGTACACTTCCAGTAAACGCTTCAAATTCACTGTATAGGGGTAATCCGATGCGCTGAACACGATGCAACATAAGGCAAACGCTAACGATCGACCGTTCTCGAGTAAACATCAAAACAGTGAGGACTGTGAAAAACGTCCTTTTCTGCCCGTGAAACGCACGAATATGGCATAAACGGGTCTTCCTTCCAAAACACTACCGTACACTTCCCGTAACCACTCCAAATTCACTATGTAGGGGTAATTCGATGCGCTCAACACGATGCAACATACGGCAAACCCTAACATTCGACCGTTCTCGAGTTATGATCAAAACAGTGAGGACTGTGAAAAACGTTCTTTTCTGCCCGTGAAACGCACGAATATGGCATAAACGGGTTTCCCTCCCAAAACACTACCGTACACTCCCCGTAACCACTTCAAATTCACTGTATCAGCGTAATTCGATGCGGTGAACACGATGCAACATACGGCAAACGCTAACAATCGACCGTTCTCAAGTTATCATCGAATTGCTCGAATTTCGAAAAAACCAATTTCTGCCAAAACAATACCGTACACTTCCCCTAAACGCTTCAAATTCACTGTATAGGGGTAATCCGATGCGCTGAACACGATGCAACATACGGCAAACGCTAACAATCGACCGTTCTCGAGTTACGATCAAAACAGTGAGGACGGTGAAAAACGTGCTTTTCTGCCCGTGAAACGCAAGAATATCGCATTAACGGGTTTTCCTTCAAAAACACTACCGCCACTTCCCGTAACCACTTCAAATTCACTGTATAGGGGTAATTCGATGCGCTGAACACGATGCAACATACGGCAAACGCTAACATTCGACCGTTCTCGAGTTATCATCGAATTGCTCGAATTTCGAAAAAAACAATTTCTGCCAAAACAATACCGTACACTTCCCCTAAACGCTTCAAATTCACTGTATAGGGGTAATCCGATGCGCTGAACACGATGCAACATACGGCAAACGCTAACAACCGACCGTTCTCGAGTAAACATCAAAACAGTGAGGACTGTGAAAAACGTTCTTTTCTGCCCGCGAAATGCACGAATATGGCATAAACGGGTTTTCCTTCCAAAACACTACCGTACACTTCCTGTAGCCACTCCAAATTCACTATGTAGGGGTAATTCGATGCGCTCAACACGATGCAACATACGGCAAACCCTAACATTCGACCGTTCTCGAGTTATGATCAAATCAGTGAGGGCTGTGAAAAACGTTCTTTTCTGCCCGTGAAACGATCGAATATGGCATAAACGGGTTTTCCTCCCAAAACACTACCGTACACTTCCCGTAACCACTTCAAATTCACTGTATAGGGGTAATTCGATGTGCTGAACACGATGCAACATACGGCAAACGCTACCATTCGACCGTTCTGGAGTTATGATCAAAACAGTGAGGAGTGTGAAAAACGTTCTTTTCTGCCCGTGAAACGCACGAATATGGCATAAACGGGTTTCCCTCCCAAAACACTACCGTACACTCCCCGTAACCACTTCAAATTCACTGTATCAGCGTAATTCGATGCGCTGAACACGATGCAACATACGGCAAACGCTAACAATCGACCGTTCTCAAGTTATCATCGAATTGCTCGAATTTCGAAAAAACCAATTTCTGCCAAAACAATACCGTACACTTCCCCTAAACGCTTCAAATTCACTGTATAGGGGTAATCCGATGCGCTGAACACGATGCAACATACGGCAATCGCTAACAATCGACCGTTCTCGAGTTACGATCAAAACAGTGAGGACGGTGAAAAACGTGCTTTTCTGCCCGTGAAACGCAAGAATATCGCATTAACGGGTTTTCCTTCAAAAACACTACCGCCACTTCCCGTAACCACTTCAAATTCACTGTATAGGGGTAATTCGATGCGCTGAACACGATGCAACATACGGCAAACGCTAACATTCGACCGTTCTCGAGTTATCATCGAATTGCTCGAATTTCGAAAAAAACAATTTCTGCCACAACAATACCGTACACTTCCCCTAAACGCTTCAAATTCACTGTATAGGGGTAATCCGATGCGCTGAACACGATGCAACATACGGCAAACGCTAACAACCGACCGTTCTCGAGTAAACATCAAAACAGTGAGGACTGTGAAAAACGTTCTTTTCTGCCCGCGAAACGCACGAATATGGCATAAACGGGTTTTCCTTCCAAAACACTACCGTACACTTCCCGTAACCACGCCAAATTCACTATGTAGGGGTAATTCGATGCGCTCAACACGATGCAACATACGGCAAACCCTAACATTCGACCGTTCTCGAGTTATGATCAAATCAGTGAGGGCTGTGAAAAACGTTCTTTTCTGCCCGTGAAACGATCGAATATGGCATAAACGGGTTTTCCTCCCAAAACACTACCGTACACTTCCCGTAACCACTTCAAATTCACTGTATAGGTGTAATTCGATGTGCTGAACACGATGCAACATACGGCAAACGCTACCATTCGACCGTTCTGGAGTTATGATCAAAATAGTGAGGACTGTGAAAAACGTTCTTTTCTGCCCGTGAAACGCACGAATATGGCATAAACGGGTTTTCCTCCCAAAACACTACCGTACACTTCCCGTAACCACTTCAAATTCACTGTATAGGGGTAATTCGATGCGCTGAACACGATGCAACATACGGCAAACGCTAACAATCGACCGTTCTCGAGTTACGATCAAAACAGTGAGGACTGTGAAAAACATGCTTTTCTGCCCGTGAAACGCAAGAATATCGCATTAACGGGTTTCCCTTCAAAAACACTACCGCACACTTCCCGTATCCACTTCAAATTCACTATACAGGGGTAATTCGATGCGCTGAACACGATGCAACATACGGCAAACGCTAACAATCGACCGTTCTCGAGTTATCATCGAATTGCTCGAATTTCGAAAAAACCAATTTCTGCCAAAACAATACGGTACACTTCCCCTAAACGCTTCAAATTCACTGTATAGGGGTAATCCGATGCGCTGAACACGATGCAACATACGGCAAACGCTAACATTCGACCGTTCTCGAGTTATGATCAAATCAGTGAGGGCTTTGAAAAACGTTATTTTCTGCCCGTGAAACGATCGAATATGGCATAAACGGGTTTTCCTCCCAAAACACTACCGTACACTTCCCGTAACCACTTCAAATTCACTGTATAGGAGTAATTCGATGCGCTGAACACGATGCAACATACGGCAAACGCTAACAATCGACCGTTCTCGCGTTATCATTGAATTGCTCGAATTTCGAAAAAAACAATTTCTGCCAAAACAATACCGTACACTTCCCCTAAACGCTTCAAATTCACTGTATAGGGGTAATCCGATGCGCTCAACACGATGCAACATACGGCAAACGCTGACATTCGACCGTTCTCGAGTTACGATCAAATCAGTGAGGGCTGTGAAAAACGTTCTTTTCTGCCCGTGAAACGCACGAATATGGCATAAACGGGTTTTGCTTCCAAAACACCACCGTACACTTCCCGTAACCACTTCAAATTCACTGTATAAGGGTAATTCGATGCGCTGAACACGATGCAACGCACGGCAAACGCTAACATTCGACCGTTCTCGAGTAAACATCGAAACAGTGAGGACTGTCAAAAACGTGCTTTTCTGCCCGTGAAACGCAAGAATATCGCATTAACGCGTTTTCCTTCAAAAACACTACCGCACACTTCCCGTAACCACTTCAAATTCACTGTATAGGGGTTATTCGATGCGCTGAACACGATGCAACATACGGCAAACGCTAACATTCGACCGTTCTCGAGTTATCATCGAATTGCTCGAATTTCGAAAAAAACAACTTTCTGCCAAAACAATACCGTACACTTCCCCTAAACGCTTCAAATTCACTGTATAGGGGTACTCCGATGCGCTGAACACGATGCAACATACGGCAAACGCTAACATTCGACCGTTCTCGAGTTACGATCAAAACAGTGAGGACTGTGAAAAACGTGCTTTGCTGCCCGTGAAACGCAAGAATATCGCATTAACGGGTTTTCCTTCAAAAACACTACCGCCACTTCCCGTAACCACTTCAAATTCACTGTATAGGGGTAATTCGATGCGCTAAACACGATGCAACATACGGCAAACGCTAACATTCGACCGTTCTCGAGTTATCATCGAATTGCTCGAATTTCGAAAAAAACAATTTCTGCCAAAACAATACCGTACACTTCCCCTAAACGCTTCAAATTCACTGTATAGGGGTAATCCGATGCGCTGAACACGATGCAACATACGGAAAACGCTAACATTCGACCGTTCTCGAGTTACGATCAAAACAGTGAGAACTGTGAAAAACGTGCTTTTCTGCCCGTGAAACGCAAGAATATCGCATGAACGGGTTTTCCTTGAAAAACACTACCGTACACTTCCCGTAACCACTTCAAATTCACTATATAGGAGTAATTCGATGCGCTGAACACGATGCAACATACGGTAAACGCTAACATTCGACCGGTTTCGAGTTATCATCGAATTGCTCGATTTTCGAAAAAAACAACTTTCTGCCAAAACAATACCGTACACTTCCCCTAAACGCTTCAAATTCACTGTATAGGGGTAATCCGATGCGCTGAACACGATGCAACATACGGCAAACGCTAACATTCGACCGTTCTCGAGTTACGATCAAAACAGTGAGGACTGTGAAAAACGTGCTTTTCTGCCCGTGAAACGCAAGAATATCGCATTAACGGGTTTTCCTCCAAAAACACTACCGTACACTTCCCGTAACCACTTCAAATTCACTGTATAGGGGTAATTCGATGCGCTGAACACGATGCAACATACGGCAAACGCTAACAATCGACCGTTCTCGAGTTACGATCAAAACAGTGAGAACTGTGAAAAACGTGCTTTTCTGCCCGTGAAACGCAAGAATATCGCATTAACGGGTTTTCCTTCAAAAACACTACCGCCACTTCCCGTAACCACTTCAAATTCACTGTATAGGGGTAATTCGATGCGCTGAACGCGATGCAACATACGGCAAACGCTAACATTCGACCGTTCTCGAGTTATCATCGAATTGCTCGAATTTCGAAAAAAACAATTTCTGCCAAAACAATACCGTACACTTCCCCTAAACGCTTCAAATTCACTGTATAGGGGTAATCCGATGCGCTGAACACGATGCAACATACGGCAAACGCTAACAATCGACCGTTCTCGAGTAAACATCAAAACAGTGAGGACTGTGAAAAACGTTCTTTTCTGCCCGTGAAACGCACGAATATGGCATAAACGGGTTTTCCTTCCAAAACACTGCCGTACACTTCCCGTAACCACTCCAAATTCACTATGTAGGGGTAATTCGATGCGCTCAACACGATGCAACATACGGCAAACCCTAACATTCGACCGTTCTCGAGTTATGATCAAAACAGTGAGGGCTGTGAAAAACGTTCTTTTCTGCCCGTGAAACGCACGAATATGGCATAAACGGGTTTTGCTTCCAAAACACCACCGTACACTTCCCGTAACCACTTCAAATTCACTGTATAAGGGTAATTCGATGCGCTGAACACGATGCAACGCACGGCAAACGCTAACATTCGACCGTTCTCGAGTAAACATCGAAACAGTGAGGACTGTCAAAAACGTGCTTTTCTGCCCGTGAAACGCAAGAATATCGCATTAACGCGTTTTCCTTCAAAAACACTACCGCACACTTCCCGTAACCACTTCAAATTCACTGTATAGGGGTTATTCGATGCGCTGAACACGATGCAACATACGGCAAACGCTAACATTCGACCGTTCTCGAGTTATCATCGAATTGCTCGAATTTCGAAAAAAACAACTTTCTGCCAAAACAATACCGTACACTTCCCCTAAACGCTTCAAATTCACTGTATAGGGGTAATCCGATGCGCTGAACACGATGCAACATACGGCAAACGCTAACATTCGACCGTTCTCGAGTTACGATCAAAACAGTGAGGACTGTGAAAAACGTGCTTTGCTGCCCGTGAAACGCAAGAATATCGCATTAACGGGTTTTCCTTCAAAAACACTACCGCCACTTCCCGTAACCACTTCAAATTCACTGTATAGGGGTAATTCGATGCGCTGAACACGATGCAACATACGGTAAACGCTAACATTCGACCGGTTTCGAGTTATCATCGAATTGCTCGATTTTCGAAAAAAACAACTTTCTGCCAAAACAATACCGTACACTTCCCCTAAACGCTTCAAATTCACTGTATAGGGGTAATCCGATGCGCTGAACACGATGCAACATACGGCAAACGCTAACATTCGACCGTTCTCGAGTTACGATCAAAACAGTGAGGACTGTGAAAAACGTGCTTTTCTGCCCGTGAAACGCAAGAATATCGCATTAACGGGTTTTCCTCCAAAAACACTACCGTACACTTCCCGTAACCACTTCAAATTCACTGTATAGGGGTAATTCGATGCGCTGAACACGATGCAACATACGGCAAACGCTAACAATCGACCGTTCTCGAGTTACGATCAAAACAGTGAGAACTGTGAAAAACGTGCTTTTCTGCCCGTGAAACGCACGAATATGGCATAAACGGGTTTTGCTTCCAAAACACCACCGTACACTTCCCGTAACCACTTCAAATTCACTGTATAGGGGTAATTCGATGCGCTGAACACGATGCAACATACGGCAAACGCTAACATTCGGCCGGTTTCGAGTTATCATCGAATTGCTCGATTTTCGAAAAAAACAACTTTCTGCCAAAACAATACCGTACACTTCCCCTAAACGCGTCAAATTCACTGTATAGGGGTAATTCGATGCGCTGAACACGATGCAACATACGGCAAACGCTAACAATCGACCGTTCTCGAGTTACGATGAAAACAGTGAGGACTGTGAAAAACGTGCTTTTCTGCCCGTGAAACGCAAGAATATCGCATTAACGGGTTTTCCTTCAAAAACACTACCGCCACTTCCCGTAACCACTTCAAATTCACTGTATAGGGGTAATTCGATGCGCTGAACACGATGCAACATACGGCAAACGCTAACATTCGACCGTTCTCGAGTTATCATCGAATTGCTCGAATTTCGAAAAAAACAATTTCTGCCAAAACAATACCGTACACTTCCAGTAAACGCTTCAAATTCACTGTATAGGGGTAATCCGATGCGCTGAACACGATGCAACATAAGGCAAACGCTAACGATCGACCGTTCTCGAGTAAACATCAAAACAGTGAGGACTGTGAAAAACGTCCTTTTCTGCCCGTGAAACGCACGAATATGGCATAAACGGGTTTTCCTTCCAAAACACTACCGTACACTTCCCGTAACCACTCCAAATTCACTATGTAGGGGTAATTCGATGCGCTCAACACGATGCAACATACGGCAAACCCTAACATTCGACCGTTCTCGAGTTATGATCAAAACAGTGAGGACTGTGAAAAACGTTCTTTTCTGCCCGTGAAACGCACGAATATGGCATAAACGGGTTTCCCTCCCAAAACACTACCGTACACTCCCCGTAACCACTTCAAATTCACTGTATCAGCGTAATTCGATGCGCTGAACACGATGCAACATACGGCAAACGCTAACAATCGACCGTTCTCAAGTTATCATCGAATTGCTCGAATTTCGAAAAAACCAATTTCTGCCAAAACAATACCGTACACTTCCCCTAAACGCTTCAAATTCACTGTATAGGGGTAATCCGATGCGCTGAACACGATGCAACATACGGCAAACGCTAACAATCGACCGTTCTCGAGTTACGATCAAAACAGTGAGGACGGTGAAAAACGTGCTTTTCTGCCCGTGAAACGCAAGAATATCGCATTAACGGGTTTTCCTTCAAAAACACTACCGCCACTTCCCGTAACCACTTCAAATTCACTGTATAGGGGTAATTCGATGCGCTGAACACGATGCAACATACGGCAAACGCTAACATTCGACCGTTCTCGAGTTATCATCGAATTGCTCGAATTTCGAAAAAAACAATTTCTGCCAAAACAATACCGTACACTTCCCCTAAACGCTTCAAATTCACTGTATAGGGGTAATCCGATGCGCTGAACACGATGCAACATACGGCAAACGCTAACAACCGACCGTTCTCGAGTAAACATCAAAACAGTGAGGACTGTGAAAAACGTTCTTTTCTGCCCGCGAAACGCACGAATATGGCATAAACGGGTTTTCCTTCCAAAACACTACCGTACACTTCCTGTAGCCACTCCAAATTCACTATGTAGGGGTAATTCGATGCGCTCAACACGATGCAACATACGGCAAACCCTAACATTCGACCGTTCTCGAGTTATGATCAAATCAGTGAGGGCTGTGAAAAACGTTCTTTTCTGCCCGTGAAACGATCGAATATGGCATAAACGGGTTTTCCTCCCAAAACACTACCGTACACTTCCCGTAACCACTTCAAATTCACTGTATAGGGGTAATTCGATGTGCTGAACACGATGCAACATACGGCAAACGCTACCATTCGACCGTTCTGGAGTTATGATCAAAACAGTGAGGAGTGTGAAAAACGTTCTTTTCTGCCCGTGAAACGCACGAATATGGCATAAACGGGTTTCCCTCCCAAAACACTACCGTACACTCCCCGTAACCACTTCAAATTCACTGTATCAGCGTAATTCGATGCGCTGAACACGATGCAACATACGGCAAACGCTAACAATCGACCGTTCTCAAGTTATCATCGAATTGCTCGAATTTCGAAAAAACCAATTTCTGCCAAAACAATACGGTACACTTCCCCTAAACGCTTCAAATTCACTGTATAGGGGTAATCCGATGCGCTGAACACGATGCAACATACGGCAAACGCTAACATTCGACCGTTCTCGAGTTATGATCAAATCAGTGAGGGCTGTGAAAAACGTTCTTTTCTGCCCGTGAAACGATCGAATATGGCATAAACGGGTTTTCCTCCCAAAACACTACCGTACACTTCCCGTAACCACTTCAAATTCACTGTATAGGAGTAATTCGATGCGCTGAACACGATGCAACATACGGCAAACGCTAACAATCGACCGTTCTCGCGTTATCATTGAATTGCTCGAATTTCGAAAAAACCAATTTCTGCCAAAACAATACCGTACACTTCCCCTAAACGCTTCAAATTCACTGTATAGGGGTAATCCGATGCGCTGAACACGATGCAACATACGGCAAACGCTAACAATCGACCGTTCTCGAGTTACGATCAAAACAGTGAGGACGGTGAAAAACGTGCTTTTCTGCCCGTGAAACGCAAGAATATCGCATTAACGGGTTTTCCTTCAAAAACACTACCGCCACTTCCCGTAACCACTTCAAATTCACTGTATAGGGGTAATTCGATGCGCTGAACACGATGCAACATACGGCAAACGCTAACATTCGACCGTTCTCGAGTTATCATCGAATTGCTCGAATTTCGAAAAAAACAATTTCTGCCACAACAATACCGTACACTTCCCCTAAACGCTTCAAATTCACTGTATAGGGGTAATCCGATGCGCTGAACACGATGCAACATACGGCAAACGCTAACAACCGACCGTTCTCGAGTAAACATCAAAACAGTGAGGACTGTGAAAAACGTTCTTTTCTGCCCGCGAAACGCACGAATATGGCATAAACGGGTTTTCCTTCCAAAACACTACCGTACACTTCCCGTAACCACGCCAAATTCACTATGTAGGGGTAATTCGATGCGCTCAACACGATGCAACATACGGCAAACCCTAACATTCGACCGTTCTCGAGTTATGATCAAATCAGTGAGGGCTGTGAAAAACGTTCTTTTCTGCCCGTGAAACGATCGAATATGGCATAAACGGGTTTTCCTCCCAAAACACTACCGTACACTTCCCGTAACCACTTCAAATTCACTGTATAGGGGTAATTCGATGTGCTGAACACGATGCAACATACGGCAAACGCTACCATTCGACCGTTCTGGAGTTATGATCAAAATAGTGAGGACTGTGAAAAACGTTCTTTTCTGCCCGTGAAACGCACGAATATGGCATAAACGGGTTTTCCTCCCAAAACACTACCGTACACTTCCCGTAACCACTTCAAATTCACTGTATAGGGGTAATTCGATGCGCTGAACACGATGCAACATACGGCAAACGCTAACAATCGACCGTTCTCGAGTTACGATCAAAACAGTGAGGACTGTGAAAAACATGCTTTTCTGCCCGTGAAACGCAAGAATATCGCATTAACGGGTTTCCCTTCAAAAACACTACCGCACACTTCCCGTATCCACTTCAAATTCACTGTACAGGGGTAATTCGATGCGCTGAACACGATGCAACATACGGCAAACGCTAACAATCGACCGTTCTCGAGTTATCATCGAATTGCTCGAATTTCGAAAAAACCAATTTCTGCCAAAACAATACGGTACACTTCCCCTAAACGCTTCAAATTCACTGTATAGGGGTAATCCGATGCGCTGAACACGATGCAACATACGGCAAACGCTAACATTCGACCGTTCTCGAGTTATGATCAAATCAGTGAGGGCTGTGAAAAACGTTCTTTTCTGCCCGTGAAACGATCGAATATGGCATAAACGGGTTTTCCTCCCAAAACACTACCGTACACTTCCCGTAACCACTTCAAATTCACTGTATAGGAGTAATTCGATGCGCTGAACACGATGCAACATACGGCAAACGCTAACAATCGACCGTTCTCGCGTTATCATTGAATTGCTCGAATTTCGAAAAAACCAATTTCTGCCAAAACAATACCGTACACTTCCCCTAAACGCTTCAAATTCACTGTATAGGGGTAATCCGATGCGCTGAACACGATGCAACATACGGCAAACGCTAACAATCGACCGTTCTCGAGTTACGATCAAAACAGTGAGGACGGTGAAAAACGTGCTTTTCTGCCCGTGAAACGCAAGAATATCGCATTAACGGGTTTTCCTTCAAAAACACTACCGCCACTTCCCGTAACCACTTCAAATTCACTGTATAGGGGTAATTCGATGCGCTGAACACGATGCAACATACGGCAAACGCTAACATTCGACCGTTCTCGAGTTATCATCGAATTGCTCGAATTTCGAAAAAAACAATTTCTGCCAAAACAATACCGTACACTTCCCCTAAACGCTTCAAATTCACTGTATAGGGGTAATCCGATGCGCTGAACACGATGCAACATACGGCAAACGCTAACAACCGACCGTTCTCGAGTAAACATCAAAACAGTGAGGACTGTGAAAAACGTTCTTTTCTGCCCGCGAAACGCACGAATATGGCATAAACGGGTTTTCCTTCCAAAACACTACCGTACACTTCCTGTAGCCACTCCAAATTCACTATGTAGGGGTAATTCGATGCGCTCAACACGATGCAACATACGGCAAACCCTAACATTCGACCGTTCTCGAGTTATGATCAAATCAGTGAGGGCTGTGAAAAACGTTCTTTTCTGCCCGTGAAACGATCGAATATGGCATAAACGGGTTTTCCTCCCAAAACACTACCGTACACTTCCCGTAACCACTTCAAATTCACTGTATAGGGGTAATTCGATGTGCTGAACACGATGCAACATACGGCAAACGCTACCATTCGACCGTTCTGGAGTTATGATCAAAACAGTGAGGAGTGTGAAAAACGTTCTTTTCTGCCCGTGAAACGCAAGAATATGGCATAAACGGGTTTCCCTCCCAAAACACTACCGTACACTCCCCGTAACCACTTCAAATTCACTGTATCAGCGTAATTCGATGCGCTGAACACGATGCAACATACGGCAAACGCTAACAATCGACCGTTCTCAAGTTATCATCGAATTGCTCGAATTTCGAAAAAACCAATTTCTGCCAAAACAATACCGTACACTTCCCCTAAACGCTTCAAATTCACTGTATAGGGGTAATCCGATGCGCTGAACACGATGCAACATACGGCAATCGCTAACAATCGACCGTTCTCGAGTTACGATCAAAACAGTGAGGACGGTGAAAAACGTGCTTTTCTGCCCGTGAAACGCAAGAATATCGCATTAACGGGTTTTCCTTCAAAAACACTACCGCCACTTCCCGTAACCACTTCAAATTCACTGTATAGGGGTAATTCGATGCGCTGAACACGATGCAACATACGGCAAACGCTAACATTCGACCGTTCTCGAGTTATCATCGAATTGCTCGAATTTCGAAAAAAACAATTTCTGCCACAACAATACCGTACACTTCCCCTAAACGCTTCAAATTCACTGTATAGGGGTAATCCGATGCGCTGAACACGATGCAACATACGGCAAACGCTAACAACCGACCGTTCTCGAGTAAACATCAAAACAGTGAGGACTGTGAAAAACGTTCTTTTCTGCCCGCGAAACGCACGAATATGGCATAAACGGGTTTTCCTCCCAAAACACTACCGTACACTTCCCGTAACCACTTCAAATTCACTGTATAGGGGTAATTCGATGCGCTGAACACGATGCAACATACGGCAAACGCTAACAATCGACCGTTCTCGAGTTACGATCAAAACAGTGAGGACTGTGAAAAACATGCTTTTCTGCCCGTGAAACGCAAGAATATCGCATTAACGGGTTTCCCTTCAAAAACACTACCGCACACTTCCCGTATCCACTTCAAATTCACTGTACAGGGGTAATTCGATGCGCTGAACACGATGCAACATACGGCAAACGCTAACAATCGACCGTTCTCGAGTTATCATCGAATTGCTCGAATTTCGAAAAAACCAATTTCTGCCAAAACAATACGGTACACTTCCCCTAAACGCTTCAAATTCACTGTATAGGGGTAATCCGATGCGCTGAACACGATGCAACATACGGCAAACGCTAACATTCGACCGTTCTCGAGTTATGATCAAATCAGTGAGGGCTGTGAAAAACGTTCTTTTCTGCCCGTGAAACGATCGAATATGGCATAAACGGGTTTTCCTCCCAAAACACTACCGTACACTTCCCGTAACCACTTCAAATTCACTGTATAGGAGTAATTCGATGCGCTGAACACGATGCAACATACGGCAAACGCTAACAATCGACCGTTCTCGCGTTATCATTGAATTGCTCGAATTTCGAAAAAAACAATTTGTGCCAAAACAATACCGTACACTTCCCCTAAACGCTTCAAATTCACTGTATAGGGGTAATCCGATGCGCTGAACACGATGCAACATACGGCAATCGCTAACAATCGACCGTTCTCGAGTTACGATCAAAACAGTGAGGACTGTCAAAAACGTGCTTTTCTGCCCGTGAAACGCAAGAATATCGCATTAACGCGTTTTCCTTCAAAAACACTACCGCACACTTCCCGTAACCACTTCAAATTCACTGTATAGGGGTTATTCGATGCGCTGAACACGATGCAACATACGGCAAACGCTAACATTCGACCGTTCTCGAGTTATCATCGAATTGCTCGAATTTCGAAAAAAACAACTTTCTGCCAAAACAATACCGTACACTTCCCCTAAACGCTTCAAATTCACTGTATAGGGGTAATCCGATGCGCTGAACACGATGCAACATACGGCAAACGCTAACATTCGACCGTTCTCGAGTTACGATCAAAACAGTGAGGACTGTGAAAAACGTGCTTTGCTGCCCGTGAAACGCAAGAATATCGCATTAACGGGTTTTCCTTCAAAAACACTACCGCCACTTCCCGTAACCACTTCAAATTCACTGTATAGGGGTAATTCGATGCGCTGAACACGATGCAACATACGGCAAACGCTAACATTCGACCGTTCTCGAGTTATCATCGAATTGCTCGAATTTCGAAAAAAACAATTTCTGCCAAAACAATACCGTACACTTCCCCTAAACGCTTCAAATTCACTGTATAGGGGTAATCCGATGCGCTGAACACGATGCAACATACGGCAAACGCTAACAATCGACCGTTCTCGAGTAAACATCAAAACAGTGAGGACTGTGAAAAACGTTCTTTTCTGCCCGTGAAACGCACGAATATGGCATAAACGGGTTTTCCTCCCAAAACACTACCGTACACTTCCCGTAACCACTTCAAATTCACTGTATAGGGGTAATTCGATGCGCTGAGCACGATGCAACATACGGCAAACGCTAACAATCGACCGTTCTCGAGTTATCATCGAATTGCTCGAATTTCGAAAAAACCAATTTCTGCCAAAACAATACCGTACACTTCCCCTAAACGCTTCAAATTCACTGTATAGGGGTAATCCGATGCGCTGAACACGATGCAACATACGGCAAACGCTAACATTCGACCGTTCTCGAGTTACGATCAAAACAGTGAGAACTGTGAAAAACGTGCTTTTCTGCCCGTGAAACGCAAGAATATCGCATGAACGGGTTTTCCTTGAAAAACACTACCGTACACTTCCCGTAACCACTTCAAATTCACTATATAGGAGTAATTCGATGCGCTGAACACGATGCAACATACGGTAAACGCTAACATTCGACCGGTTTCGAGTTATCATCGAATTGCTCGATTTTCGAAAAAAACAACTTTCTGCCAAAACAATACCGTACACTTCCCCTAAACGCTTCAAATTCACTGTATAGGGGTAATCCGATGCGCTGAACACGATGCAACATACGGCAAACGCTAACATTCGACCGTTCTCGAGTTACGATCAAAACAGTGAGGACTGTGAAAAACGTGCTTTTCTGCCCGTGAAACGCAAGAATATCGCATTAACGGGTTTTCCTCCAAAAACACTACCGTACACTTCCCGTAACCACTTCAAATTCACTGTATAGGGGTAATTCGATGCGCTGAACACGATGCAACATACGGCACACGCTAACAATCGACCGTTCTCGAGTTACGATCAAAACAGTGAGAACTGTGAAAAACGTGCTTTTCTGCCCGTGAAACGCAAGAATATCGCATTAACGGGTTTTCCTTCAAAAACACTACCGCCACTTCCCGTAACCACTTCAAATTCACTGTATAGGGGTAATTCGATGCGCTGAACGCGATGCAACATACGGCAAACGCTAACATTCGACCGTTCTCGAGTTATCATCGAATTGCTCGAATTTCGAAAAAAACAATTTCTGCCAAAACAATACCGTACACTTCCCCTAAACGCTTCAAATTCACTGTATAGGGGTAATCCGATGCGCTGAACACGATGCAACATACGGCAAACGCTAACAATCGACCGTTCTCGAGTAAACATCAAAACAGTGAGGACTGTGAAAAACGTTCTTTTCTGCCCGTGAAAGGCACGAATATGGCATAAACGGGTTTTCCTTCCAAAACACTGCCGTACACTTCCCGTAACCACTCCAAATTCACTATGTAGGGGTAATTCGATGCGCTCAACACGATGCAACATACGGCAAACCCTAACATTCGACCGTTCTCGAGTTATGATCAAAACAGTGAGGACTGTGAAAAACGTTCTTTTCTGCCCGTGAAACGCACGAATATGGCATAAACGGGTTTCCCTCCCAAAACACTACCGTACACTTCCCGTAACCACTTCAAATTCACTGTATAAGCGTAATTCGATGCGCTGAACACGATGCAACATACGGCAAACCCTAACAATCGACGGTTCTCGAGTTACCATCGAATTGCTCGATTTTGGAAAAAAACAAGTTTCTGCCAAAACACTACCGTACACTTCTCTTAAACGCTTCACATTCACTGTGTAGGGGTAATTCGATGCGCTCAACACGATGCAACATACGGCAAACGCTAACAATCGACCGTTCTCGAGTTATCATCGAATTGCTCGAATTTCGAAAAAACCAATTTCTGCCAAAACAATACCGTACACTTCCCCTAAACGCTTCAAATTCACTGTATAGGGGTAATCCGATGCGCTGAACACGATGCAACATACGGCAAACGCTAACATTCGACCGTTCTCGAGTTACGATCAAAACAGTGAGAACTGTGAAAAACGTGCTTTTCTGCCCGTGAAACGCAAGAATATCGCATGAACGGGTTTTCCTTGAAAAACACTACCGTACACTTCCCGTAACCACTTCAAATTCACTATATAGGAGTAATTCGATGCGCTGAACACGATGCAACATACGGTAAACGCTAACATTCGACCGGTTTCGAGTTATCATCGAATTGCTCGATTTTCGAAAAAAACAACTTTCTGCCAAAACAATACCGTACACTTCCCCTAAACGCTTCAAATTCACTGTATAGGGGTAATCCGATGCGCTGAACACGATGCAACATACGGCAAACGCTAACATTCGACCGTTCTGGAGTTACGATCAAAACAGTGAGGACTGTGAAAAACGTGCTTTTCTGCCCGTGAAACGCAAGAATATCGCATTAACGGGTTTTCCTCCAAAAACACTACCGTACACTTCCCGTAACCACTTCAAATTCACTGTATAGGGGTAATTCGATGCGCTGAACACGATGCAACATACGGCACACGCTAACAATCGACCGTTCTCGAGTTACGATCAAAACAGTGAGAACTGTGAAAAACGTGCTTTTCTGCCCGTGAAACGCAAGAATATCGCATTAACGGGTTTTCCTTCAAAAACACTACCGCCACTTCCCGTAACCACTTCAAATTCACTGTATAGGGGTAATTCGATGCGCTGAACGCGATGCAACATACGGCAAACGCTAACATTCGACCGTTCTCGAGTTATCATCGAATTGCTCGAATTTCGAAAAAAACAATTTCTGCCAAAACAATACCGTACACTTCCCCTAAACGCTTCAAATTCACTGTATAGGGGTAATCCGATGCGCTGAACACGATGCAACATACGGCAAACGCTAACAATCGACCGTTCTCGAGTAAACATCAAAACAGTGAGGACTGTGAAAAACGTTCTTTTCTGCCCGTGAAAGGCACGAATATGGCATAAACGGGTTTTCCTTCCAAAACACTGCCGTACACTTCCCGTAACCACTCCAAATTCACTATGTAGGGGTAATTCGATGCGCTCAACACGATGCAACATACGGCAAACCCTAACATTCGACCGTTCTCGAGTTATGATCAAAACAGTGAGGACTGTGAAAAACGTTCTTTTCTGCCCGTGAAACGCACGAATATGGCATAAACGGGTTTCCCTCCCAAAACACTACCGTACACTTCCCGTAACCACTTCAAATTCACTGTATAAGCGTAATTCGATGCGCTGAACACGATGCAACATACGGCAAACCCTAACAATCGACGGTTCTCGAGTTACCATCGAATTGCTCGATTTTGGAAAAAAACAAGTTTCTGCCAAAACACTACCGTACACTTCTCTTAAACGCTTCACATTCACTGTGTAGGGGTAATTCGATGCGCTCAACACGATGCAACATACGGCAAACGCTGACATTCGACCGTTCTCGAGTTATGATCAAATCAGTGAGGGCTGTGAAAAACGTTCTTTTCTGCCCGTGAAACGCACGAATATGGCATAAACGGGTTTTGCTTCCAAAACACCACCGTACACTTCCCGTAACCACTTCAAATTCACTGTATAAGGGTAATTCGATGCGCTGAACACGATGCAACGCACGGCAAACGCTAACATTCGACCGTTCTCGAGTAAACATCGAAACAGTGAGGACTGTCAAAAACGTGCTTTTCTGCCCGTGAAACGCAAGAATATCGCATTAACGAGTTTTCCTTCAAAAACACTACCGCACACTTCCCGTAACCACTTCAAATTCACTGTATAGGGGTAATTCGATGCGCTGAACACGATGCAACATACGGCAAACGCTAACATTCGACCGTTCTCGAGTTATCATCGAATTGCTCGATTTTCGAAAAAAACAACTTTCTGCCAAAACAATACCGTACACTTCCCCTAAACGCTTCAAATTCACTGTATAGGGGTAATCCGATGCGCTGAACACGATGCAACATACGGCAAACGCTAACATTCGACCGTTCTCGAGTTACGATCAAAACAGTGAGGACTGTGAAAAACGTGCTTTTCTGCCCGTGAAACGCAAGAATATCGCATTAACGGGTTTTCCTCCAAAAACACTACCGTACACTTCCCGTAACCACTTCAAATTCACTGTATAGGGGTAATTCGATGCGCTGAACACGATGCAACATACGGCAAACGCTAACAATCGACCGTTCTCGAGTGACGATCAAAACAGTGAGAACTGTGAAAAACGTGCTTTTCTGCCCGTGAAACGCAAGAATATCGCATTAACGGGTTTTCCTTCAAAAACACTACCGCCACTTCCCGTAACCACTTCAAATTCACTGTATAGGGGTAATTCCATGCGCTGAACGCGATGCAACATACGGCAAACGCTACCATTCGACCGTTCTCGAGTTATCATCCAATTGCTCGAATTTCGAAAAAAACAATTTCTGCCAAAACAATACCGTACACTTCCCCTAAACGCTTCAAATTCACTGTATAGGGGTAATCCGATGCGCTGAACACGATGCAACATACGGCAAACGCTAACAATCGACCGTTCTCGAGTAAACATCAAAACAGTGAGGACTGTGAAATACGTTCTTTTCTGCGAGTGAAACGCACGAATATGGCATAAACGGGTTTTCCTTCCAAAACACTGCCGTACACTTCCCGTAACCACTCCAAATTCACTATGTAGGGGTAATTCGATGCGCTCAACACGATGCAACATACGGCAAACCCTAACATTCGACCGTTCTCGAGTTATGATCAAAACAGTGAGGACTGTGAAAAACGTTCTTTTCTGCCCGTGAACCGCACGAATATGGCATAAACGGGTTTCCCTCCCAAAACACTACCGTACACTTCCCGTAACCACTTCAAATTCACTGTATAAGCGTAATTCGATGCGCTGAACACGATGCAACATACGGCAAACCCTAACAATCGACGGTTCTCGAGTTACCATCGAATTGCTCGATTTTGGAAAAAAACAAGTTTCTGCCAAAACACTACCGTACACTTCTCTTAAACGCTTCACATTCACTGTGTAGGGGTAATTCGATGCGCTCAACACGATGCAACATACGGCAAACGCTGACATTCGACCGTTCTCGAGTTATGATCAAATCAGTGAGGGCTGTGAAAAACGTTCTTTTCTGCCCGTGAAACGCACGAATATGGCATAAACGGGTTTTGCTTCCAAAACACCACCGTACACTTCCCGTAACCACTTCAAATTCACTGTATAAGGGTAATTCGATGCGCTGAACACGATGCAACGCACGGCAAACGCTAACATTCGACCGTTCTCGAGTAAACATCGAAACAGTGAGGACTGTCAAAAACGTGCTTTTCTGCCCGTGAAACGCAAGAATATCGCATTAACGCGTTTTCCTTCAAAAACACTACCGCACACTTCCCGTAACCACTTCAAATTCACTGTATAGGGGTAATTCGATGCGCTGAACACGATGCAACATACGGCAAACGCTAACATTCGACCGTTCTCGAGTTATCATCGAATTGCTCGAATTTCGAAAAAAACAACTTTCTGCCAAAACAATACCGTACACTTCCCCTAAACGCTTCAAATTCACTGTATAGGGGTAATCCGATGCGCTGAACACGATGCAACATACGGCAAACGCTAACATTCGACCGTTCTCGAGTTACGATCAAAACAGTGAGGACTGTGGAAAACGTGCTTTTCTGCCCGTGAAACGCAAGAATATCGCATTAACGGGTTTTCCTCCAAAAACACTACCGTACACTTCCCGTAACCACTTCAAATTCACTGTATAGGGGTAATTCGATGCGCTGAACACGATGCAACATACGGCAAACGCTAACAATCGACCGTTCTCGAGTTACGATCAAAACAGTGAGGACTGTGAAAAACGTGCTTTGCTGCCCGTGAAACGCAAGAATATCGCATTAACGGGTTTTCCTTCAAAAACACTACCGCCACTTCCCGTAACCACTTCAAATTCACTGTATAGGGGTAATTCGATGCGCTGAACACGATGCAACATACGGCAAACGCTAACATTCGACCGTTCTCGAGTTATCATCGAATTGCTCGAATTTCGAAAAAAACAAGTTCTGCCAAAACAATACCGTACACTTCCCCTAAACGCTTCAAATTCACTGTATAGGGGTAATCCGATGCGCTGAACACGATGCAACATACGGCAAACGCTAACAATCGACCGTTCTCGAGTAAACATCAAAACAGTGAGGACTGTGAAAAACGTTCTTTTCTGCCCGTGAAACGCACGAATATGGCATAAACGGGTTTTCCTTCCAAAACACTGCCGTACACTTCCCGTAACCACTCCAAATTCACTATGTAGGGGTAATTCGATGCGCTCAACACGATGCAACATACGGCAAACCCTAACATTCGACCGTTCTCGAGTTATGATCAAAACAGTGAGGACTGTGAAAAACGTTCTTTTCTGCCCGTGAAACGCACGAATATGGCATAAACGGGTTTCCCTCCCAAAACACTACCGTACACTTCCCGTAACCACTTCAAATTCACTGTATAAGCGTAATTCGATGCGCTGAACACGATGCAACATACGGCAAACCCTAACAATCGACCGTTCTCGAGTTATCATCGAATTGCTCGATTTTGGAAAAAAACAAGTTTCTGCCAAAACACTACCGTACACTTCTCTTAAACGCTTCACATTCACTGTGTAGGGGTAATTCGATGCGCTCAACACGATGCAACATACGGCAAACGCTGACATTCGACCGTTCTCGAGTTATGATCAAATCAGTGAGGGCTGTGAAAAACGTTCTTTTCTGCCCGTGAAACGCAAGAATATCGCATTAACGAGTTTTCCTTCAAAAACACTACCGCACACTTCCCGTAACCACTTCAAATTCACTGTATAAGGGTAATTCGATGCGCTGAACACGATGCAACGCACGGCAAACGCTAACATTCGACCGTTCTCGAGTAAACATCGAAACAGTGAGGACTGTGAAAAACGTGCTTTTCTGCCCGTGAAACGCAAGAATATCGCATTAACGAGTTTTCCTTCAAAAACACTACCGCACACTTCCCGTAACCACTTCAAATTCACTGTATAGGGGTAATTCGATGCGCTGAACACGATACAACATACGGCAAACGCTAACAATCGACCGTTCTCGAGTTATCATCGAATTGCTCGAATTTCGAAAAAACCAATTTCTGCCAAAACAATACCGTACACTTCCCCTAAACGCTTCAAATTCACTGTATAGGGGTAATCCGATGCGCTGAACACGATGCAACATACGGCAAACGCTAACATTCGACCGTTCTCGAGTTACGATCAAAACAGTGAGGACTGTGAAAAACGTGCTTTTCTGCCCGTGAAACGCAAGAATATCGCATTAACGGGTTTTCCTTCAAAAACACTACCGTACACTTCCCGTAACCACTTCAAATTCACTATATAGGGGTAATTCGATGCGCTGAACACGATGCAACATACGGTAAACGCTAACATTCGACCGATTTCGAGTTATCATCGAATTGCTCGATTTTCGAAAAAAACAACTTTCTGCCAAAACAATACCGTACACTTCCCCTAAACGCTTCAAATTCACTGTATAGGGGTAATCCGATGCGCTGAACACGATGCAACATACGGCAAACGCTAACATTCGACCGTTCTCGAGTTACGATCAAAACAGTGAGGACTGTGAAAAACGTGCTTTTCTGCCCGTGAAACGCAAGAATATCGCATTAACGGGTTTTCCTCCAAAAACACTACCGTACACTTCCCGTAACCACTTCAAATTCACTGTATAGGGGTAATTCGATGCGCTGAACACGATGCAACATACGGCAAACGCTAACAATCGACCGTTCTCGAGTTACGATCAAAACAGTGAGGACTGTGAAAAACGTGCTTTTCTGCCCGTGAAACGCAAGAAAATCGCATTAACGGGTTTTCCTTCAAAAACACTACCGCCACTTCCCGTAACCACTTCAAATTCACTGTATAGGGGTAATTCGATGCGCTGAACACGATGCAACATACGGCAAACGCTAACATTCGACCGTTCTCGAGTTATCATCGAATTGCTCGAATTTTGAAAAAAACAATTTCTGCCAAAACAATACCGTACACTTCCCCTAAACGCTTCAAATTCACTGTATAGGGGTAATCCGATGCGCTGAACACGATGCAACATACGGCAAACGCTAACAATCGACCGTTCTCGAGTAAACATCAAAACAGTGAGGACTGTGAAAAACGTTCTTTTCTGCCCGTGAAACGCACGAATATGGCATAAACGGGTTTTCCTTCCAAAACACTGCCGTACACTTCCCGTAACCACTCCAAATCCACTATGTAGGGGTAATTCGATGCGCTCAACACGATGCAACATACGGCAAACCCTAACATTCGACCGTTCTCGAGTTATGATCAAAACAGTGAGGACTGTGAAAAACGTTCTTTTCTGCCCGTGAAACGCACGAATATGGCATAAACGGGTTTGCCTCCCAAAACACTACCGTACACTTCCCGTAACCACTTCAAATTCACTGTATAAGCGTAATTCGATGCGCTGAACACGATGCAACATACGGCAAACCCTAACAATCGACGGTTCTCGAGTTACCATCGAATTGCTCGATTTTGGAAAAAAACAAGTTTCTGCCAAAACACTACCGTACACTTCTCTTAAACGCTTCACATTCACTGTGTAGGGGTAATTCGATGCGCTCAACACGATGCAACATACGGCAAACGCTGACATTCGACCGTTCTCGAGTTATGATCAAATCAGTGAGGGCTGTGAAAAACGTTCTTTTCTGCCCGTGAAACGCACGAATATGGCATAAACGGGTTTTGCTTCCAAAACACCACCGTACACTTCCCGTAACCACTTCAAATTCACTGTATAAGGGTAATTCGATGCGCTGAACACGATGCAACGCACGGCAAATGCTAACATTCGACCGTTCTCGAGTAAACATCGAAACAGTGAGGACTGTGAAAAACGTGCTTTTCTGCCCGTGAAACGCAAGAATATCGCATTAACGAGTTTTCCTTCAAAAACACTACCGCACACTTCCCGTAACCACTTCAAATTCACTGTATAGGGGTAATTCGATGCGCTGAACACGATGCAACATACGGCAAACGCTAACATTCGACCGTTCTCGAGTTATCATCGAATTGCTCGAATTTCGAAAAAAACAATTTCTGCCAAAACAATACCGTACACTTCCCCTAAACGCTTCAAATTCACTGTATAGGGGTAATCCGATGCGCTGAACACGATGCAACATACGGCAAACGCTAACATTCGACCATTCTCGAGTTACGATCAAAAGAGTGAGGACTGTGAAAAACGTGCTTTTCTGCCCGTGAAACGCAAGAATATCGCATTAGCGGGTTTTCCTTCAAAAACACTACCGTACACTTCCCGTAACCACTTCAAATTCACTGTATATGGGTAATTCGATGCGCTGAACACGATGCAACATACGGCAAACGCTAACATTCGACCGGTTTCGAGTTATCATCGAATTGCTCGATTTTCGAAAAAAACAACTTTCTGCCTAAACACTACCGTACACTTCTCATAAACGCTTTAAATTCACTGCATCTCGGTAATTCGATGTGCTGAACACGATGCAACATACGGCAAACGCCAACAATCGACCGTTCTCGCGTTATCATTGAATTGCTCGAATTTCGAAAAAACCAATTTCTGCCAAAACAATACCGTACACTTCCCCTAAACGCTTCAAATTCACTGTATAGGGGTAATCCGATGCGCTGAACTCGATGCAACATACGGCAAACGCTAACATTCGACCATTCTCGAGTTACGATCAAAACAGTGAGGACTGTGAAAAACGTGCTTTTCTGCCCGTGAAACGCAAGAATATCGTATTAACGGGTTTTCCTTCAAAAACACTACCGTACACTTCCCGTAACCACTTCAAATTCACTATATATGGGTAATTCGATGCGCTGAACACGATGCAACATACGGCAAACGCTAACATTCGACCGGTTTCGAGTTATCATCGAATTGCTCGATTTTCGAAAAAAAAACAACTTTCTGCCTAAACACTACCGTACACTTCTCATAAACGCTTTAAATTCACTGAATCTCGGTAATTCGATGTGCTGAACACGATGCAACATACGGCAAACGGTAACAATCGACCGTTCTCGCGTTATCATTGAATTGCTCGAATTTCGAAAAAAACAATTTCTGCCAAAACAATACCGTACACTTCCCCTAAACGCTTCAAATTCACTGTATAGGGGTAATCCGATGCGCTGAACACGATGCAACATACGGCAAACGCTAACAATCGACCGTTCTCGAGTTACGATCAAAACAGTGAGGACTGTGAAAAACGTTCTTTTCTGCCCGTGAAACGCACGAATATGGCATAAACGGGTTTTCCTCCCAAAACACTACCGTACACTTCCCGTAACCACTTCAAATTCACTGTATATGGGTAATTCGATGCGCTGAACACGATGCAACATACGGCAAACGCTAACATTCGACCGGTTTCGAGTTATCATCGAATTGCTCGATTTTCGAAAAAAACAACTTTCTGCCTAAACACTACCGTACACTTCTCATAAACGCTTTAAATTCACTGCATCTCGGTAATTCGATGTGCTGAACACGATGCAACATACGGCAAACGCCAACAATCGACCGTTCTCGCGTTATCATTGAATTGCTCGAATTTCGAAAAAACCAATTTCTGCCAAAACAATACCGTACACTTCCCCTAAACGCTTCAAATTCACTGTATAGGGGTAATCCGATGCGCTGAACTCGATGCAACATACGGCAAACGCTAACATTCGACCATTCTCGAGTTACGATCAAAACAGTGAGGACTGTGAAAAACGTGCTTTTCTGCCCGTGAAACGCAAGAATATCGTATTAACGGGTTTTCCTTCAAAAACACTACCGTACACTTCCCGTAACCACTTCAAATTCACTATATATGGGTAATTCGATGCGCTGAACACGATGCAACATACGGCAAACGCTAACATTCGACCGGTTTCGAGTTATCATCGAATTGCTCGATTTTCGAAAAAAAAACAACTTTCTGCCTAAACACTACCGTACACTTCTCATAAACGCTTTAAATTCACTGAATCTCGGTAATTCGATGTGCTGAACACGATGCAACATACGGCAAACGCTAACAATCGACCGTTCTCGCGTTATCATTGAATTGCTCGAATTTCGAAAAAAACAATTTCTGCCAAAACAATACCGTACACTTCCCCTAAACGCTTCAAATTCACTGTATAGGGGTAATCCGATGCGCTGAACACGATGCAACATACGGCAAACGCTAACAATCGACCGTTCTCGAGTTACGATCAAAACAGTGAGGACTGTGAAAAACGTTCTTTTCTGCCCGTGAAACGCACGAATATGGCATAAACGGGTTTTCCTCCCAAAACACTACCGTACACTTCCCGTAACCACTTCAAATTCACTGTATAGGAGTAATTCGATGCGCTGAACACGATGCAACATACGGCAAACGCTACCATTCGACCGTTCTGGAGTTATGATCAAAATAGTGAGGACTGTGAAAAACGTTCTTTTCTGCCCGTGAAACGCACGAATATGGCATAAACGGGGTTTCCTCCCAAAACACTACCGTACACTTCCCGTAACCACTTCAAATTCACTGTATAGGGGTAATTCGATGCGCTGAACATGATGCAACATACGGCAAACGCTAACAATCGACCGTTCTCGAGTTACGATCAAAACAGTGAGGACTGTGAAAAACATGCTTTTCTGCCCGTGAAACGCAAGAATATCGCATTAACGGGTTTCCCTTCAAAAACACTACCGTACACTTCCCGTAACCACTTCAAATTCACTGTATAGGGGTAATTCGATGCGCTGAACACGATGCAACATACGGCAACCGCTAACATTCGATCGTTCTCGAGTAAACATCAAAACAGTGAGGACTGTGAAAAACGTTCTTTTCTGCCCGTGAAACGCACGAATATGGCATAAACGGGTTTTCCTTCAAAAACACTACCGTACACTTCCCGTAACCACTTCAAATTCACTGTATAGGGGTAATTCGATGCGCTGAACACGATGCAACATACGGCAAACCCTAACAATCGACCGTTCTCGAGTTATCATCGAATTGCTCGATTTTGGAAAAAAACAACTTTCTGCTTAAACACTACCGTACACTTCTCATAAACGCTTTAAATTCACTGCATCTCAGTAATTGGATGTGCTGAACACGATGCAACATACGGCAAACGCTAACAATCGACCGTTCTCGCGTTATCATTGAATTGCTCGAATTTCGAAAAAAACAATTTCTGCCAAAACAATACCGTACACTTCCCCTAAACGCTTCAAATTCACTGTATAGGGGTAATCCGATGCGCTGAACACGATGCAACATACGGCAAACGGTAACAATCGACCGTTCTCGAGTAAACATCAAAACAGTGAGGACTGTGAAAAACGTTCTTTTCTGCCCGTGAAACGCACGAATATGGCATAAACGGGTTTTCCTTCCAAAACACTACCGTACACTTCCCGTAACCACTCCAAATTCACTATGTAGGGGTAATTCGATGCGCTCAACACGATACAATATACGGCAAACCCTAACATTCGACCGTTCTCGAGTTATGATCAAAACAGTGAGGACTGTGAAAAACGTGCTTTTCTGCCGTGAAACGCAAGAATATCGCATTAAGGGGTTTTCCTTCAAAAACACTACCGCACACTTCCCGTAACCACTTCAAATTCACTGTATAAGCGTAACTCGATGCGCTGAACACGATGCAACATACGGCAAACCCTAACAATCGACCGTTCTCGAGTTATCATCGAATTGCTCGATTTTGGAAAAAAACAAGTTTCTGCCAAAACACTACCGTACACTTCTCTTAAACGCTTCACATTCACTCTGTAGGGGTAATTCGATGCGCTCAACACGATGCAACATACGGCAAACGCTACCATTCGACCGTTCTGGAGTTATGATCAAAATAGTGAGGACTGTGAAAAACGTTCTTTTCTGCCCGTGAAAGGCACGAATATGGCATAAACGGGTTTTCCTTCCAAAACACCACCGTACACTTCCCGTAAACACTTCAAATTCACTGTATAAGGGTAATTCGATGCGCTGAACACGATGCAACGCACGGCAAACGCTAACATTCGACCGTTCTCGAGTAAACATCGAAACAGTGAGGACTGTGAAAAACGTTCTTTTCGGCCCCTGAAACGCACGAATATGGCATAAACGGGTTTTCCTTCAAAAACACTACCGTACACTTCCCGTAACCACTTCAAATTCACTGTATAGGGGTAATTCGATGCGCTGAACACGATGCAACATACGGCAAACCCTAACAATCGACCGTTCTCGAGTTATCATCGAATTGCTCGATTTTGGAAAAAAACAACTTTCTGCCAAAACAATACCGTACACTTCCCCTAAACGCTTCAAATTCACTGTATAGGGGTAATCCGATGCGCTGAACACGATGCAACATACGGCAAACGCTAACAATCGACCGTTCTCGAGTTATCATCGAATTGCTCGAATTTCGAAAAAACCAATTTCTGCCAAAACAATACGGTACACTTCCCCTAAACGCTTCAAATTCACTGTATAGGGGTAATCCGATGCGCTGAACACGATGCAACATACGGCAAACGCTAACAATCGACCGTTCTCGAGTTATCATCGAATTGCTCGAATTTCGAAAAAAACAATTTCTGCCAAAACACTACCGTACACTCCTCTCAAACGCCTCAAATTCACTGTGTAGGGGTAAGTCGATGCGCTGACCACGATGCAACATACGGCAACCGCTAACATTCGATCGTTCTCGAGTAAACATCAAAACAGTGAGGACTGTGAAAAACGTTCTTTTCTGCCCGTGAAACGCACGAATATGGCATAAACGGGCTTTCCTCCCAAAACACTACCGTACACTTCCCGTAACCACTTTAAATTCACTGTATAGAGGTAATCCGATGCGCTGAACACGATGCAACATACGGCAAACGCTAACAATCGACCGTTCTCGAGTTATCATCGAATTGCTCGAATTTCGAAAAAAACAATTTCTGCCAAAACACTACCGTACACTCCTCTCAAACGCCTCAAATTCACTGTGTAGGGGTAAGTCGATGCGCTGACCACGATGCAACATACGGCAACCGCTAACATTCGATCGTTCTCGAGTAAACATCAAAACAGTGAGGACTGTGAAAAACGTTCTTTTCTGCCCGTGAAACGCACGAATATGGCATAAACGAGTTTTCCTCCCAAAACACTACCGTACACTTCCCGTAACCACTTCAAATTCACTATATATGGGTAATTCGATGCGCTGAACACGATGCAACATACGGCAAACGCTAACATTCGACCGGTTTCGAGTTATCATCGAATTGCTCGATTTTCGAAAAAAAACAACTTTCTGCCTAAACACTACCGTACACTTCTCATAAACGCTTTAAATTCACTGAATCTCGGTAATTCGATGTGCTGAACACGATGCAACATACGGCAAACGCTAACAATCGACCGTTCTCGCGTTATCATTGAATTGCTCGAATTTCGAAAAAAACAATTTCTGCCAAAACAATACCGTACACTTCCCCTAAACGCTTCAAATTCACTGTATAGGGGTAATCCGATGCGCTGAACACGATGCAACATACGGCAAACGCTAACAATCGACCGTTCTCGAGTTACGATCAAAACAGTGAGGACTGTGAAAAACGTTCTTTTCTGCCCGTGAAACGCACGAATATGGCATAAACGGGTTTTCCTCCCAAAACACTACCGTACACTTCCCGTAACCACTTCAAATTCACTGTATAGGAGTAATTCGATGCGCTGAACACGATGCAACATACGGCAAACGCTACCATTCGACCGTTCTGGAGTTATGATCAAAATAGTGAGGACTGTGAAAAACGTTCTTTTCTGCCCGTGAAACGCACGAATATGGCATAAACGGGTTTTCCTCCCAAAACACTACCGTACACTTCCCGTAACCACTTCAAATTCACTGTATAGGGGTAATTCGATGCGCTGAACATGATGCAACATACGGCAAACGCTAACAATCGACCGTTCTCGAGTTACGATCAAAACAGTGAGGACTGTGAAAAACATGCTTTTCTGCCCGTGAAACGCAAGAATATCGCATTAACGGGTTTCCCTTCAAAAACACTACCGTACACTTCCCGTAACCACTTCAAATTCACTGTATAGGGGTAATTCGATGCGCTGAACACGATGCAACATACGGCAACCGCTAACATTCGATCGTTCTCGAGTAAACATCAAAACAGTGAGGACTGTGAAAAACGTTCTTTTCTGCCCGTGAAACGCACGAATATGGCATAAACGGGTTTTCCTTCAAAAACACTACCGTACACTTCCCGTAACCACTTCAAATTCACTGTATAGGGGTAATTCGATGCGCTGAACACGATGCAACATACGGCAAACCCTAACAATCGACCGTTCTCGAGTTATCATCGAATTGCTCGATTTTGGAAAAAAACAACTTTCTGCTTAAACACTACCGTACACTTCTCATAAACGCTTTAAATTCACTGCATCTCAGTAATTGGATGTGCTGAACACGATGCAACATACGGCAAACGCTAACAATCGACCGTTCTCGCGTTATCATTGAATTGCTCGAATTTCGAAAAAAACAATTTCTGCCAAAACAATACCGTACACTTCCCCTAAACGCTTCAAATTCACTGTATAGGGGTAATCCGATGCGCTGAACACGATGCAACATACGGCAAACGGTAACAATCGACCGTTCTCGAGTAAACATCAAAACAGTGAGGACTGTGAAAAACGTTCTTTTCTGCCCGTGAAACGCACGAATATGGCATAAACGGGTTTTCCTTCCAAAACACTACCGTACACTTCCCGTAACCACTCCAAATTCACTATGTAGGGGTAATTCGATGCGCTCAACACGATACAATATACGGCAAACCCTAACATTCGACCGTTCTCGAGTTATGATCAAAACAGTGAGGACTGTGAAAAACGTGCTTTTCTGCCCGTGAAACGCAAGAATATCGCATTAAGGGGTTTTCCTTCAAAAACACTACCGCACACTTCCCGTAACCACTTCAAATTCACTGTATAAGCGTAACTCGATGCGCTGAACACGATGCAACATACGGCAAACCCTAACAATCGACCGTTCTCGAGTTATCATCGAATTGCTCGATTTTGGAAAAAAACAAGTTTCTGCCAAAACACTACCGTACACTTCTCTTAAACGCTTCACATTCACTCTGTAGGGGTAATTCGATGCGCTCAACACGATGCAACATACGGCAAATGCTGACATTCGACCGTTCTCGAGTTATGGTCAAATCAGTGAGGGCTGTGAAAAACGTTCTTTTCTGCCCGTGAAACGATCGAATATGGCATAAACGGGTTTTCCTCCCAAAACACTACCGTACACTTCCCGTAACCACTTCAAATTCACTGTATAGGGGTAATTCGATGTGCTGAACACGATGCAACATACGGCAAACGCTACCATTCGACCGTTCTGGAGTTATGATCAAAATAGTGAGGACTGTGAAAAACGTTCTTTTCTGCCCGTGAAAGGCACGAATATGGCATAAACGGGTTTTCCTTCCAAAACACCACCGTACACTTCCCGTAACCACTTCAAATTCACTGTATAAGGGTAATTCGATGCGCTGAACACGATGCAACGCACGGCAAACGCTAACATTCGACCGTTCTCGAGTAAACATCGAAACAGTGAGGACTGTGAAAAACGTTCTTTTCGGCCCCTGAAACGCACGAATATGGCATAAACGGGTTTTCCTTCAAAAACACTACCGTACACTTCCCGTAACCACTTCAAATTCACTGTATAGGGGTAATTCGATGCGCTGAACACGATGCAACATACGGCAAACCCTAACAATCGACCGTTCTCGAGTTATCATCGAATTGCTCGATTTTGGAAAAAAACAACTTTCTGCCAAAACAATACCGTACACTTCCCCTAAACGCTTCAAATTCACTGTATAGGGGTAATCCGATGCGCTGAACACGATGCAACATACGGCAAACGCTAACAATCGACCGTTCTCGAGTTATCATCGAATTGCTCGAATTTCGAAAAAACCAATTTCTGCCAAAACAATACGGTACACTTCCCCTAAACGCTTCAAATTCACTGTATAGGGGTAATCCGATGCGCTGAACACGATGCAACATACGGCAAACGCTAACAATCGACCGTTCTCGAGTTATCATCGAATTGCTCGAATTTCGAAAAAAACAATTTCTGCCAAAACACTACCGTACACTCCTCTCAAACGCCTCAAATTCACTGTGTAGGGGTAAGTCGATGCGCTGACCACGATGCAACATACGGCAACCGCTAACATTCGATCGTTCTCGAGTAAACATCAAAACAGTGAGGACTGTGAAAAACGTTCTTTTCTGCCCGTGAAACGCACGAATATGGCATAAACGGGCTTTCCTCCCAAAACACTACCGTACACTTCCCGTAACCACTTTAAATTCACTGTATAGAGGTAATCCGATGCGCTGAACACGATGCAACATACGGCAAACGCTAACAATCGACCGTTCTCGAGTTATCATCGAATTGCTCGAATTTCGAAAAAAACAATTTCTGCCAAAACACTACCGTACACTCCTCTCAAACGCCTCAAATTCACTGTGTAGGGGTAAGTCGATGCGCTGACCACGATGCAACATACGGCAACCGCTAACATTCGATCGTTCTCGAGTAAACATCAAAACAGTGAGGACTGTGAAAAACGTTCTTTTCTGCCCGTGAAACGCACGAATATGGCATAAACGAGTTTTCCTCCCAAAACACTACCGTACACTTCCCGTAACCACTTCAAATTCACTGTATAGGGGTAATTCGATGCGCTGAACACGATGCAACATACGGCAATCGCTAACAATCGACCGTTCTCGAGTTATCATCGAATTGCTCGATTTTGGAAAAAAACAAGTTTCTGCCAAAACACTACCGTACACTTCTCTTAAACGCTTCACATTCACTCTGTAGGGGTAATTCGATGCACTCAACACGATGCAACATACGGCAAACGCTGACATTCGACCGTTCTCGAGTTATGATCAAATCAGTGAGGGCTGTGAAAAAAGTTCTTTTCTGCCCGTGAAACGATCGAATATGGCATAAACGGGTTTTCCTCCCAAAACACTACCGTACACTTCCCGTAACCACTTCAAATTCACTGTATAGGGGTAATTCGATGTGCTGAACACGATGCAACATACGGCAAACGCTACCATTCGACCGTTCTGCAGTTATGATCAAAATAGTGAGGACTGTGAAAAACGTTCTTTTCTGCCCGTGAAAGGCACGAATATGGCATAAACGGGCTTTCCTCCCAAAACACTACCGTACACTTCCCGTAACCACTTTAAATTCACTGTATAGGGGTAATCCGATGCGCTGAACACGATGCAACATACGGCAAACGCTAACATTCGACCGGTTTCGAGTTATCATCGAATTGCTCGATTTTCGAAAAAAACAACTTTCTGCCTAAACACTACCGTACACTTCTCATAAACGCTTTAAATTCACTGCATCTCAGTAATTCGATGTGCTGAACACGATGCAACATACGGCAAACGCTAACAATCGACCGTTCTCGCGTTATCATTGAATTGCTCGAATTTCGAAAAAAACAATTTCTGCCAAAACAATACGGTACACTTCCCCTAAACGCTTCAAATTCACTGTATAGGGGTAATCCGATGCGCGGAACACGATGCAACATACGGCAAACGCTAACAATCGACCGTTCTCGAGTTACGATCAAAACAGTGAGGACTGTGAAAAACGTGCTTTTCTGCCCGTGAAACGCAAGAATATCGCATTAACGGGTTTTCCGTCAAAAACACTACCGCCACTTCCCGTAACCACTTCAAATTCATTGTATAGGGGTAATTCGATGCGCTGAACACGATGCAACATACGGCAAACGCTAACTTTCGACCGTTCTCGAGTTATCATCGAATTGCTCGAATTTCGAAAAAAACAATTTCTGCCAAAACAATACCGTACACTTCCCCTAAACGCTTCAAATTCACTGTATAGGGGTAATCCGATGCGCTGAACACGATGCAACATACGGCAAACGCTAACATTCGACCGTTCTGGAGTTATGATCAAATCAGTGAGGACTGTGAAAAACGTGCTTTTCTGCCCGTGAAACGCACGAATATGGCATAAACGGGTTTTCCTCCCAAAACACTACCGTACACTTCCCGTAACCACTTCAAATTCACTGTATAAGGGTAACTCGATGCGCTGAACACGATGCAACATACGGCAAACGCTAACATTCGACCGTTCTCGAGTTACGATCAAAACAGTGAGGACTGTGAAAAACGTGCTTTTCTGCCCGTGAAACGCAAGAATATCGCATTAACGGGTTTTCCTTCAAAAACACTGCCGTACACTTCCCGTAACCACTTCAAATTCACTGTATAAGGGTAATTCGTTGCGCTGAACACGATGCAACATACGGCAACCGCTAACATTCGTTCGTTCTCGAGTAAACATCAAAACAGTGAGGACTGTGAAAAACGTTCTTTTCTGCCCGTGACACGCACGAATATGGCATAAACGGGCTTTCCTCCCAAAACACTACCGTACACTTCCCGTAACCACTTTAAATTCACTGTATAGAGGTAATCCGATGCGCTCAACACGATGCAACATACGGCAATTGCTAACAATCGACCGTTCTCGAGTTATCATCGAATTGCTCGATTTTGGAAAAAAACAAGTTTCTGCCAAAACACTACCGTACACTTCTCTTAAACGCTTCACATTCACTCTGTACGGGTAATTCGATGCACTCAACACGATGCAACATACGGCAAACGCTGACATTCGACCGTTCTCGAGTTATGATCAAATCAGTGAGGGCTGTGAAAAACGTTCTTTTCTGCCCGTGAAACGATCGAATATGGCATAAACGGGTTTTCCTCCCAAAACACTACCGTACACTTCCCGTAACCACTTCAAATTCACTGTATAGGTGTAATTCGATGTGCTGAACACGATGCAACATAGGGCAAACGCTACCATTCGACCGTTCTGGAGTTATGATCAAAATAGTGAGGACTGTGAAAAACGTTCTTTTCTGCCCGTGAAAGGCACGAATATGGCATAAACGGGCTTTCCTCCCAAAACACTATCGTACACTTCCCGTAACCACTTTAAATTCACTGTATAGGGGTAATCCGATGCGCTGAACACGATGCAACATAACTCGAAACGCTAACATTCGACCGGTTTCGAGTTATCATCGAATTGCTCGATTTTCGAAAAAAACAACTTTCTGCCTAAACACTACCGTACACTTCTCATAAACGCTTTAAATTCACTGCATCTCAGTAATTCGATGTGCTGAACACGATGCAACATACGGCAAACGCTACCATTCGACCGTTCTGCAGTTATGATCAAAATAGTGAGGACTGTGAAAAACGTGCTTTTCTGCCCGTGAAACGCAAGAATATCGCATTAACGGGTTTTCCGTCAAAAACACTACCGCCACTTCCCGTAACCACTTCAAATTCACTGTATAGGGGTAATTCGATGCGCTGAACACGATGCAACATACGGCAAACGCTAACTTTCGACCGTTCTCGAGTTATCATCGAATTGCTCGAATTTCGAAAAAAACAATTTCGGCCAAAACAATACCGTACACTTCCCCTAAACGCTTCAAATTCACTGTATAGGGGTAATCCGATGCGCTGAACACGATGCAACATACGGCAAACGCTAACATTCGACCGTTCTGGAGTTATGATCAAATCAGTGAGGACTGTGAAAAACGTTCTTTTCTGCCCGTGAAACGCACGAATATGGCATAAACGGGTTTTCCGTCAAAAACACTACCGCCACTTCCCGTAACCACTTCAAATTCACTGTATAGGGGTAATTCGATGCGCTGAACACGATGCAACATACGGCAAACGCTAACTTTCGACCGTTCTCGAGTTATCATCGAATTGCTCGAATTTCGAAAAAAACAATTTCGGCCAAAACAATACCGTACACTTCCCCTAAACGCTTCAAATTCACTGTATAGGGGTAATCCGATGCGCTGAACACGATGCAACATACCGCAAACGCTAACATTCGACCGTTCTGGAGTTATGATCAAATCAGTGAGGACTGTGAAAAACGTTCTTTTCTGCCCGTGAAACGCACGAATATGGCATAAACGGGTTTTTCTCCCAAAACACTACCGTACACTTCCCGTAACCACTTCAAATTCACTGTATAGGGGTAATTCGATGTGCTGAACACGATGCAACATACGGCAAACGCTACCATTCGACCGTTCTGGAGTTATGATCAAAATAGTGAGGACTGTGAAAAACGTTCTTTTCTGCCCGTGAAAGGCACGAATATGGCATAAACGGGTTTTCCTTCCAAAACACCACCGTACACTTCCCGTAACCACTTCAAATTCACTGTATAAGGGTAATTCGATGCGCTGAACACGATGCAACGCACGGCAAACGCTAACATTCGACCGTTCTCGAGTAAACATCGAAACAGTGAGGACTGTGAAAAACGTTCTTTTCTGCCCCTGAAACGCACGAATATGGCATAAACGGGTTTTCCTTCAAAAACACTACCGTACACTTCCCGTAACCACTTCAAATTCACTGTATAGGGGTAATTCGATGCGCTGAACACGATGCAACATACGGCAAACCCTAACAATCGACCGTTCTCGAGTTATCATCGAACTGCTCGATTTTGGGAAAAAACAACTTTCTGCCAAAACAATACCGTACACTTCCCCTAAACGCTTCAAATTCACTGTATAGGGGTAATCCGATGCGCTGAACACGATGCAACATACGGCAAACGCTAACAATCGACCGGTTTCGAGTTATCATCGAATTGCTCGATTTTCGAAAAAAACAACTTCCTGCCTAAACACTACCGTACACTTCTCATAAACGCTTTAAATTCACTGCATCTCAGTAATTCGATGTGCTGAACACGATGCAACATACGGCAAACGCTAACAATCGACCGTTCTCGCGTTATCATTGAATTGCTCGAATTTCGAAAAAAACAATTTCTGCCAAAACAATACCGTACACTTCCCCTAAACGCTTCAAATTCACTGTATAGGGGTAATCCGATGCGCTGAACACGATGCAACATACGGCAAACGCTAACAATCGACCGTTCTCGAGTTACGATCAAAACAGTGAGGACTGTGAAAAACGTTCTTTTCTGCCCGTGAAACGCACGAATATGGCATAAACGGGTTTTCCTCCCAAAACACTACCGTACACTTCCCGTAACCACTTCAAATTCACTGTATAGGGGTAATTCGATGCGCTGAACACGATGCAATATACGGCAAACGCTAACAATCTGCCGTTCTCGAGTTACGATCAAAACAGTGAGGACTGTGAAAAACGTGCTTTTCTGCCCGTGAAACGCAAGAATATCGCATTAACGGGTTTTCCTTCAAAAACACTACCGCACACTTCCCGTAACCACTTCAAATTCACTGTATAGGGGTAATTCGATGCGCTGAACACGATGCAACATACGGCAAACGCTAACATTCGACCGGTTTCGAGTTATCATCGAATTGCTCGATTTTCGAAAAAAACAACTTTCTGCCAAAACAATACCGTACACTTCCCCTAAACGCTTCAAATTCACTGTATAGGGGTAATTCGATGCGCTGAACACGATGCAATATACGGCAAACGCTAACAATCGACCGTTCTCGAGTTACGATCAAAACAGTGAGGACTGTGAAAAACGTGCTTTTCTGCCCGTGAAACGCAAGAATATCGCATTAACGGGTTTTCCGTCAAAAACACTACCGCCACTTCCCGTAACCACTTCAAATTCACTGTATAGGGGTAATTCGATGCGCTGAACACGATGCAACATACGGCAAACGCTAACTTTCGACCGTTCTCGAGTTATCATCGAATTGCTCGAATTTCGAAAAAAACAATTTCTGCCAAAACAATACCGTACACTTCCCCTAAACGCTTCAAATTCACTGTATAGGGGTAATCCGATGCGCTGAACACGATGCAACATACGGCAAACGCTAACAATCGACCGTTCTCGAGTTATCATCGAATTGCTCGAATTTCGAAAAAAACAATTTCTGCCAAAACACTACCGTACACTCCTCTCAAAGGCTTCAAATTCACTGTGTAGGGGTAATTCGATGCGCTGACCACGATGCAACATACGGCAAACGCTAACATTCGACCGTTCTCGAGTAAACATCGAAACAGTGAGGACTGTGAAAAACGTTCTTTTCTGCCCCTGAAACGCACGAATATGGCATAAACGGGTTTTCCTTCAAAAACACCACCGTACACTTCCCGTAACCACTTCAAATTCACTGTATAGGGGTAATTCGATGCGCTGAACACGATGCAACATACGGCAAACCCTAACAATCGACCGTTCTCGAGTTATCATCGAATTGCTCGATTTTGGAAAAAAAACAACTTTCTGCCAAAACAATACCGTACACTTCCCCTAAACGCTTCAAATTCACTGTATAGGGGTAATCCGATGCGCTGAACACGATGCAACATACGGCAAACGCTAACATTCGACCGTTCTCGAGTTACGATCAAAACAGTGAGGACTGTGAAAAACGTGCTTTTCTGCCCGTGAAACGCAAGAATATCGCATTAACGGGTTTTCCTTCAAAAACACTGCCGTACACTTCCCGTAACCACTTCAAATTCACTGTATAAGGGTAATTCGTTGCGCTGAACACGATGCAACATACGGCAACCGCTAACATTCGTTCGTTCTCGAGTAAACATCAAAACAGTGAGGACTGTGCAAAACGTTCTTTTCTGCCCGTGACACGCACGAATATGGCATAAACGGGCTTTCCTCCCAAAACACTACCGTACACTTCCCGTAACCACTTTAAATTCACTGTATAGAGGTAATCCGATGCGCTGAACACGATGCAACTTACGGCAAACGCTAACAATCGACCGTTCTCGAGTTATCATCGAATTGCTCGAATTTCGAAAAAAACAATTTCTGCCAAAACACTACCGTACACTCCTCTCAAACGCTTCAAATTCACTGTGTAGGGGTAATTCGATGCGCTGACCACGATGCAACATACGGCAAACGCTGACATTCGACCGTTCTCGAGTTATGATCAAATCAGTGAGGGCTGTGAAAAACGTTCTTTTCTGCCCGTGAAACGATCGAAAATGGCATAAACGGGTTTTCCTCCCAAAACACTACCGTACACTTCCCGTAACCACTTCAAATTCACTGTATAGGGGTAATTCGATGTGCTGAACACGATGCAACATACGGCAAACGCTACCATTCGACCGTTCTGCAGTTATGATCAAAATAGTGAGGACTGTGAAAAACGTTCTTTTCTGCCCGTGAAAGGCACGAATATGGCATAAACGGGCTTTCCTCCCAAAACACTACCGTATACTTCCCGTAACCACTTTGAATTCACTGTATAGGGGTAATCCGATGCGCTGAACACGATGCAACATACGGCAAACGCTAACATTCGACCGGTTTCGAGTTATCATCGAATTGCTCGATTTTCGAAAAAAACAACTTTCTGCCTAAACACTACCGTACACTTCTCATAAACGCTTTAAATTCACTGCATCTCAGTAATTCGATGTGCTGAACACGATGCAACATACGGCAAACGCTAACAATCGACCGTTCTCGCGTTATCATTGAATTGCTCGAATTTCGAAAAAACCAATTTCTGCCAAAACAATACGGTACACTTCCCCTAAACGCTTCAAATTCACTGTATAGGGGTAATCCGATGCGCGGAACACGATGCAACATACGGCAAACGCTAACAATCGACCGTTCTCGAGTTACGATCAAAACAGTGAGGACTGTGAAAAACGTGCTTTTCTGCCCGTGAAACGCAAGAATATCGCATTAACGGGTTTTCCGTCAAAAACACTACCGCCACTTCCCGTAACCACTTCAAATTCATTGTATAGGGGTAATTCGATGCGCTGAACACGATGCAACATACGGCAAACGCTAACTTTCGACCGTTCTCGAGTTATCATCGAATTGCTCGAATTTCGAAAAAAACAATTTCTGCCAAAACAATACCGTACACTTCCCCTAAACGCTTCAAATTCACTGTATAGGGGTAATCCGATGCGCTGAACACGATGCAACATACGGCAAACGCTAACATTCGACCGTTCTGGAGTTATGATCAAATCAGTGAGGACTGTGAAAAACGTGCTTTTCTGCCCGTGAAACGCACGAATATGGCATAAACGGGTTTTCCTCCCAAAACACTACCGTACACTTCCCGTAACCACTTCAAATTCACTGTATAAGGGTAACTCGATGCGCTGAACACGATGCAACATACGGCAAACGCTAACATTCGACCGTTCTCGAGTTACGATCAAAACAGTGAGGACTGTGAAAAACGTGCTTTTCTGCCCGTGAAACGCAAGAATATCGCATTAACGGGTTTTCCTTCAAAAACACTGCCGTACACTTCCCGTAACCACTTCAAATTCACTGTATAAGGGTAATTCGTTGCGCTGAACACGATGCAACATACGGCAACCGCTAACATTCGTTCGTTCTCGAGTAAACATCAAAACAGTGAGGACTGTGAAAAACGTTCTTTTCTGCCCGTGACACGCACGAATATGGCATAAACGGGCTTTCCTCCCAAAACACTACCGTACACTTCCCGTAACCACTTTAAATTCACTGTATAGAGGTAATCCGATGCGCTCAACACGATGCAACATACGGCAATTGCTAACAATCGACCGTTCTCGAGTTATCATCGAATTGCTCGATTTTGGAAAAAAACAAGTTTCTGCCAAAACACTACCGTACACTTCTCTTAAACGCTTCACATTCACTCTGTACGGGTAATTCGATGCACTCAACACGATGCAACATACGGCAAACGCTGACATTCGACCGTTCTCGAGTTATGATCAAATCAGTGAGGGCTGTGAAAAACGTTCTTTTCTGCCCGTGAAACGATCGAATATGGCATAAACGGGTTTTCCTCCCAAAACACTACCGTACACTTCCCGTAACCACTTCAAATTCACTGTATAGGTGTAATTCGATGTGCTGAACACGATGCAACATAGGGCAAACGCTACCATTCGACCGTTCTGGAGTTATGATCAAAATAGTGAGGACTGTGAAAAACGTTCTTTTCTGCCCGTGAAAGGCACGAATATGGCATAAACGGGCTTTCCTCCCAAAACACTATCGTACACTTCCCGTAACCACTTTAAATTCACTGTATAGGGGTAATCCGATGCGCTGAACACGATGCAACATAACTCGAAACGCTAACATTCGACCGGTTTCGAGTTATCATCGAATTGCTCGATTTTCGAAAAAAACAACTTTCTGCCTAAACACTACCGTACACTTCTCATAAACGCTTTAAATTCACTGCATCTCAGTAATTCGATGTGCTGAACACGATGCAACATACGGCAAACGCTAACAATCGACCGTTCTCGCGTTATCATTGAATTGCTCGAATTTCGAAAAAAACAATTTCTGCCAAAACAATACCGTACACTTCCCCTAAACGCTTCAAATTCACTGTATAGGGGTAATTCGATGCGCGGAACACGATGCAACATATGGCAACCGCTAACATTCGTTCGTTCTCGAGTAAACATCAAAACAGTGAGGACTGTGAAAAACGTTCTTTTCTGCCCGTGACACGCACGAATATGGCATAAACGGGCTTTCCTCCCAAAACACTACCGTACACTTCCCGTAACCACTTTAAATTCACTGTATAGAGGTAATCCGATGCGCTGAACACGATGCAACATACGGCAAACGCTAACAATCGACCGTTCTCGCGTTATCATTGAATTGCTCGAATTTCGAAAAAAACAATTTCTGCCAAAACAATACCGTACACTTCCCCTAAACGCTTCAAATTCACTGTATAGGGGTAATCCGATGCGCTGAACACGATGCAACATACGGCAAACGCTAACAATCGACCGTTCTCGAGTAAACATCAAAACAGTGAGGACTGTGAAAACTGTTCTTTTCTGCCCGTGAAACGCACGAATATGGCATAAACGGGTTTTCCTCCCAAAACACTACCGTACACTTCCCGTAACCACTTCAAATTCACTGTATAGGGGTAATTCGATGCGCTGAACACGATGCAACATACGGCAAACGCTAACAATCGACCGTTCTCGAGTTATCATCGAATTGCTCGATTTTGGAAAAAAACAAGTTTCTGCCAAAACACTACCGTACACTTCTCTTAAACGCTTCACATTCACTCTGTAGGGGTAATTCGATGCGCTGAACGCGATGCAACATACGGCAAATGCTGACATTCGACCGTTCTCGAGTTATGATCAAATCAGTGAGGGCTGTGAAAAACGTTCTTTTCTGCCCGTGAAACGATCGAATATGGCATAAACGGGTTTTCCTCCCAAAACACTACCGTACACTTCCCGTAACCACTTCAAATTCACTGTATAGGGGTAATTCGATGTGCTGACCACGATGCAACATACGGCAAACGCTAACAATCGACCGTTCTCGAGTTATCATCGAATTGCTCGATTTTGGAAAAAAACAACTTTCTGCCAAAACAATACCGTACACTTCCCCTAAACGCTTCAAATTCACTGTATAGGGGTAATCCGATGCGCTGAACACGATGCAACATACGGCAAACGCTAACATTCGACCGTTCTGGAGTTATGATCAAATCAGTGAGGACTGTGAAAAACGTTCTTTTCTGCCCGTGAAACGCACGAATATGGCATAAACGGGTTTTCCTCCCAAAACACTACCGTACACTTCCCGTAACCACTTCAAATTCACTGTATAGGGGTAATTCGATGCGCTGAACACGATGCAACATACGGCAAACGCTAACAATCGACCGTTCTCGAGTTATCATCGAATTGCTCGATTTTGGAAAAAAACAAGTTTCTGCCAAAACACTACCGTACACTTCTCTTAAACGCTTCACATTCACTCTGTAGGGGTAATTCGATGCGCTGAACGCGATGCAACATACGGCAAATGCTGACATTCGACCGTTCTCGAGTTATGATCAAATCAGTGAGGGCTGTGAAAAACGTTCTTTTCTGCCCGTGAAATGATCGAATATGGCATAAACGGGTTTTCCTCCCAAAACACTACCGTACACTTCCCGTAACCACTTCAAATTCACTGTATAGGGGTAATTCGATGTGCTGACCACGATGCAACATACGGCAAACGCTAACAATCGACCGTTCTCGAGTTATCATCGAATTGCTCGATTTTGGAAAAAAACAACTTTCTGCCAAAACAATACCGTACACTTCCCCTAAACGCTTCAAATTCACTGTATAGGGGTAATCCGATGCGCTGAACACGATGCAACATACGGCAAACGCTAACATTCGACCGTTCTGGAGTTATGATCAAATCAGTGAGGACTGTGAAAAACGTTCTTTTCTGCCCGTGACACGCACGAATATGGCATAAACGGGCTTTCCTCCCAAAACACTACCGTACACTTCCCGTAACCACTTTAAATTCACTGTATAGAGGTAATCCGATGTGCTGAACACGATGCAACATACGGCAAACGCTAACATTCGACCGTTCTGGAGTTATGATCAACTCAGTGAGGACTGTGAAAAACGTTCTTTTCTGCCCGTGAAAGGCACGAATATGGCATAAACGGGTTTTCCTTCCAAAACACCACCGTACACTTCCCGTAACCACTTCAAATTCACTGTATAAGGGTAATTCGATGCGCTGAACACGATGCAACGCACGGCAAACGCTAACATTCGACCGTTCTCGAGTAAACATCGAAACAGTGAGGACTGTGAAAAACGTTCTTTTCTGCCCCTGAAACGCACGAATATGGCATAAACGGGTTTTCCTTCAAAAACACTACCGTACACTTCCCGTAACCACTTCAAATTCACTGTATAGGGGTAATTCGATGCGCTGAACACGATGCAACATACGGCAAACCCTAACAATCGACCGTTCTCGAGTTATCATCGAATTGCTCGATTTTGGAAAAAAACAACTTTCTGCCAAAACAATACCGTACACTTCCCCTAAACGCTTCAAATTCACTGTATAGGGGTAATCCGATGCGCTGAACACGATGCAACATACGGCAAACGCTAACATTCGACCGTTCTCGAGTTACGATCAAAACAGTGAGGACTGTGAAAAACGTGCTTTTCTGCCCGTGAAACGCAAGAATATCGCATTAACGGGTTTTCCTTCAAAAACACTGCCGTACACTTCCCGTAACCACTTCAAATTCACTGTATAAGGGTAATTCGTTGCGCTGAACACGATGCAACATACGGCAACCGCTAACATTCGTTCGTTCTCGAGTAAACATCAAAACAGTGAGGACTGTGAAAAACGTTCTTTTCTGCCCGTGACACGCACGAATATGGCATAAACGGGCTTTCCTCCCAAAACACTACCGTACACTTCCCGTAACCACTTTAAATTCACTGTATAGAGGTAATCCGATGCGCTGAACACGATGCAACATACGGCAAACGCTAACAATCGACCGTTCTCGAGTTATCATCGAATTGCTCGAATTTCGAAAAAAACAATTTCTGCCAAAACACTACCGTACACTCCTCTCAAACGCCTCAAATTCACTGTGTAGGGGTAAGTCGATGCGCTGACCACGATGCAACATACGGCAACCGCTAACATTCGATCGTTCTCGAGTAAACATCAAAACAGTGAGGACTGTGAAAAACGTTCTTTTCTGCCCGTGAAACGCACGAATATGGCATAAACGAGTTTTCCTCCCAAAACACTACCGTACACTTCCCGTAACCACTTCAAATTCACTGTATAGGGGTAATTCGATGCGCTGAACACGATGCAACATACGGCAATCGCTAACAATCGACCGTTCTCGAGTTATCATCGAATTGCTCGATTTTGGAAAAAAACAAGTTTCTGCCAAAACACTACCGTACACTTCTCTTAAACGCTTCACATTCACTCTGTAGGGGTAATTCGATGCACTCAACACGATGCAACATACGGCAAACGCTGACATTCGACCGTTCTCGAGTTATGATCAAATCAGTGAGGGCTGTGAAAAAAGTTCTTTTCTGCCCGTGAAACGATCGAATATGGCATAAACGGGTTTTCCTCCCAAAACACTACCGTACACTTCCCGTAACCACTTCAAATTCACTGTATAGGGGTAATTCGATGTGCTGAACACGATGCAACATACGGCAAACGCTACCATTCGACCGTTCTGCAGTTATGATCAAAATAGTGAGGACTGTGAAAAACGTTCTTTTCTGCCCGTGAAAGGCACGAATATGGCATAAACGGGCTTTCCTCCCAAAACACTACCGTACACTTCCCGTAACCACTTTAAATTCACTGTATAGGGATAATCCGATGCGCTGAACACGATGCAACATACGGCAAACGCTAACATTCGACCGGTTTCGAGTTATCATCGAATTGCTCGATTTTCGAAAAAAACAACTTTCTGCCTAAACACTACCGTACACTTCTCATAAACGCTTTAAATTCACTGCATCTCAGTAATTCGATGTGCTGAACACGATGCAACATACGGCAAACGCTAACAATCGACCGTTCTCGCGTTATCATTGAATTGCTCGAATTTCGAAAAAAACAATTTCTGCCAAAACAATACCGTACACTTCCCCTAAACGCTTCAAATTCACTGTATAGGGGTAATCCGATGCGCTGAACACGATGCAACATACGGCAAACGCTAACAATCGACCGTTCTCGAGTTATCATCGAATTGCTCGAATTTCGAAAAAACCAATTTCTGCCAAAACAATACGGTACACTTCCCCTAAACGCTTCAAATTCACTGTATAGGGGTAATCCGATGCGCTGAACACGATGCAACATACGGCAAACGCTAACATTCGACCGTTCTCGAGTTACGATCAAAACAGTGACAACTGTGAAAAACGTGCTTTTCTGCCCGTGAAACGCAAGAATATCGCATTAACGGGTTTTCCTTGAAAAACACTACCGTACACTTCCCGTAACCACTTCAAATTCACTGTATAGGGGTAGTTCGATGCGCTGAACACGATGCAACATACGGCAAACGCTAACATTCGACCGGTTTCGAGTTATCATCGAATTGCTCGATTTTCGAAAAAAACAACTTTCTGCCAAAACAATACCGTACACTTCCCCTAAACGCTTCAAATTCACTGTATAGGGGTAATTCGATGCGCTGAACATGATGCAACATACGGCAAACGCTAACAATCGACCGTTCTCGAGTTACGATCAAAACAGTGAGGACTGTGAAAAACGTGCTTTTCTGCCCGTGAAACGCAAGAATATCGCATTAACGGGTTTTCCGTCAAAAACACTACCGCCACTTCCCGTAACCACTTCAAATTCACTGTATAGGGGTAATTCGATGCGCTGAACACGATGCAACATACGGCAAACGCTAACTTTCGACCGTTCTCGAGTTATCATCGAATTGCTCGAATTTCGAAAAAAACAATTTCGGCCAAAACAATACCGTACACTTCCCCTAAACGCTTCAACTTCACTGTATAGGGGTAATCCGATGCGCTGAACACGATGCAACATACGGCAAACGCTAACATTCGACCGTTCTGGAGTTATGATCAAATCAGTGAGGACTGTGAAAAACGTTCTTTTCTGCCCGTGAAACGCACGAATATGGCATAAACGGGTTTTCCTCCCAAAACACTCCCGTACACTTCCCGTAACCACTTCAAATTCACTGTATAGGGGTAATTCGATGTGCTGAACACGATGCAACATACGGCAAACGCTACCATTCGACCGTTCTGGAGTTATGATCAAAATAGTGAGGACTGTGAAAAACGTTCTTTTCTGCCCGTGAAAGGCACGAATATGGCATAAACGGGTTTTCCTTCCAAAACACCACCGTACACTTCCCGTAACCACTTCAAATTCACTGTATAAGGGTAATTCGATGCGCTGAACACGATGCAACGCACGGCAAACGCTAACATTCGACCGTTCTCGAGTAAACATCGAAACAGTGAGGACTGTGAAAAACGTTCTTTTCTGCCCCTGAAACGCACGAATATGGCATAAACGGGTTTTCCTTCAAAAACACTAGCGTACACTTCCCGTAACCACTTCAAATTCACTGTATAGGGGTAATTCGATGCGCTGAACACGATGCAACATACGGCAAACCCTAACAATCGACCGTTCTCGAGTTATCATCGAACTGCTCGATTTTGGAAAAAAACAACTTTCTGCCAAAACAATACCGTACACTTCCCCTAAACGCTTCAAATTCACTGTATAGGGGTAATCCGATGCGCTGAACACGATGCAACATACGGCAAACGCTAACAATCGACCGGTTTCGAGTTATCATCGAATTGCTCGATTTTCGAAAAAAACAACTTTCTGCCTAAACACTACCGTACACTTCTCATAAACGCTTTAAATTCACTGCATCTCAGTAATTCGATGTGCTGAACACGATGCAACATACGGCAAACGCTAACAATCGACCGTTCTCGCGTTATCATTGAATTGCTCGAATTTCGAAAAAAACAATTTCTGCCAAAACAATACCGTACACTTCCCCTAAACGCTTCAAATTCACTGTATAGGGGTAATCCGATGCGCTGAACACGATGCAACATACGGCAAACGCTAACAATCGACCGTTCTCGAGTTACGATCAAAACAGTGAGGACTGTGAAAAACGTTCTTTTCTGCCCGTGAAACGCACGAATATGGCATAAACGGGTTTTCCTCCCAAAACACTACCGTACACTTCCCGTAACCACTTCAAATTCACTGTATAGGGGTAATTCGATGCGCTGAACACGATGCAATATACGGCAAACGCTAACAATCTGCCGATCTCGAGTTACCATCAAAACAGTGAGGACTGTGAAAAACGTGCTTTTCTGCCCGTGAAACGCAAGAATATCGCATTAACGGGTTTTCCTTCAAAAACACTACCGCACACTTCCCGTAACCACTTCAAATTCACTGTATAGGGGTAATTCGATGCGCTGAACACGATGCAACATACGGCAAACGCTAATTTTCGACCGTTCTCGAGTTATCATCGAATTGGTCGAATTTCGAAAAAAACAATTTCTGCCAAAACAATACCGTACACTTCCCCTAAACGCTTCAAATTCACTGTATAGGGGTAATCCGATGCGCTGAACACCATGCAACATACGGCAAACGCTAACATTCGACCGTTCTGGAGTTATGATCAAATCAGTGAGGGCTGTGAAAAACGTTCTTTTCTGCCCGTGAAACGATCGAATATGGCATAAACGGGTTTTCCTCCCAAAACACTACCGTACACTTCCCGTAACCACTTCAAATTCACTGTATAGGGGTAATTCGATGCGCTGAACACGATGCAACATACGGCAAACGCTAACATTCGACCGGTTTCGAGTTATCATCGAATTGCTCGATTTTCGAAAAAAACAACTTTCTGCCAAAACAATACAGTACACTTCCCCTAAACGCTTCAAATTCACTGTATAGGGGTAATTCGATGCGCTGAACACGATGCAATATACGGCAAACGCTAACAATCGACCGTTCTCGAGTTACGATCAAAACAGTGAGGACTGTGAAAAACGTGCTTTTCTGCCCGTGAAACGCAAGAATATCGCATTAACGGGTTTTCCGTCAAAAACACTACCGCCACTTCCCGTAACCACTTCAAATTCACTGTATAGGGGTAATTCGATGCGCTGAACACGATGCAACATACGGCAAACGCTAACTTTGGACCGTTCTCGAGTTATCATCGAATTGCTCGAATTTCGAAAAAAACAATTTCTGCCAAAACAATACCGTACACTTCCCCTAAACGCTTCAAATTCACTGTATAGGGGTAATCCGATGCGCTGAACACGATGCAACATACGGCAAACGCTAACAATCGACCGTTCTCGAGTTATCATCGAATTGCTCGAATTTCGAAAAAAACAATTTCTGCCAAAACACTACCGTACACTCCTCTCAAAGGCTTCAAATTCACTGTGTAGGGGTAATTCGATGCGCTGACCACGATGCAACATACGGCAAACGCTAACATTCGACCGTTCTCGAGTAAACATCGAAACAGTGAGGACTGTGAAAAACGTTCTTTTCTGCCCCTGAAACGCACGAATATGGCATAAACGGGTTTTCCTTCAAAAACACTACCGTACACTTCCCGTAACCACTTCAAATTCACTGTATAGGGGTAATTCGATGCGCTGAACACGATGCAACATACGGCAAACCCTAACAATCGACCGTTCTCGAGTTATCATCGAATTGCTCGATTTTGGAAAAAAACAACTTTCTGCCAAAACAATACCGTACACTTCCCCTAAACGCTTCAAATTCACTGTATAGGGGTAATCCGATGCGCTGAACACGATGCAACATACGGCAAACGCTAACATTCGACCGTTCTCGAGTTACGATCAAAACAGTGAGGACTGTGAAAAACGTGCTTTTCTGCCCGTGAAACGCAAGAATATCGCATTAACGGGTTTTCCTTCAAAAACACTGCCGTACACTTCCCGTAACCACTTCAAATTCACTGTATAAGGGTAATTCGTTGCGCTGAACACGATGCAACATACGGCAACCGCTAACATTCGTTCGTTCTCGAGTAAACATGAAAACAGTGAGGACTGTGCAAAACGTTCTTTTCTGCCCGTGACACGCACGAATATGGCATAAACGGGCTTTCCTCCCAAAACACTAGCGTACACTTCCCGTAACCACTTTAAATTCACTGTATAGAGGTAATCCGATGCGCTGAACACGATGCAACTTACGGCAAACGCTAACAATCGACCGTTCTCGAGTTATCATCGAATTGCTCGAATTTCGAAAAAAACAATTTCTGCCAAAACACTACCGTACACTCCTCTCAAACGCTTCAAATTCACTGTGTAGGGGTAATTCGATGCGCTGACCACGATGCAACATACGGCAAACGCTGACATTCGACCGTTCTCGAGTTATGATCAAATCAGTGAGGGCTGTGAAAAACGTTCTTTTCTGCCCGTGAAACGATCGAAAATGGCATAAACGGGTTTTCCTCCCAAAACACTACCGTACACTTCCCGTAACCACTTCAAATTCACTGTATAGGGGTAATTCGATGTGCTGAACACGATGCAACATACGGCAAACGCTACCATTCGACCGTTCTGCAGTTATGATCAAAATAGTGAGGACTGTGAAAAACGTTCTTTGCTGCCCGTGAAAGGCACGAATATGGCATAAACGGGCTTTCCTCCCAAAACACTACCGTACACTTCCCGTAACCACTTTGAATTCACTGTATAGGGGTAATCCGATGCGCTGAACACGATGCAACATACGGCAAACGCTAACATTCGACCGGTTTCGAGTTATCATCGAATTGCTCGATTTTCGAAAAAAACAACTTTCTGCCTAAACACTACCGTACACTTCTCATAAACGCTTTAAATTCACTGCATCTCAGTAATTCGATGTGCTGAACACGATGCAACATACGGCAAACGCTAACAATCGACCGTTCTCGCGTTATCATTGAATTGCTCGAATTTCGAAAAAACCAATTTCTGCCAAAACAATACGGTACACTTCCCCTAAACGCTTCAAATTCACTGTATAGGGGTAATCCGATGCGCGGAACACGATGCAACATACGGCAAACGCTAACAATCGACCGTTCTCGAGTTACGATCAAAACAGTGAGGACTGTGAAAAACGTGCTTTTCTGCCCGTGAAACGCAAGAATATCGCATTAACGGGTTTTCCGTCAAAAACACTACCGCCACTTCCCGTAACCACTTCAAATTCATTGTATAGGGGTAATTCGATGCGCTGAACACGATGCAACATACGGCAAACGCTAACTTTCGACCGTTCTCGAGTTATCATCGAATTGCTCGAATTTCGAAAAAACAATTTCTGCCAAAACAATACCGTACACTTCCCCTAAACGCTTCAAATTCACTGTATAGGGGTAATCCGATGCGCTGAACACGATGCAACATACGGCAAACGCTAACAATCGACCGTTCTCGAGTAAACATCAAAACAGTGAGGACTGTGAAAACTGTTCTTTTCTGCCCGTGAAACGCACGAATATGGCATAAACGGGTTTTCCTCCCAAAACACTACCGTACACTTCCCGTAACACTTCAAATTCACTGTATAGGGGTAATTCGATGCGCTGAACACGATGCAACATACGGCAAACGCTAACAATCGACCGTTCTCGAGTTATCATCGAATTGCTCGATTTTGGAAAAAAACAAGTTTCTGCCAAAACACTATCGTACACTTCTCTTAAACGCTTCACATTCACTCTGTAGGGGTAATTCGATGCGCTCAACGCGATGCAACATACGGCAAATGCTGACATTCGACCGTTCTCGAGTTATGATCAAATCAGTGAGGGCTGTGAAAAACGTTCTTTTCTGCCCGTGAAACGATCGAATATGGCATAAACGGGTTTTCCTCCCAAAACACTACCGTACACTTCCCGTAACCACTTCAAATTCACTGTATAGGGGTAATTCGATGTGCTGACCACGATGCAACATACGGCAAACGCTACCATTCGACCGTTCTGGAGTTATGATCAAAATAGTGAGGACTGTGAAAAACGTTCTTTTCTGCCCGTGAAAGGCACGAATATGGCATAAACGGGTTTTCCTTCCAAAACACCACCGTACACTTCCCGTAACCACTTCAAATTCACTGTATAAGGGTAATTCGATGCGCTGAACACGATGCAACGCACGGCAAACGCTAACATTCGACCGTGCTCGAGTAAACATCGAAACAGTGAGGACTGTGAAAAACGTTCTTTTCTGCCCGTGAAACGCACGAATATGGCATAAACGGGTTTTCCTTCAAAAACACTACCGTACACTTCCCGTAACCACTTCAAATTCACTGTATAGGGGTAATTCGATGCGCTGAACACGATGCAACATACGGCAAACGCTAACATTCGACCGTTCTCGAGTTACTATCAAAACAGTGAGGACTGTGAAAAACGTGCTTTTCTGCCCGTGAAACGCAAGAATATCGCATTAACGGGTTTTCCTTCAAAAACACTACCGTACACTTCCCGTAACCACTTCGAATTCACTGTATAGGGGAATTTGATGCGCTGAACACGATGCAACATACGGCAAACCCTAACAATCGACCGTTCTCGAGTTATCATCGAATTGCTCGATTTTGGAAAAAAACAACTTTCTGCCAAAACAATACCGTACACTTCCCCTAAACGCTTCAAATTCACTGTATAGGGGTAATCCGATGCGCTGAACACGATGCAACATACGGCAAACGCTAACATTCGACCGTTCTGGAGTTATGATCAAATCAGTGAGGACTGTGAAAAACGTTCTTTTCTGCCCGTGAAACGCACGAATATGGCATAAACGGGTTTTCCTCCCAAAACACTTCCGTACACTTCCCGTAACCACTTCAAATTCACTGTGTAAGGGTAACTCGATGCGCTGAACACGATGCAACATACGGCAAACGCTAACATTCGACCGTTCTCGAGTTACGATCAAAACAGTGAGAACTGTGAAAAACGTGCTTTTCTGCCCGTGAAACGCAAGAATATCGCATTAACGGGTTTTCCTTCAAAAACACTGCCGTACACTTCCCGTAACCACTTCAAATTCACTGTATAAGGGTAATTCGTTGCGCTGAACACGATGCAACATACGGCAACCGCTAACATTCGTTCGTTCTCGAGTAAACATCAAAACAGTGAGGACTGTGAAAAACGTTCTTTTCTGCCCGTGACACGCACGAATATGGCATAAACGGGCTTTCCTCCCAAAACACTACCGTACACTTCCCGTAACCACTTTCAATTCACTGTATAGAGGTAATCCGATGCGCTGAACACGATGCAACATACGGCAAACGCTAACAATCGACCGTTCTCGAGCTATCATCGAATTGCTCGAATTTCGAAAAAAACAATTACTGCCAAAACACTACCGTACACTCCTCTCAAACGCTTCAAATTCACTGTGTAGGGGTAATTCGATGCGCTGACCACGATGCAACATACGGCAACCGCTACCATTCGACCGTTCTGGAGTTATGATCAAAATAGTGAGGACTGTGAAAAACGTTCTTTTCTGCCCGTGAAAGGCACGAATATGGCATAAACGGGCTTTCCTCCCAAAACACTACCGTACACTTCCCGTAACCACTTCAAATTCACTGTATAGGGGTAATTCGATGCGCTGAACACGATGCAACATACGGCAATCGCTAACAATCGACCGTTCTCGAGTTATCATCGAATTGCTCGATTTTGGAAAAAAACAAGTTTCTGCCAAAACACTACCGTACACTTCTCTTAAACGCTTCACATTCACTCTGTAGGGGTAATTCGATGCACTCAACACGATGCAACATACGGCAAACGCTGACGTTCGACGGTTCTCGAGTTATGATCAAATCAGTGAGGGCTGTGAAAAACGTTCTTTTCTGCCCGTGAAACGATCGAATATGGCATAAACGGGTTTTCCTCCCAAAACACTACCGTACACTTCCCGTAACCACTTCAAATTCACTGTATAGGGGTAATTCGATGTGCTGAACACGATGCAACATACGGCAAACGCTACCATTCGACCGTTCTGCAGTTATGATCAAAATAGTGAGGACTGTGAAAAACGTTCTTTTCTGCCCGTGAAAGGCACGAATATGGCATAAACGGGCTTTCCTCCCAAAACACTATCGTACACTTCCCGTAACCACTTTAAATTCACTGTATAGGGGTAATCCGATGCGCTGAACACGATGCAGCATAACTCGAAACGCTAACATTCGACCGGTTTCGAGTTATCATCGAATTGCTCGATTTTCGAAAAAAACAACTTTCTGCCTAAACACTACCGTACACTTCTCATAAACGCTTTAAATTCACTGCATCTCAGTAATTCGATGTGCTGAACACGATGCAACATACGGCAAACGCTAACAATCGACCGTTCTGGAGTTATGATCAAATCAGTGAGGACTGTGAAAAACGTTCTTTTCTGCCCGTGAAACGCACGAATATGGCATAAACGGGTTTTCCTCCCAAAACACTACCGTACACTTCCCGTAACCACTTCAAATTCACTGTATAGGGGTAATTCGATGTGCTGAACACGATGCAACATACGGCAAACGCTACCATTCGACCGTTCTGCAGTTATGATCAAAATAGTGAGGACTGTGAAAAACGTGCTTTTCTGCCCGTGAAACGCAAGAATATCGCATTAACGGGTTTTCCGTCAAAAACACTACCGCCACTTCCCGTAACCACTTCAAATTCATTGTATAGGGGTAATTCGATGCGCTGAACACGATGCAACATACGGCAAACGCTAACTTTCGACCGTTCTCGAGTTATCATCGAATTGCTCGAATTTCGAAAAAAACAATTTCTGCCAAAACAATACCGTACACTTCCCCTAAACGCTTCAAATTCACTGTATAGGGGTAATCCGATGCGCTGAACACGATGCAACATACGGCAAACGCTAACATTCAACCGTTCTGGAGTTATGATCAAATCAGTGAGGACTGTGAAAAACGTTCTTTTCTGCCCGTGAAACGCACGAATATGGCATAAACGGGTTTTCCTCCCAAAACACTACCGTACACTTCCCGTAACCACTTCAAATTCACTGTATAAGGGTAACTCGATGCGCTGAACACGATGCAACATACGGCAAACGCTAACATTCGACCGTTCTCGAGTTACGATCAAAACAGTGAGGACTGTGAAAAACGTGCTTTTCTGCCCGTGAAACGCAAGAATATCGCATTAACGGGTTTTCCTTCAAAAACACTGCCGTACACTTCCCGTAACCACTTCAAATTCACTGTATGAGGGTAATTCGTTGCGCTGAACACGATGCAACATACGGCAACCGCTAACATTCGTTCGTTCTCGAGTAAACATCAAAACAGTGAGGACTGTGAAAAACGTTCTTTTCTGCCCGTGACACGCACGAATATGGCATAAACGGGCTTTCCTCCCAAAACACTACCGTACACTTCCCGTAACCACTTTAAATTCACTGTATAGAGGTAATCCGATGCGCTGAACACGATGCAACATACGGCAAACGCTAACAATCGATCGTTCTCGAGTAAACATCAAAACAGTGAGGACTGTGAAAAACGTTCTTTTCTGCCCGTGAAACGCACGAATATGGCATAAACGAGTTTTCCTCCCAAAACACTACCGTACACTTCCCGAAACCACTTCAAATTCACTGTATAGGGGTAATTCGATGCGCTGAATACGATGCAACATACGGCAATCGCTAACAATCGACCGTTCTCGAGTTATCATCGAATTGCTCGATTTTGGAAAAAAACAAGTTTCTGCCAAAACACTCCCGTACACTTCTCTTAAACGCTTCACATTCACTCTGTAGGGGTAATTCGATGCACTCAACACGATGCAACATACGGCAAACGCTGACATTCGACCGTTCTCGAGTTATGATCAAATCAGTGAGGGCTGTGAAAAACGTTCTTTTCTGCCCGTGAAACGATCGAATATGGCATAAACGGGTTTTCCTCCCAAAACACTACCGTACACTTCCCGTAACCACTTCAAATTCACTGTATAGGGGTAATTCGATGTGCTGAACACGATGCAACATACGGCAAACGCTACCATTCGACCGTTCTGCAGTTATGATCAAAATAGTGAGGACTGTGAAAAACGTTCTTTTCTGCCCGTGAAAGGCACGAATATGGCATAAACGGGCTTTCCTCCCAAAACACTACCGTACACTTCCCGTAACCACTTTAAATTCACTGTATAGGGGTAATCCGATGCGCTGAACACGATGCAACATACGGCAAACGCTAACATTCGACCGGTTTCGAGTTATCATCGAATTGCTCGATTTTCGAAAAAAAAACTTTCTGCCTAAACACTACCGTACACTTCTCATAAACGCTTTAAATTCACTGCATCTCAGTAATTCGATGTGCTGAACACGATGCAACATACGGCAAACGCTAACAATCGACCGTTCTCGCGTTATCATTGAATTGCTCGAATTTCGAAAAAAACAATTTCTGCCAAAACAATACCGTACACTTCCCCTAAACGCTTCAAATTCACTGTATAGGGGTAATCCGATGCGCTGAACACGATGCAACATACGGCAAACGCTAACAATCGACCGTTCTCGAGTAAACATCAAAACAGTGAGGACTGTGAAAACTGTTCTTTTCTGCCCGTGAAACGCACGAATATGGCATAAACGGGTTTTCCTCCCAAAACACTACCGTACACTTCCCGTAACACTTCAAATTCACTGTATAGGGGTAATTCGATGCGCTGAACACGATGCAACATACGGCAAACGCTAACAATCGACCGTTCTCGAGTTATCATCGAATTGCTCGATTTTGGAAAAAAACAAGTTTCTGCCAAAACACTATCGTACACTTCTCTTAAACGCTTCACATTCACTCTGTAGGGGTAATTCGATGCGCTCAACGCGATGCAACATACGGCAAATGCTGACATTCGACCGTTCTCGAGTTATGATCAAATCAGTGAGGGCTGTGAAAAACGTTCTTTTCTGCCCGTGAAACGATCGAATATGGCATAAACGGGTTTTCCTCCCAAAACACTACCGTACACTTCCCGTAACCACTTCAAATTCACTGTATAGGGGTAATTCGATGTGCTGACCACGATGCAACATACGGCAAACGCTACCATTCGACCGTTCTGGAGTTATGATCAAAATAGTGAGGACTGTGAAAAACGTTCTTTTCTGCCCGTGAAAGGCACGAATATGGCATAAACGGGTTTTCCTTCCAAAACACCACCGTACACTTCCCGTAACCACTTCAAATTCACTGTATAAGGGTAATTCGATGCGCTGAACACGATGCAACATACGGCAAACGCTAACATTCGACCGGTTTCGAGTTATCATCGAATTGCTCGATTTTCGAAAAAAAAACTTTCTGCCTAAACACTACCGTACACTTCTCATAAACGCTTTAAATTCACTGCATCTCAGTAATTCGATGTGCTGAACACGATGCAACATACGGCAAACGCTAACAATCGACCGTTCTCGCGTTATCATTGAATTGCTCGAATTTCGAAAAAAACAATTTCTGCCAAAACAATACCGTACACTTCCCCTAAACGCTTCAAATTCACTGTATAGGGGTAATCCGATGCGCTGAACACGATGCAACATACGGCAAACGCTAACAATCGACCGTTCTCGAGTAAACATCAAAACAGTGAGGACTGTGAAAACTGTTCTTTTCTGCCCGTGAAACGCACGAATATGGCATAAACGGGTTTTCCTCCCAAAACACTACCGTACACTTCCCGTAACACTTCAAATTCACTGTATAGGGGTAATTCGATGCGCTGAACACGATGCAACATACGGCAAACGCTAACAATCGACCGTTCTCGAGTTATCATCGAATTGCTCGATTTTGGAAAAAAACAAGTTTCTGCCAAAACACTATCGTACACTTCTCTTAAACGCTTCACATTCACTCTGTAGGGGTAATTCGATGCGCTCAACGCGATGCAACATACGGCAAATGCTGACATTCGACCGTTCTCGAGTTATGATCAAATCAGTGAGGGCTGTGAAAAACGTTCTTTTCTGCCCGTGAAACGATCGAATATGGCATAAACGGGTTTTCCTCCCAAAACACTACCGTACACTTCCCGTAACCACTTCAAATTCACTGTATAGGGGTAATTCGATGTGCTGACCACGATGCAACATACGGCAAACGCTACCATTCGACCGTTCTGGAGTTATGATCAAAATAGTGAGGACTGTGAAAAACGTTCTTTTCTGCCCGTGAAAGGCACGAATATGGCATAAACGGGTTTTCCTTCCAAAACACCACCGTACACTTCCCGTAACCACTTCAAATTCACTGTATAAGGGTAATTCGATGCGCTGAACACGATGCAACGCACGGCAAACGCTAACATTCGACCGTGCTCGAGTAAACATCGAAACAGTGAGGACTGTGAAAAACGTTCTTTTCTGCCCGTGAAACGCACGAATATGGCATAAACGGGTTTTCCTTCAAAAACACTACCGTACAATTCCCGTAACCACTTCAAATTCACTGTATAGGGGTAATTCGATGCGCTGAACACGATGCAACATACGGCAAACGCTAACATTCGACCGTTCTCGAGTTACTATCAAAACAGTGAGGACTGTGAAAAACGTGCTTTTCTGCCCGTGAAACGCAAGAATATCGCATTAACGGGTTTTCCTTCAAAAACACTACCGTACACTTCCCGTAACCACTTCGAATTCACTGTATAGGGGAAATTCGATGCGCTGAACACGATGCAACATACGGCAAACCCTAACAATCGACCGTTCTCGAGTTATCATCGAATTGCTCGATTTTGGAAAAAAAACAACTTTCTGCCAAAACAATACCGTACACTTCCCCTAAACGCTTCAAATTCACTGTATAGGGGTAATCCGATGCGCTGAACACGATGCAACATACGGCAAACGCTAACATTCGACCGTTCTGGAGTTATGATCAAATCAGTGAGGACTGTGAAAAACGTTCTTTTCTGCCCGTGAAACGCACGAATATGGCATAAACGGGTTTTCCTCCCAAAACACTTCCGTACACTTCCCGTAACCACTTCAAATTCACTGTGTAAGGGTAACTCGATGCGCTGAACACGATGCAACATACGGCAAACGCTAACATTCGACCGTTCTCGAGTTACGATCAAAACAGTGAGAACTGTGAAAAACGTGCTTTTCTGCCCGTGAAACGCAAGAATATCGCATTAACGGGTTTTCCTTCAAAAACACTGCCGTACACTTCCCGTAACCACTTCAAATTCACTGTATAAGGGTAATTCGTTGCGCTGAACACGATGCAACATACGGCAACCGCTAACATTCGTTCGTTCTCGAGTAAACATCAAAACAGTGAGGACTGTGAAAAACGTTCTTTTCTGCCCGTGACACGCACGAATATGGCATAAACGGGCTTTCCTCCCAAAACACTACCGTACACTTCCCGTAACCACTTTCAATTCACTGTATAGAGGTAATCCGATGCGCTGAACACGATGCAACATACGGCAAACGCTAACAATCGACCGTTCTCGAGCTATCATCGAATTGCTCGAATTTCGAAAAAAACAATTACTGCCAAAACACTACCGTACACTCCTCTCAAACGCTTCAAATTCACTGTGTAGGGGTAATTCGATGCGCTGACCACGATGCAACATACGGCAACCGCTACCATTCGACCGTTCTGGAGTTATGATCAAAATAGTGAGGACTGTGAAAAACGTTCTTTTCTGCCCGTGAAAGGCACGAATATGGCATAAACGGGCTTTCCTCCCAAAACACTACCGTACACTTCCCGTAACCACTTCAAATTCACTGTATAGGGGTAATTCGATGCGCTGAACACGATGCAACATACGGCAATCGCTAACAATCGACCGTTCTCGAGTTATCATCGAATTGCTCGATTTTGGAAAAAAACAAGTTTCTGCCAAAACACTACCGTACACTTCTCTTAAACGCTTCACATTCACTCTGTAGGGGTAATTCGATGCACTCAACACGATGCAACATACGGCAAACGCTGACGTTCGACCGTTCTCGAGTTATGATCAAATCAGTGAGGGCTGTGAAAAACGTTCTTTTCTGCCCGTGAAACGATCGAATATGGCATAAACGGGTTTTCCTCCCAAAACACTACCGTACACTTCCCGTAACCACTTCAAATTCACTGTATAGGGGTAATTCGATGTGCTGAACACGATGCAACATACGGCAAACGCTACCATTCGACCGTTCTGCAGTTATGATCAAAATAGTGAGGACTGTGAAAAACGTTCTTTTCTGCCCGTGAAAGGCACGAATATGGCATAAACGGGCTTTCCTCCCAAAACACTACCGTACACTTCCCGTAACCACTTTAAATTCACTGTATAGGGGTAATCCGATGCGCTGAACACGATGCAACATACGGCAAACGCTAACATTCGACCGGTTTCGAGTTATCATCGAATTGTTCGATTTTCGAAAAAAACAACTTTCTGCCTAAACACTACCGTACACTTCTCATAAACGCTTTAAATTCACTGCATCTCAGTAATTCGATGTGCTGAACACGATGCAACATACGGCAAACGCTAACAATCGACCGTTCTCGCGTTATCATTGAATTGCTCGAATTTCGAAAAAAACAATTTCTGCCAAAACAATACCGTACACTTCCCCTAAACGCTTCAAATTCACTGTATAGGGGTAATCCGATGCGCTGAACACGATGCAACATACGGCAAACGCTAACAATCGACCGTTCTCGAGTAAACATCAAAACAGTGAGGACTGTGAAAAACGTTCTTTTCTGCCCGTGAAACGCACGAATATGGCATAAACGGGGTTTCCTCCCAAAACACTACCGTACACTTCCCGTAACCACTTCAAATTCACTGTATAGGGGTAATTCGATGCGCTGAACACGATGCAACATACGGCAAACGCTAACAATCGACCGTTCTCGAGTTATCATCGAATTGCTCGATTTTGGAAAAAAACAAGTTTCTGCCAAAACACTACCGTACACTTCTCTTAAACGCTTCACATTCACTCTGTAGGGGTAATTCGATGCGCTCAACACGATGCAACATACGGCAAATGCTGACATTCGACCGTTCTCGAGTTATGATCAAATCAGTGAGGGCTGTGAAAAACGTTCTTTTCTGCCCGTGAAACGATCGAATATGGCATAAACGGGTTTTCCTCCCAAAACACTACCGTACACTTCCCGTAACCACTTCAAATTCACTGTATAGGGGTAATTCGATGTGCTGACCACGATGCAACATACGGCAAACGCTACCATTCGACCGTTCTGGAGTTATGATCAAAATAGTGAGGACTGTGAAAAACGTTCTTTTCTGCCCGTGAAAGGCACGAATATGGCATAAACGGGTTTTCCTTCCAAAACACCACCGTACACTTCCCGTAACCACTTCAAATTCACTGTATAAGGGTAATTCGATGCGCTGAACACGATGCAACGCACGGCAAACGCTAACATTCGACCGTGCTCGAGTAAACATCGAAACAGTGAGGACTGTGAAAAACGTTCTTTTCTGCCCGTGAAACGCACGAATATGGCATAAACGGGTTTTCCTTCAAAAACACTACCGTACACTTCCCGTAACCACTTCAAATTCACTGTATAGGGGTAATTCGATGCGCTGAACACGATGCAACATACGGCAAACGCTAACATTCGACCGTTCTCGAGTTACTATCAAAACAGTGAGGACTGTGAAAAACGTGCTTTTCTGCCCGTGAAACGCAAGAATATCGCATTAACGGGTTTTCCTTCAAAAGCACTACCGCCACTCCCCGTAACCACTTCAAATTCACTGTATAGGGGTAATTCGATGCGCTGAACACGATGCAACACACGGCAAACGCTAACAATCGACCGTTCTCGAGTTATCATCGAATTGCTCGATTTTGGAAAAAAACAACTTTCTGCCAAAACAATACCGTACACTTCCCCTAAACGCTTCAAATTCACTGTATAGGGGTAATCCGATGCGCTGAACACGATGCAACATACGGCAAACGCTAACATTCGACCGTTCTGGAGTTATGATCAAATCAGTGAGGACTGTGAAAAACGTTCTTTTCTGCCCGTGAAACGCACGAATATGGCATAAACGGGTTTTCCTCCCAAAACACTTCCGTACACTTCCCGTAACCACTTCAAATTCACTGTGTAAGGGTAACTCGATGCGCTGAACACGATGCAACATACGGCAAACGCTAACATTCGACCGTTCTCGAGTTACGATCAAAACAGTGAGAACTGTGAAAAACGTGCTTTTCTGCCCGTGAAACGCAAGAATATCGCATTAACGGGTTTTCCTTCAAAAACACTGCCGTACACTTCCCGTAACCACTTCAAATTCACTGTATAAGGGTAATTCGTTGCGCTGAACACGATGCAACATACGGCAACCGCTAACATTCGTTCGTTCTCGAGTAAACATCAAAACAGTGAGGACTGTGAAAAACGTTCTTTTCTGCCCGTGACACGCACGAATATGGCATAAACGGGCTTTCCTCCCAAAACACTACCGTACACTTCCCGTAACCACTTTCAATTCACTGTATAGAGGTAATCCGATGCGCTGAACACGATGCAACATACGGCAAACGCTAACAATCGACCGTTCTCGAGCTATCATCGAATTGCTCGAATTTCGAAAAAAACAATTACTGCCAAAACACTACCGTACACTCCTCTCAAACGCTTCAAATTCACTGTGTAGGGGTAATTCGATGCGCTGACCACGATGCAACATACGGCAACCGCTACCATTCGACCGTTCTGGAGTTATGATCAAAATAGTGAGGACTGTGAAAAACGTTCTTTTCTGCCCGTGAAAGGCACGAATATGGCATAAACGGGCTTTCCTCCCAAAACACTACCGTACACTTCCCGTAACCACTTCAAATTCACTGTATAGGGGTAATTCGATGCGCTGAACACGATGCAACATACGGCAATCGCTAACAATCGACCGTTCTCGAGTTATCATCGAATTGCTCGATTTTGGAAAAAAACAAGTTTCTGCCAAAACACTACCGTACACTTCTCTTAAACGCTTCACATTCACTCTGTAGGGGTAATTCGATGCACTCAACACGATGCAACATACGGCAAACGCTGACGTTCGACCGTTCTCGAGTTATGATCAAATCAGTGAGGGCTGTGAAAAACGTTCTTTTCTGCCCGTGAAACGATCGAATATGGCATAAACGGGTTTTCCTCCCAAAACACTACCGTACACTTCCCGTAACCACTTCAAATTCACTGTATAGGGGTAATTCGATGTGCTGAACACGATGCAACATACGGCAAACGCTACCATTCGACCGTTCTGCAGTTATGATCAAAATAGTGAGGACTGTGAAAAACGTTCTTTTCTGCCCGTGAAAGGCACGAATATGGCATAAACGGGCTTTCCTCCCAAAACACTACCGTACACTTCCCGTAACCACTTTAAATTCACTGTATAGGGGTAATCCGATGCGCTGAACACGATGCAACATACGGCAAACGCTAACATTCGACCGGTTTCGAGTTATCATCGAATTGTTCGATTTTCGAAAAAAACAACTTTCTGCCTAAACACTACCGTACACTTCTCATAAACGCTTTAAATTCACTGCATCTCAGTAATTCGATGTGCTGAACACGATGCAACATACGGCAAACGCTAACAATCGACCGTTCTCGCGTTATCATTGAATTGCTCGAATTTCGAAAAAAACAATTTCTGCCAAAACAATACCGTACACTTCCCCTAAACGCTTCAAATTCACTGTATAGGGGTAATCCGATGCGCTGAACACGATGCAACATACGGCAAACGCTAACAATCGACCGTTCTCGAGTAAACATCAAAACAGTGAGGACTGTGAAAAACGTTCTTTTCTGCCCGTGAAACGCACGAATATGGCATAAACGGGGTTTCCTCCCAAAACACTACCGTACACTTCCCGTAACCACTTCAAATTCACTGTATAGGGGTAATTCGATGCGCTGAACACGATGCAACATACGGCAAACGCTAACAATCGACCGTTCTCGAGTTATCATCGAATTGCTCGATTTTGGAAAAAAACAAGTTTCTGCCAAAACACTACCGTACACTTCTCTTAAACGCTTCACATTCACTCTGTAGGGGTAATTCGATGCGCTCAACACGATGCAACATACGGCAAATGCTGACATTCGACCGTTCTCGAGTTATGATCAAATCAGTGAGGGCTGTGAAAAACGTTCTTTTCTGCCCGTGAAACGATCGAATATGGCATAAACGGGTTTTCCTCCCAAAACACTACCGTACACTTCCCGTAACCACTTCAAATTCACTGTATAGGGGTAATTCGATGTGCTGACCACGATGCAACATACGGCAAACGCTACCATTCGACCGTTCTGGAGTTATGATCAAAATAGTGAGGACTGTGAAAAACGTTCTTTTCTGCCCGTGAAAGGCACGAATATGGCATAAACGGGTTTTCCTTCCAAAACACCACCGTACACTTCCCGTAACCACTTCAAATTCACTGTATAAGGGTAATTCGATGCGCTGAACACGATGCAACGCACGGCAAACGCTAACATTCGACCGTGCTCGAGTAAACATCGAAACAGTGAGGACTGTGAAAAACGTTCTTTTCTGCCCGTGAAACGCACGAATATGGCATAAACGGGTTTTCCTTCAAAAACACTACCGTACACTTCCCGTAACCACTTCAAATTCACTGTATAGGGGTAATTCGATGCGCTGAACACGATGCAACATACGGCAAACGCTAACATTCGACCGTTCTCGAGTTACTATCAAAACAGTGAGGACTGTGAAAAACGTGCTTTTCTGCCCGTGAAACGCAAGAATATCGCATTAACGGGTTTTCCTTCAAAAACACTACCGTACACTTCCCGTAACCACTTCAAATTCACTGTATAGGGGTAATTCGATGCGCTGAACACGATGCAACATACGGCAAACCCTAACAATCGACCGTTCTCGAGTTATCATCGAATTGCTCGATTTTGGAAAAAAACAACTTTCTGCCAAAACAATACCGTACACTTCCCCTAAACGCTTCAAATTCACTGTATAGGGGTAATTCGATGCGCTGAACACGATGCAACATACGGCAAACGCTAACAATCGACCGTTCTCGAGTTACGATCAAAACAGTGAGGACTGTGAAAAACGTGCTTTTCTGCCCGTGAAACGCAAGAATATCGCATTAACGGGTTTTCCTTCAAAAGCACTACCGCCACTCCCCGTAACCACTTCAAATTCACTGTATAGGGGTAATTCGATGCGCTGAACACGATGCAACACACGGCAAACGCTAACAATCGACCGTTCTCGAGTTATCATCGAATTGCTCGATTTTGGAAAAAAACAAGTTTCTGCCAAAACACTACCGTACACTTCTCTTAAACGCTTCACATTCACTCTGTAGGGGTAATTCGATGCGCTCAACACGATGCAACATACGGCAAATGCTGACATTCGACCGTTCTCGAGTTATGATCAAATCAGTGAGGGCTGTGAAAAACGTTCTTTTCTGCCCGTGAAACGATCGAATATGGCATAAACGGGTTTTCCTCCCAAAACACTACCGTACACTTCCCGTAACCACTTCAAATTCACTGTATAGGGGTAATTCGATGTGCTGACCACGATGCAACATACGGCAAACGCTACCATTCGACCGTTCTGGAGTTATGATCAAAATAGTGAGGACTGTGAAAAACGTTCTTTTCTGCCCGTGAAAGGCACGAATATGGCATAAACGGGTTTTCCTTCCAAAACACCACCGTACACTTCCCGTAACCACTTCAAATTCACTGTATAAGGGTAATTCGATGCGCTGAACACGATGCAATGCACGGCAAACGCTAACATTCGACCGTGCTCGAGTAAACATCGAAACAGTGAGGACTGTGAAAAACGTTCTTTTCTGCCCGTGAAACGCACGAATATGGCATAAACGGGTTTTCCTTCAAAAACACTACCGTACACTTCCCGTAACCACTTCAAATTCACTGTATAGGGGTAATTCGATGCGCTGAACACGATGCAACATACGGCAAACGCTAACATTCGACCGTTCTCGAGTTACTATCAAAACAGTGAAGACTGTGAAAAACGTGCTTTTCTGCCCGTGAAACGCAAGAATATCGCATTAACGGGTTTTCCTTCAAAAACACTACCGTACACTTCCCGTAACCACTTCAAATTCACTGTATAGGGGTAATTCGATGCGCTAAACACGATGCAACATACGGCAAACCCTAACAATCGACCGTTCTCGAGTTATCATCGAATTGCTCGATTTTGGAAAAAAACAACTTTCTGCCAAAACAATACCGTACACTTCCCCTAAACGCTTCAAATTCACTGTATAGGGGTAATCCGATGCGCTGAACACGATCCAACATACGGCAAACGCTAACATTCGACCGTTCTGGAGTTATGATCAAATCAGTGAGGACTGTGAAAAACGTTCTTTTCTGCCCGTGAAACGCACGAATATGGCATAAACGGGTTTTCCTCCCAAAACACTACCGTACACTTCCCGTAACCACTTCAAATTCACTGTATAAGGGTAACTCGATGCGCTGAACACGATGCAACATACGGCAAACGCTAACATTCGACCGTTCTCGAGTTACGATCAAAACAGTGAGAACTGTGAAAAACGTGCTTTTCTGCCCGTGAAACGCAAGAATATCGCATTAACGGGTTTTCCTTCAAAAACACTGCCGTACACTTCCCGTAACCACTTCAAATTCACTGTATAAGGGTAATTCGTTGCGCTGAACACGATGCAACATACGGCAACCGCTAACATTCGTTCGTTCTCGAGTAAACATCAAAACAGTGAGGACTGTGAAAAACGTTCTTTTCTGCCCGTGACACGCACGAATATGGCATAAACGGGCTTTCCTCCCAAAACACTACCGTACACTTCCCGTAACCACTTTAAATTCACTGTATAGAGGTAATCCGATGCGCTGAACACGATGCAACATACGGCAAACGCTAACAATCGACCGTTCTCGAGTTATCATCGAATTGCTCGAATTTCGAAAAAAACAATTTCTGCCAAAACACTACCGTACACTCCTCTCAAAGGCTTCAAGTTCACTGTGTAGGGGTAATTCAATGCGCTGATCACGATGCAACATACGGCAACCGCTAACATTCGATCGTTCTCGAGTAAACATCAAAACAGTGAGGACTGTGAAAAACGTTCTTTTCTGCCCGTGAAACGCACGAATATGGCATAAACGGGTTTTCCTCCCAAAACACTACCGTACACTTCCCGTAACCACTTCAAATTCACTGTATAGGGGTAATTCGATGCACTGAACACGATGCAACATACGGCAAACGCTAACAATCGACCGTTCTCGAGTTATCATCGAATTGCTCGATTTTGGAAAAAAACAAGTTTCTGCCAAAACACTACCGTACACTTCTCTTAAACGCTTCACATTCACTCTGTAGGGGTAATTCGATGCGCTCAACATGATGCAACATACGGCAAACGCTAACATTCGACCGGTTTCGAGTTATCATCGAATTGCTCGATTTTCGAAAAAAACAACTTTCTGCCAAAACAATACCGTACACTTCCCCTAAACGCTTCAAATTCACTGTATAGGGGTAATTCGATGCGCTGAACACGATGCAACATACGGCAAACGCTAACAATCGACCGTTCTCGAGTTACGATCAAAACAGTGAGGACTGTGAAAAACGTGCTTTTCTGCCCGTGAAACGCAAGAATATCGCATTAACGGGTTTCCCTTCAAAAACACTACCGCACACTTCCCGTAACCACTTCAAATTCACTGTATAGGGGTAATTCGATGCGCTGAACACGATGCAACATACGGCAAACGCTAACAATCGACCGTTCTCGAGTTATCATCGAATTGCTCGAATTTCGAAAAAACCAATTTCTGCCAAAACAATACCGTACACTTCCCCTAAACGCTTCAAATTCACTGTATAGGGGTAATCCGATGCGCTGAACACGATGCAACATACGGCAAACGCTAACATTCGACCGGTTTCGAGTTATCATCGAATTGCTCGATTTTCGAAAAAAACAACTTTCTGCCAAAACAATACCGTACACTTCCCCTAAACGCTTCAAATTCACTGTATAGGGGTAATTCGATGCGCTGAACACGATGCAACATACGACAAACGCTAACAATCGACCGTTCTCGAGTTACGATCAAAACAGTGAGGACTGTGAAAAACGTGCTTTTCTGCCCGTGAAACGCAAAAATATCGCATTAACGGGTTTTCCGTCAAAAACACTACCGCCACTTCCCGTAACCACTTCAAATTCACAGTATAGGGGTAATTCGATGCGATGAACACGATGCAACATACGGCAAACGCTACCATTCGACCGTGCTCGAGTAAACATCGAAACAGTGAGGACTGTGAAAAACGTTCTTTTCTGCCCCTGAAACGCACGAATTTGGCATAAACGGGTTTTCTTTCCAAAACACTACCGTACACTTCCCGTAACCACTTCAAATTCACTGTATAGGGGTAATTCGATGCGCTGAACACGATGCAACATACGGCAACCCCTAACAATCGACCGTTCTCGAGTTATCAGCGAATTGCTCGATTTTGGAAAAAAACAACTTTCTGCCAAAACAATACCGTACACTTCCCCTAAACGCTTCAAATTCACTGTATAGGGGTAATCCGATGTGCTGAACACGATGCAACATACGGCAAACGCTAACAATCGACCGTTCTCGAGTTATCATCGAATTGCTCGATTTTGGAAAAAAACAAGTTTCTGCCAAAACACTACCGTACACTTCTCTTAAACGCTTCACATTCACTCTGTAGCGGTAATTCGATGCGCTCAACACGATGCAACATACGGCAAATGCTGACATTCGACCGTTCTCGAGTTATGATCAAATCAGTGAGGGCTGTGAAAAACGTTCTTTTCTGCCCGTGAAACGATCGAATATGGCATAAACGGGTTTTCCTCCCAAAACACTACCGTACACTTCCCGTAACCACTTCAAATTCACTGTATAGGGGTAATTCGATGTGCTGACCACGATGCAACATACGGCAAACGCTACCATTCGACCGTTCTGGAGTTATGATCAAAATAGTGAGGACTGTGAAAAACGTTCTTTTCTGCCCGTGAAAGGCACGAATATGGCATAAACGGGTTTTCCTTCCAAAACACCACCGTACACTTCCCGTAACCACTTCAAATTCACTGTATAAGGGTAATTCGATGCGCTGAACACGATGCAACGCACGGCAAACGCTAACATTCGACCGTGCTCGAGTAAACATCGAAACAGTGAGGACTGTGAAAAACGTTCTTTTCTGCCCGTGAAACGCACGAATATGGCATAAACGGGTTTTCCTTCAAAAACACTACCGTACACTTCCCGTAACCACTTCAAATTCACTGTATAGGGGTAATTCGATGCGCTGAACACGATGCAACATACGGCAAACGCTAACATTCGACCGTTCTCGAGTTACTATCAAAACAGTGAGGACTGTGAAAAACGTGCTTTTCTGCCCGTGAAACGCAAGAATATCGCATTAACGGGTTTTCCTTCAAAAACACTACCGTACACTTCCCGTAACCACTTCAAATTCACTGTATAGGGGTAATTCGATGCGCTGAACACGATGCAACATACGGCAAACCCTAACAATCGACCGTTCTCGAGTTATCATCGAATTGCTCGATTTTGGAAAAAAACAACTTTCTGCCAAAACAATACCGTACACTTCCCCTAAACGCTTCAAATTCACTGTATAGGGGTAATCCGATGCGCTGAACACGATCCAACATACGGCAAACGCTAACATTCGACCGTTCTGGAGTTATGATCAAATCAGTGAGGACTGTGAAAAACGTTCTTTTCTGCCCGTGAAACGCACGAATATGGCATAAACGGGTTTTCCTCCCAAAACACTACCGTACACTTCCCGTAACCACTTCAAATTCACTGTATAAGGGTAACTCGATGCGCTGAACACGATGCAACATACGGCAAACGCTAACATTCGACCGTTCTCGAGTTACGATCAAAACAGTGAGAACTGTGAAAAACGTGCTTTTCTGCCCGTGAAACGCAAGAATATCGCATTAACGGGTTTTCCTTCAAAAACACTGCCGTACACTTCCCGTAACCACTTCAAATTCACTGTATAAGGGTAATTCGTTGCGCTGAACACGATGCAACATACGGCAACCGCTAACATTCGTTCGTTCTCGAGTAAACATCAAAATAGTGAGGACTGTGAAAAACGTTCTTTTCTGCCCGTGACACGCACGAATATGGCATAAACGGGCTTTCCTCCCAAAACACTACCGTACACTTCCCGTAACCACTTTAAATTCACTGTATAGAGGTAATCCGATGCGCTGAACACGATGCAACATACGGCAAACGCTAACAATCGACCGTTCTCGAGTTATCATCGAATTGCTCGAATTTGGAAAAAAACAAGTTTCTGCCAAAACACTACCGTACACTCCTCTCAAACGCTTCAAATTCACTGTGTAGGGGTAATTCAATGCGCTGATCACGATGCAACATACGACAACCGCTAACATTCGATCGTTCTCGAGTAAACATCAAAACAGTGAGGACTGTGAAAAACGTTCTTTTCTGCCCGTGAAACGCACGAATATGGCATAAACGGGTTTTCCTCCCAAAACACTACCGTACACTTCCCGTAACCACTTCAAATTCACTGTATAGGGGTAATTCGATGCACTGAACACGATGCAACATACGGCAAACGCTAACAATCGACCGTTCTCGAGTTATCATCGAATTGCTCGATTTTGGAAAAAAACAAGTTTCTGCCAAAACACTACCGTACACTTCTCTTAAACGCTTCACATTCACTCTGTAGGGGTAATTCGATGCGCTCAACATGATGCAACATACGGCAAACGCTAACATTCGACCGGTTTCGAGTTATCATCGAATTGCTCGATTTTGGAAAAAAACAACTTTCTGCCAAAACAATACCGTACACTTCCCCTAAACGCTTCAAATTCACTGTATAGGGGTAATTCGATGCGCTGAACACGATGCAACATACGGCAAACGCTAACATTCGACCGGTTTCGAGTTATCATCGAATTGCTCGATTTTGGAAAAAAACAACTTTCTGCCAAAACAATACCGTACACTTCCCCTAAACGCTTCAAATTCACTGTATAGGGGTAATTCGATGCGCTGAACACGATGCAACATACGGCAAACGCTAACATTCGACCGTTCTCGAGTAAACATCGAAACAGTGAGGACTGTGAAAAACGTTCTTTTCTGCCCCTGAAACGCACGAATATGGCATAAACGGGTTTTCCTTCAAAAACACTACCGTACACTTCCCGTAACCACTTCAAATTCACTGTATAGGGGTAATTCGATGCGCTGAACACGATGCAACATACGGCAACCCCTAACAATCGACCGTTCTCGAGTTATCAGCGAATTGCTCGATTTTGGAAAAAAACAACTTTCTGCCAAAACAATACCGTACACTTCCCCTAAACGCTTCAAATTCATTGTATAGGGGTAATCCGATGCGCTGAACACGATGCAACATACGGCAAACGCTAACATTCGACCGTTCTCGAGTAACGATCAAAACAGTGAGGACTGTGAAAAACGTGCTTTTCTGCCCGTGAAACGCAAGAATATCGCATTAACGGGTTTTCCTTCAAAAACGCTGCCGTACACTTCCCGTAACCACTTCAAATTCACTGTATAAGGGTAATTCGTTGCGCTGAACACGATGCAACATACGGCAACCGCTAACATTCGTTCGTTCTCGAGTAAACATCAAAACAGTGAGGACTGTGAAAAACGTTCTTTTCTGCCCGTGACACGCACGAATATGGCATAAACGGGCTTTCCTCCCAAAACACTACCGTACACTTCCCGTAACCACTTTAAATTCACTGTATAGAGGTAATCCGATGCGCTGAACACGATGCAACATACGGCAAACGCTAACAATCGACCGTTCTCGCGTTATCATTGAATTGCTCGAATTTCGAAAAAAACAATTTCTGCCAAAACAATACCGTACACTTCCCCTAAACGCTTCAAATTCACTGTATAGGGGTAATCCGATGCGCTGAACACGATGCAACATACGGCAAACGCTAACAATCGACCGTTCTCGAGTAAACATCAAAACAGTGAGGACTGTGAAAAACGTTCTTTTCTGCCCGTGAAACGCACGAATATGGCATAAACGGGTTTTCCTCCCAAAACACTACCGTACACTTCCCGTAACCACTTCAAATTCACTGTATAGGGGTAATTCGATGCGCTGAACACGATGCAACATACGACAAACGCTAACAATCGACCGTTCTCGAGTTATCATCGAATTGCTCGATTTTGGAAAAAAACAAGTTTCTGCCAAAACACTACCGTACACTTCTCTTAAACGCTTCACATTCACTCTGTAGGGGTAATTCGATGCGCTCAACACGATGCAACATACGGCAAATGCTGACATTCGACCGTTCTCGAGTTATGATCAAATCAGTGAGGGCTGTGAAAAACGTTCTTTTCTGCCCGTGAAACGATCGAATATGGCATAAACGGGTTTTCCTCCCAAAACACTACCGTACACTTCCCGTAACCACTTCAAATTCACTGTATAGGGGTAATTCGATGTGCTGACCACGATGCAACATACGGCAAACGCTACCATTCGACCGTTCTGAAGTTATGATCAAAATAGTGAGGACTGTGAAAAACGTTCTTTTCTGCCCGTGAAAGGCACGAATATGGCATAAACGGGTTTTCCTTCCAAAACACCACCGTACACTTCCCGTAACCACTTCAAATTCACTGTATAAGGGTAATTCGATGCGCTGAACACGATGCAACGCACGGCAAACGCTAACATTCGACCGTGCTCGAGTAAACATCGAAACAGTGAGGACTGTGAAAAACGTTCTTTTCTGCCCGTGAAACGCACGAATATGGCATAAACGGGTTTTCCTTCAAAAACACTACCGTACACTTCCCGTAACCACTTCAAATTCACTGTATAGGGGTAATTCGATGCGCTGAACACGATGCAACATACGGCAAACGCTAACATTCGACCGTTCTCGAGTTACTATCAAAACAGTGAGGACTGTGAAAAACGTGCTTTTCTGCCCGTGAAACGCAAGAATATCGCATTAACGGGTTTTCCTTCAAAAACACTACCGTACACTTCCCGTAACCACTTCAAATTCACTGTATAGGGGTAATTCGATGCGCTGAACACGATGCAACATACGGCAAACCCTAACAATCGACCGTTCTCGAGTTATCATCGAATTGCTCGATTTTGGAAAAAAACAACTTTCTGCCAAAACAATACCGTACACTTCCCCTAAACGCTTCAAATTCACTGTATAGGGGTAATTCGATGCGCTGAACACGATGCAACATACGGCAAACGCTAACAATCGACCGTTCTCGAGTTACGATCAAAACAGTGAGGACTGTGAAAAACGTGCTTTTCTGCCCGTGAAACGCAAGAATATCGCATTAACGGGTTTTCCTTCAAAAGCACTACCGCCACTCCCCGTAACCACTTCAAATTCACTGTATAGGGGTAATTCGATGCGCTGCACACGATGCAACATACGGCAAACGCTAACAATCGACCGTTCTCGAGTAAACATCAAAACAGTGAGGACTGTGAAAAACGTTCTTTTCTGCCCGTGAAACGCACGAATATGGCATAAACGGGTTTTCCTCCCAAAACACTACCGTACACTACCCGTAACCACTTCAAATTCACTGTATAGGGGTAATTCGATGCGCTGAACACGATGCAACATACGGCAAACGCTAACAATCGACCGTTCTCGAGTTATCATCGAATTGCTCGATTTTGGAAAAAAACAAGTTTCTGCCAAAACACTACCGTACACTTCTCTTAAACGCTTCACATTCACTCTGTAGGGGTAATTCGATGCGCTCAACACGATGCAACATACGGCAAATGCTGACATTCGACCGTTCTCGAGTTATGATCAAATCAGTGAGGGCTGTGAAAAACGTTCTTTTCTGCCCGTGAAACGATCGAATATGGCATAAACGGGTTTTCCTCCCAAAACACTACCGTACACTTCCCGTAACCACTTCAAATTCACTGTATAGGGGTAATTCGATGCGCTGAACACGATGCAACATACGGCAAACCCTAACAATCGACCGTTCTCGAGTTATCATCGAATTGCTCGATTTTGGAAAAAAACAACTTTCTGCCAAAACAATACCGTACACTTCCCCTAAACGCTTCAAATTCACTGTATAGGGGTAATCCGATGCGCTGAACACGATCCAACATACGGCAAACGCTAACATTCGACCGTTCTGGAGTTATGATCAAATCAGTGAGGACTGTGAAAAACGTTCTTTTCTGCCCGTGAAACGCACGAATATGGCATAAACGGGTTTTCCTCCCAAAACACTACCGTACACTTCCCGTAACCACTTCAAATTCACTGTATAAGGGTAACTCGATGCGCTGAACACGATGCAACATACGGCAAACGCTAACATTCGACCATTCTCGAGTTACGATCAAAACAGTGAGAACTGTGAAAAACGTGCTTTTCTGCCCGTGAAACGCAAGAATATCGCATTAACGGGTTTTCCTTCAAAAACACTGCCGTACACTTCCCGTAACCACTTCAAATTCACTGTATAAGGGTAATTCGTTGCGCTGAACACGATGCAACATACGGCAACCGCTAACATTCGTTCGTTCTCGAGTAAACATCAAAACAGTGAGGACTGTGAAAAACGTTCTTTTCTGCCCGTGACACGCACGAATATGGCATAAACGGGCTTTCCTCCCAAAACACTACCGTACACTTCCCGTAACCACTTTAAATTCACTGTATAGAGGTAATCCGATGCGCTGAACACGATGCAACATACGGCAAACGCTAACAATCGACCGTTCGCGAGTTATCATCGAATTGCTCGAATTTCGAAAAAAACAATTTCTGCCAAAACACTACCGTACACTCCTCTCAAACGCTTCAAATTCACTGTGTAGGGGTAATTCAATGCGCTGACCACGATGCAACATACGGCAACCGCTAACATTCGATCGTTCTCGAGTAAACATCGAAACAGTGAGGACTGTGAAAAACGTTCTTTTCTGCCCGTGAAACGCACGAATATGGCATAAACGGGTTTTCCTTCAAAAACACTACCGTACACTTCCCGTAACCACTTCAAATTCACTGTATAGGGGTAATTCGATGCGCTGAACACGATGCAACATACGGCAAACGCTAACAATCGACCGTTCTCGAGTAAACATCAAAACAGTGAGGACTGTGAAAAACGTGCTTCTCTGCCCGTGAAACGCAACAATATCGCATTAACGGGTTTTCCTTGAAAAACACTACCGTACACTTCCCGTAACCACTTCAAATTCACTGTATAGGGGTAATTCGATGCGCTGAACACGATGCAACATACGGCAAACGCTAACATTCGACCGGTTTCGAGTTATCATCGAATTGCTCGATTTTCGAAAAAAACAACTTTCTGCCAAAACAATACCGTACACTTCCCCTAAACGCTTCAAATTCACTGTATAGGGGTAATTCGATGCGCTGAACACGATGCAACATACGGCAAACGCTAACAATCCACCGTTCTCGAGTTACGATCAAAACAGTGAGGACTGTGAAAAACGTGCTTTTCTGCCCGTGAAACGCAAGAATATCGCATTAACGGGTTTCCCTTCAAAAACACTACCGCACACTTCCCGTAACCACTTCAAATTCACTGTATAGGGCTAATTCGATGCGCTGATCACGATGCAACATACGGCAAACGCTAACAATCGACCGTTCTCGAGTTATCATCGAATTGCTCGAATTTCGAAAAAAACAACTTTCTGCCAAAACAATACCGTACACTTCCCCTAAACGCTTCAAATTCACTGTATAGGGGTAATCCGATGCGCTGAACACGATGCAACATACGGCAAACGCTAACATTCGACCGTTCTCGAGTTACGATCAAAACAGTGAGGACTGTGAAAAACGTGCTTTTCTGCCCGTGAAACGCAACAATATCGCATTAACGGGTTTTCCTTGAAAAACACTACCGTACACTTCCCGTAACCACTTCAAATTCACTATATAGGGGTAATTCGATGCGCTGAACACGATGCAACATACGGCAAACGCTAACATTCGACCGGTTTCGAGTTATCATCGAATTGCTCGATTTTCGAAAAAAACAACTTTCTGCCAAAACAATACCGTACACTTCCCCTAAACGCTTCAAATTCACTGTATAGGGGTAATTCGATGCGCTGAACACGATGCAACATACGGCAAACGCTAACAATCGACCGTTCTCGAGTTACGATCAAAACAGTGAGGACTGTGAAAAACGTGCTTTTCTGCCCGTGAAACGCAAGAATATCGCATTAACGGGTTTTCCGTCAAAAACACTACCGCCACTTCCCGTAACCACTTCAAATTCACTGTATAGGGGTAATTCGATGCGCTGAACACGATGCAACATACGGCAAACGCTACCATTCGACCGTTCTGGAGTTATGATCAAAATAGTGAGGACTGTGAAAAACGTTCTTTTCTGCCCGTGAAAGGCACGAATATGGCATAAACGGGTTTTCCTTCCAAAACACCACCGTACACTTCCCGTAACCACTTCAAATTCACTGTATAAGGGTAATTCGATGCGCTGAACACGATGCAACGCACGGCAAACGCTAACATTCGACCGTGCTCGAGTAAACATCGAAACAGTGAGGACTGTGAAAAACGTTCTTTTCTGCCCGTGAAACGCACGAATATGGCATAAACGGGTTTTCCTTCAAAAACACTACCGTACACTTCCCGTAACCACTTCAAATTCACTGTATAGGGGTAATTCGATGCGCTGAACACGATGCAACATACGGCAAACGCTAACATTCGACCGTTCTCGAGTTACTATCAAAACAGTGAGGACTGTGAAAAACGTGCTTTTCTGCCCGTGAAACGCAAGAATATCGCATTAACGGGTTTTCCTTCAAAAACACTACCGTACACTTCCCGTAACCACTTCAAATTCACTGTATAGGGGTAATTCGATGCGCTGAACACGATGCAACATACGGCAAACCCTAACAATCGACCGTTCTCGAGTTATCATCGAATTGCTCGATTTTGGAAAAAAACAACTTTCTGCCAAAACAATACCGTACACTTCCCCTAAACGCTTCAAATTCACTGTATAGGGGTAATTCGATGCGCTGAACACGATGCAACATACGGCAAACGCTAACAATCGACCGTTCTCGAGTTACGATCAAAACAGTGAGGACTGTGAAAAACGTGCTTTTCTGCCCGTGAAACGCAAGAATATCGCATTAACGGGTTTTCCTTCAAAAGCACTACCGCCACTCCCCGTAACCACTTCAAATTCACTGTATAGGGGTAATTCGATGCGCTGCACACGATGCAACATACGGCAAACGCTAACAATCGACCGTTCTCGAGTAAACATCAAAACAGTGAGGACTGTGAAAAACGTTCTTTTCTGCCCGTGAAACGCACGAATATGGCATAAACGGGTTTTCCTCCCAAAACACTACCGTACACTACCCGTAACCACTTCAAATTCACTGTATAGGGGTAATTCGATGCGCTGAACACGATGCAACATACGGCAAACGCTAACAATCGACCGTTCTCGAGTTATCATCGAATTGCTCGATTTTGGAAAAAAACAAGTTTCTGCCAAAACACTACCGTACACTTCTCTTAAACGCTTCACATTCACTCTGTAGGGGTAATTCGATGCGCTCAACACGATGCAACATACGGCAAATGCTGACATTCGACCGTTCTCGAGTTATGATCAAATCAGTGAGGGCTGTGAAAAACGTTCTTTTCTGCCCGTGAAACGATCGAATATGGCATAAACGGGTTTTCCTCCCAAAACACTACCGTACACTTCCCGTAACCACTTCAAATTCACTGTATAGGGGTAATTCGATGCGCTGAACACGATGCAACATACGGCAAACCCTAACAATCGACCGTTCTCGAGTTATCATCGAATTGCTCGATTTTGGAAAAAAACAACTTTCTGCCAAAACAATACCGTACACTTCCCCTAAACGCTTCAAATTCACTGTATAGGGGTAATCCGATGCGCTGAACACGATCCAACATACGGCAAACGCTAACATTCGACCGTTCTGGAGTTATGATCAAATCAGTGAGGACTGTGAAAAACGTTCTTTTCTGCCCGTGAAACGCACGAATATGGCATAAACGGGTTTTCCTCCCAAAACACTACCGTACACTTCCCGTAACCACTTCAAATTCACTGTATAAGGGTAACTCGATGCGCTGAACACGATGCAACATACGGCAAACGCTAACATTCGACCATTCTCGAGTTACGATCAAAACAGTGAGAACTGTGAAAAACGTGCTTTTCTGCCCGTGAAACGCAAGAATATCGCATTAACGGGTTTTCCTTCAAAAACACTGCCGTACACTTCCCGTAACCACTTCAAATTCACTGTATAAGGGTAATTCGTTGCGCTGAACACGATGCAACATACGGCAACCGCTAACATTCGTTCGTTCTCGAGTAAACATCAAAACAGTGAGGACTGTGAAAAACGTTCTTTTCTGCCCGTGACACGCACGAATATGGCATAAACGGGCTTTCCTCCCAAAACACTACCGTACACTTCCCGTAACCACTTTAAATTCACTGTATAGAGGTAATCCGATGCGCTGAACACGATGCAACATACGGCAAACGCTAACAATCGACCGTTCGCGAGTTATCATCGAATTGCTCGAATTTCGAAAAAAACAATTTCTGCCAAAACACTACCGTACACTCCTCTCAAACGCTTCAAATTCACTGTGTAGGGGTAATTCAATGCGCTGACCACGATGCAACATACGGCAACCGCTAACATTCGATCGTTCTCGAGTAAACATCGAAACAGTGAGGACTGTGAAAAACGTTCTTTTCTGCCCGTGAAACGCACGAATATGGCATAAACGGGTTTTCCTTCAAAAACACTACCGTACACTTCCCGTAACCACTTCAAATTCACTGTATAGGGGTAATTCGATGCGCTGAACACGATGCAACATACGGCAAACGCTAACAATCGACCGTTCTCGAGTAAACATCAAAACAGTGAGGACTGTGAAAAACGTGCTTCTCTGCCCGTGAAACGCAACAATATCGCATTAACGGGTTTTCCTTGAAAAACACTACCGTACACTTCCCGTAACCACTTCAAATTCACTGTATAGGGGTAATTCGATGCGCTGAACACGATGCAACATACGGCAAACGCTAACATTCGACCGGTTTCGAGTTATCATCGAATTGCTCGATTTTCGAAAAAAACAACTTTCTGCCAAAACAATACCGTACACTTCCCCTAAACGCTTCAAATTCACTGTATAGGGGTAATTCGATGCGCTGAACACGATGCAACATACGGCAAACGCTAACAATCCACCGTTCTCGAGTTACGATCAAAACAGTGAGGACTGTGAAAAACGTGCTTTTCTGCCCGTGAAACGCAAGAATATCGCATTAACGGGTTTCCCTTCAAAAACACTACCGCACACTTCCCGTAACCACTTCAAATTCACTGTATAGGGCTAATTCGATGCGCTGATCACGATGCAACATACGGCAAACGCTAACAATCGACCGTTCTCGAGTTATCATCGAATTGCTCGAATTTCGAAAAAACCAATTTCTGCCAAAACAATACCGTACACTTCCCCTAAACGCTTCAAATTCACTGTATAGGGGTAATCCGATGCGCTGAACACGATGCAACATACGGCAAACGCTAACATTCGACCGTTCTCGAGTTACGATCAAAACAGTGAGGACTGTGAAAAACGTGCTTTTCTGCCCGTGAAACGCAACAATATCGCATTAACGGGTTTTCCTTGAAAAACACTACCGTACACTTCCCGTAACCACTTCAAATTCACTATATAGGGGTAATTCGATGCGCTGAACACGATGCAACATACGGCAAACGCTAACATTCGACCGGTTTCGAGTTATCATCGAATTGCTCGATTTTCGAAAAAAACAACTTTCTGCCAAAACAATACCGTACACTTCCCCTAAACGCTTCAAATTCACTGTATAGGGGTAATTCGATGCGCTGAACACGATGCAACATACGGCAAACGCTAACAATCGACCGTTCTCGAGTTACGATCAAAACAGTGAGGACTGTGAAAAACGTGCTTTTCTGCCCGTGAAACGCAAGAATATCGCATTAACGGGTTTTCCGTCAAAAACACTACCGCCACTTCCCGTAACCACTTCAAATTCACTGTATAGGGGTAATTCGATGCGCTGAACACGATGCAACATACGGCAAACGCTACCATTCGACCGTTCTGGAGTTATGATCAAAATAGTGAGGACTGTGAAAAACGTTCTTTTCTGCCCGTGAAAGGCACGAATATGGCATAAACGGGTTTTCCTTCCAAAACACCACCGTACACTTCCCGTAACCACTTCAAATTCACTGTATAAGGGTAATTCGATGCGCTGAACACGATGCAACGCACGGCAAACGCTAACATTCGACCGTTCTCGAGTAAACATCGAAACAGTGAGGACTGTGAAAAACGTTCTTTTCTGCCCCTGAAACGCACGAATATGGCATAAACGGGTTTTCCTTCAAAAACACTACCGTACACTTCCCGTAACCACTTCAAATTCACTGTATAGGGGTAATTCGATGCGCTGAACACGATGCAACATACGGCAACCCCTAACAATCGACCGTTCTCGAGTTATCAGCGAATTGCTCGATTTTGGAAAAAAACAACTTTCTGCCAAAACAATACCGTACACTTCCCGTAACCACTTTAAATTCACTGTATAGGGGTAATCCGATGCGCTGAACACGATGCAACATACGGCAAACGCTAACAATCGACCGTTCTCGAGTTACGATCAAAACAGTGAGGACTGTGAAAAACGTGCTTTTCTGCCCGTGAAACGCAAGAATATCGCATTAACGGGTTTTCCTTCAAAAGCACTACCGCCACTCCCCGTAACCACTTCAAATTCACTGTATAGGGGTAATTCGATGCGCTGAACACGATGCAACATACGGCAAACGCTAACAATCGACCGTTCTCGAGTTATCATCGAATTGCTCGATTTTGGAAAAAAACAAGTTTCTGCCAAAACACTACCGTACACTTCTCTTAAACGCTTCACATTCACTCTGTAGGGGTAATTCGATGCGCTCAACACGATGCAACATACGGCAAATGCTGACATTCGACCGTTCTCGAGTTATGATCAAATCAGTGAGGGCTGTGAAAAACGTTCTTTTCTGCCCGTGAAATGATCGAATATGGCATAAACGGGTTTTCCTCCCAAAACACTACCGTACACTTCCCGTAACCCCTTCAAATTCACTGTATAGGGGTAATTCGATGTCCTGATCACGATGCAACATACGGCAAACGCTACCATTCGACCGTTCTGGAGTTATGATCAAAATAGTGAGGACTGTGAAAAACGTTCTTTTCTGCCCGTGAAAGGCACGAATATGGCATAAACGGGTTTTCCTTCCAAAACACCACCGTACACTTCCCGTAACCACTTCAAATTCACTGTATAAGGGTAATTCGATGCGCTGAACACGATGCAACGCACGGCAAACGCTAACATTCGACCGTGCTCGAGTAAACATCGAAACAGTGAGGACTGTGAAAAACGTTCTTTTCTGCCCGTGAAACGCACGAATATGGCATAAACGGGTTTTCCTTCAAAAACACTACCGTACACTTCCCGTAACCACTTCAAATTCACTGTATAGGGGTAATTCGATGCGCTGAACACGATGCAACATACGGCAAACGCTAACATTCGACCGTTCTCGAGTTACTATCAAAACAGTGAGGACTGTGAAAAACGTGCTTTTCTGCCCGTGAAACGCAAGAATATCGCATTAACGGGTTTTCCTTCAAAAACACTACCGTACACTTCCCGTAACCACTTCAAATTCACTGTATAGGGGTAATCCGATGCGCTGAACACGATGCAACATACGGCAAACGCTAACAATCGACCGTTCTCGAGTTACGATCAAAACAGTGAGGACTGTGAAAAACGTGCTTTTCTGCCCGTGAAACGCAAGAATATCGCATTAACGGGTTTTCCGTCAAAAACACTACCGCCACTTCCCGTAACCACTTCAAGTTCACTGTATAGGGATAATTCGATGCGCTGAACACGATGCAACATACGGCAAACGCTAACTTGCGACCGTTCTCGAGTTATCATCGAATTGCTCGAATTTCGAAAAAAACAATTTCTGCCAAAACAATACCGTACACTTCCCCTAAACGCTTCAAATTCACTGTATAGGGGTAATCCGATGCGCTGAACACGATGCAACATACGGCAAACGCTAACAATCGACCGTTCTCGAGTTATCATCGAATTGCTCGAATTTCGAGAAAAACAATTTCTGCCAAAACAATACCGTACACTCCTCTCAAACGCTTCAAATTCACTGTGTAGGGGTAATTCGATGCGCTGACCACGATGCAACATACGGCAACCGCTACCATTCGACCGTTCTCGAGTTATGATCAAATCAGTGAGGGCTGTGAAAAACGTTCTTTTCTGCCCGTGAAATGATCGAATATGGCATAAACGGGTTTTCCTCCCAAAACACTACCGTACACTTCCCGTAACCCCTTCAAATTCACTGTATAGGGGTAATTCGATGTCCTGATCACGATGCAACATACGGCAAACGCTACCATTCGACCGTTCTGGAGTTATGATCAAAATAGTGAGGACTGTGAAAAACGTTCTTTTCTGCCCGTGAAAGGCACGAATATGGCATAAACGGGTTTTCCTTCCAAAACACTACCGTACACTTCCCGTAACCACTTCAAATTCACTGTATAGGGGTAATCCGATGCGCTGAACACGATGCAACATACGGCAAACGCTGACATTCGACCGTTCTCGAGTTATGATCAAATCAGTGAGGGCTGTGAAAAACGTTCTTTTCTGCCCGTGAAACGCACGAATATGGCATAAACGGGTTTCCCTCCCGAAACACTACCGTACGCTTCCCGTAACCACTTCAAATTCACTGTATAAGCGTAATTCGATGCGCTGAACACGATGCAACATACGGCAAACCCTAACAATCGACCGTTCTCGAGTTATCATCGAATTGCTCGATTTTGGGAAAAAACAAGTTTCTGCCAAAACACTACCGTACACTTCTCTTAAACGCTTCACATTCACTGTGTAGGGGTAATTCGATGCGCTCAACACGATGCAACATACAGCAAACGCTGACATTCGACCGTTCTCGAGTTATGATCAAATCAGTGAGGGCTGTGAAAAACGTTCTTTTCTGCCCGTAAAACGCACGAATATGGCATAAACGGGTTTTGCTTCCAAAACACCACCGTACACTTCCCGTAACCACTTCAAATTCACTGTATAAGGGTAATTCGATGCGCTGAACACGATGCAACGCACGGCAAACGCTAACATTCGACCGTTCTCGAGTAAACATCGAAACAGTGAGGACTGTGAAAAACGTGCTTTTCTGCCCGTGAAACGCAAGAATATCGCATTAACGAGTTTTCCTTCAAAAACACTACCGCACACTTCCCGTAACCACTTTAAATTCACTGTATAGAGGTAATCCGATGCGCTGAACACGATGCAACATACGGCAAACGCTAACATTCGTTCGTTCTCGAGTAAACATCAAAACAGTGAGGACTGTGAAAAACGTTCTTTTCTGCCCGTGACACGCACGAATATGGCATAAACGGGCTTTCCTCCCAAAACACTACCGTACACTTCCCGTAACCACTTTAAATTCACTGTATAGAGGTAATCCGATGCGCTGAACACGATGCAACATACGGCAAACGCTAACAATCGACCGTTCTCGAGTTATCATCGAATTGCTCGAATTTCGAAAAAAACAATTTCTGCCAAAACACTACCGTACACTCCTCTCAAACGCTTCAAATTCACTGTGTAGGGGTAATTCGATGCGCTGACCACGATGCAACATACGGCAACCGCTACCATTCGACCGTTCTGGAGTTATGATCAAAATAGTGAGGACTGTGAAAAACGTTCTTTTCTGCCCGTGAAAGGCACGAATATGGCATAAACGGGCTTTCCTCCCAAAACACTACCGTACACTTCCCGTAACCACTTTAAATTCACTGTATAGGGGTAATCCGATGCGCTGAACACGATGCAACATACGGCAAACGCTAACATTCGACCGGTTTCGAGTTATCATCGAATTGCTCGATTTTCTAAAAAAACAACTTTCTGCCTAAACACTACCGTACACTTCTCATAAACGCTTTAAATTCACTGCATCTCAGTAATTCGATGTGCTGAACACGATGCAACATACGGCAAACGCTAACAATCGACCGTTCTCGCGTTATCATTGAATTGCTCGAATTTCGAAAAAAACAATTTCTGCCAAAACAATACCGTACACTTCCCCTAAACGCTTCAAATTCACTGTATAGGGGTAATCCGATGCGCTGAACACAATGCAACATACGGCAAACCATAGCATTCGACCGTTCTCGAGTTATGATCAAAACAGTGAGGACTGTGAAAAACGTTCTTTTCTGCCCGTGAAACGCACGAATATGGCATAAACGGGTTTCCCTCCCAAAACACTACCGTACACTTCCCGTAACCACTTCAAATTCACTGTATAAGCGTAATTCGATGCGCTGAACACGATGCAACATACGGCAAAGGCTAACAATCGACCGTTCTCGAGTTATCATCGAATTGCTCGAATTTCGAAAAAACCAATTTCTGCCAAAACAATACCGTACACTTCCCCTAAACGCTTCAAATTCACTGTATAGGGGTAATCCGATGCGCTGAACACGATGCAACATACGGCAAACGCTAACATTCGACCGTTCTCGAGTTACGATCAAAACAGTGAGGACTGTGAAAAACGTGCTTTTCTGCCCGTGAAACGCAAGAATATCGCATTAACGGGTTTTCCTTGAAAAACACTACCGTACACTTCCCGTAACCACTTAAAATTCACTGTATAGGGGTAATTCGATGCGCTGAACACGATGCAACATACGGCAAACGCTAACATTCGACCGTTCTCGAGTAAACATCGAAACAGTGAGGACTGTGAAAAACGTGCTTTTCTGCCCGTGAAACGCAAGAATATCGCATTAACGAGTTTTCCTTCAAAAACACTACCGCACACTTCCCGTAACCACTTCAAATTCACTGTATAGGGGTAATTCGATGCGCTGAACACGATGCAACATACGGCAAACGCTAACATTCGACCGTTCTCGAGTTATCATCGAATTGCTCGAATTTCGAAAAAAACAATTTCTGCCAAAACAATACCGTACACTTCCCCTAAACGCTTCAAATTCACTGTATAGGGGTAATCCGATGCGCTCAACACGATACAACATACGGCAAACCCTAACATTCGACCGTTCTCGAGTTATGATCAAAACAGTGAGGACTGTGAAAAACGTTCTTTTCTGCCCGTGAAACGCACGAATATGGCATAAACGGGTTTCCCTCCCAAAACACTACCGTACACTTCCCGTAACCACTTCAAATTCACTGTATAAGCGTAACTCGATGCGCTGAACACGATGCAACATACGGCAAACGCTAACAATCGACCGTTCTCGAGTTATCATCGAATTGCTCGAATGTCGAGAAAAACAATTTCTGCCAAAACACTACCGTACACTCCTCTCAAACGCTTCAAATTCACTGTGTAGGGGTAATTCGATGCGCTCAACACGATGCAACATACGGCAAACGTTGACATTCGACCGTTCTCGAGTTATGATCAAATCAGTGAGGTCTGTGAAAAACGTTCTTTTCTGCCCGTGAAACGCACGAATATGGCATAAACGGGTTTCCCTCCCAAAACACTACCGTACACTTCCCGTAACCACTTCAAATTCACTGTATAAGCGTAATTCGATGCGCTGAACACGATGCAACATACGGCAAACCCTAACAATCGACCGTTCTCGAGTTATCATCGAATTGCTCGATTTTGGGAAAAAACAAGTTTCTGCCAAAACACTACCGTACACTTCTCTTAAACGCTTCACATTCACTGTGTAGGGGTAATTCGATGCGCTCAACACGATGCAACATACGGCAAATGCTGACATTCGACCGTTCTCGAGTTATGATCAAATCAGTGTGGGCTGTGAAAAACGTTCTTTTCTGCCCGTGAAACGATCGAATATGGCATAAACGGGTTTTCCTCCCAAAACACTACCGTACACTTCCCGTAACCACTTCAAATTCACTGTATAAGGATACCTCGATGTGATGAACACGATGCAACATACGGCAAACGCTACCATTCGACCGTTCTGGAGTTATGATCAAAATAGTGAGGACTGTGAAAAACGTTCTTTTCTGCCCGTGAAAGGCACGAATATGGCATAAGCGGATTTTCCTTCCAAAACACCACCGTACACTTCCCGTAACCACTTCAAATTCACTGTATAACGGTAATTCGATGCGCTGAACACGATGCAACGCACGGCAAACGCTAACATTCGACCGTTCTCGAGTAAACATCGAAACAGTGAGGACTGTGAAAAACGTTCTTTTCTGCCCCTGAAACGCACGAATATGGCATAAACGGGTTTTCCTTCAAAAACACTACCGTACACTTCCCGTAACCACTTCAAATTCACTGTATAGGGGTAATTCGATGCGCTGAACACGATGCAACATGCGGCAACCCCTAACAATCGACCGTTCTCGAGTTATCAGCGAATTGCTCGATTTTGGAAAAAAACAACTTTCTGCCAAAACACCACCGTACACTTCCCGTAACCACTTCAAATTCACTGTATAAGGGTAATCCGATGCGCTGAACACGATGCAACATACGGCAAACGCTAACAATCGACCGTTCTCGAGTTATCATCGAATTGCTCGAATTTCGAAAAAAACAATTTCTGCCAAAACACTACCGTACACTCCTCTCAAACGCTTCAAATTCACTGTGTAGGGGAAATTCGATGTGCTGACCACGGTGCAACATACGGCAACCGCTAACATTCGATCGTTCTCGAGTAAACATCAAAACAGTGAGGACTGTGAAAAACGTTCTTTTCTGCCCGTGAAACGCACGAATATGGCATAAACGAGTTTTCCTCCCAAAACACTACCGTACACTTCCCGTAACCACTTTAAATTCACTGTATAGGGGTACTCCGATGCGCTGAACACGATGCAACATACGGCAAACGCTAACATTCGACCGGTTTCGAGTTATCATCGAATTGCTCGATTTTCTAAAAAAACAACTTTCTGCCTAAACACTACCGTACACTTCTCATAAACGCTTTAAATTCACTGCATCTCAGTAATTCGATGTACTGAACACGATGCAACATACGGCAAACGCTAACAATCGACCGTTCTCGCGTTATCATTGAATTGCTCGAATTTCGAAAAAAACAATTTCTGCCAAAACAATACCGTACACTTCCCCTAAACGCTTCAAATTCACTGTATAGGGGTAATCCGATGCGCTGAACACGATGCAACATACGGCAAACCCTAACATTCGACCGTTCTCGAGTTATGATCAAAACAGTGAGGACTGTGAAAAACGTTCTTTTCTGCCCGTGAAACGCACGAATATGGCATAAACGGGTTTCCCTCCCAAAACACTACCGTACACTTCCCGTAACCACTTCAAATTCACTGTATAAGCGTAATTCGATGCGCTGAACACGATGCAACATACGGCAAACGCTAACAATCGACCGTTCTCGAGTTATCATCGAATTGCTCGAATTTCGAAAAAACCAATTTCTGCCAAAACAATACCGTACACTTCCCCTAAACGCTTCAAATTCACTGTATAGGGGTAATCCGATGCGCTGAACACGATGCAACATACGGCAAACGCTAACATTCGACCGTTCTCGAGTTACGATCAAAACAGTGAGGACTGTGAAAAACGTGCTTTTCTGCCCGTGAAACGCAAGACCATCGCATTAACGGGTTTTCCTTGAAAAACACTACCGTACACTTCCCGTAACCACTTCAAATTCACTGTATAGGGGTAATTCGATGCGCTGAACACGGTGCAACATACGGCAAACGCTAACAATCGACCGTTCTCGAGTAAACATCAAAACAGTGAGGACTGTGAAAAACGTTCTTTTCTGCCCGTGAGACGCACGAATATGGCATAAACGGGTTTTCCTCCCAAACCACTACCGTACACTTCCCGTAACCACTTCAAATTCACTGTATAGGGGTAATTCGATGCGCTGAACACGATGCAACATACGGCAAACGCTAACATTCGACCGTTCTCGAGTTACTATCAAAACAGTGAGGACTGTGAAAAACGTTCTTTTCTGCCCGTGAAACGCACGAATATGGCATAAACGGGTTTTCCTCCCAAAGACTACCGTACACTTCCCGTAACCACTTCAAATTCACTGTATAGGGGTAATTCGATGCACTGAACACGGTGCAACATACGGCAAACGCTAACAATGGAACGTTCTCGAGTTATCATCGAATTGCTCGATTTTGGAAAAAAACAAGTTTCTGCCAAAACACTACCGTACACTTCTCTTAAACGCTTCACATTCACTCTGTAGGGGTAATTCGATGCGCTCAACACGATGCAACATACGGCAAACGCTAACATTCGACCGGTTTCGAGTTATCATCGAATTGCTCGATTTTGGAAAAAAACAACTTTCTGCCAAAACAATACCGTACACTTCCCCTAAACGCTTCAAATTCACTGTATAGGGGTAATCCGATGCGCTGAACACGATGCAACATACGGCAAACGCTAACATTCGACGGTTCTCGAGTTACGATCAAAACAGTGAGGACTGTGAAAAATGTGCTTTTCTGCCCGTGAAACGCAACAATATCGCATTAACGGGTTTTCCTTCAAAAACACTGCCGTACACTTCCCGTAACCACTTCAAATTCACTGTATAGGGGTAATTCGATGCGCTGAACACGATGCAACATACGGCAAACGCTAACATTCGACCGTTCTCGAGTTATGATCAAAACAGTGAGGACTGTGAAAAACGTTCTTTTCTGCCCGTGAAACGCACGAATATGGCATAAACGGGTTTCCCTCCCAAAACACTACCGTACACTTCCCGTAACCACTTCAAATTCACTGTATAAGCGTAACTCGATGCGCTGAACACGATGCAACATACGGCAAACCCTAACAATCGACCGTTCTCGAGTTATCATCGAATTGCTCGATTTTGGAAAAAAACAAGTTTCTGCCAAAACACTACCGTACACTTCTCTTAAACGCTTCACATTCACTGTGTAGGGGTAATTCGATGCGCTCAACACGATGCAACATACGGCAAACGCTGACATTCGACCGTTCTCGAGTTATGATCAAATCAGTGAGGGCTGTGAAAAACGTTCTTTTCTGCCCGTGAAACGTACGAATATGGCATAAACGGGTTTTGCTTCCAAAACACCACCGTACACTTCCCGTAACCACTTCAAATTCACTGTATAAGGGTAATTCGATGCGCTGAACACGATGCAACGCACGGCAAACGCTACCATTCGACCGTTCTGGAGTTATGATCAAAATAGTGAGGACTGTGAAAAACGTTCTTTTCTGCCCGTGAAAGGCACGAATATGGCATAAGCGGGTTTTCCTTCCAAAACACCACCGTACACTTCCCATAACGACTTCAAATTCACTGTATAACGGTAATTCGATGCGCTGAACACGATGCAACGCACGGCAAACGCTAACATTCGACCGTTCTCGAGTAAACATCGAAACAGTGAGGACTGTGAAAAACGTGCTTTTCTGCCCGTGAAACGCAAGAATATCGCATTAACGAGTTTTCCTTCAAAAACACTACCGCACACTTCCCGTAACCACTTCAAATTCACTGTATAAGCGTAACTCGATGTGCTGAACACGATGCAACATACGGCAAACGCTACCATTCGACCGTTCTGGAGTTATGATCAAAATAGTGAGGACTGTGAAAAACGTTCTTTTCTGCCCGTGAAAGGCACGAATATGGCATAAGCGGGTTTTCCTTCCAAAACACCACCGTACACTTCCCATAACGACTTCAAATTCACTGTATAACGGTAATTCGATGCGCTGAACACGATGCAACGCACGGCAAACGCTAACATTCGACCGTTCTCGAGTAAACATCGAAACAGTGAGGACTGTGAAAAACCTTCTTTTCTGCCCCTGAAACGCACGAATATGGCATAAACGGGTTTTCCTTCAAAAACACTACCGTACACTTCCCGTAACCACTTCAAATTCACTGTATAGGGGTAATTCGATGCGCTGAACACGATGCAACATACGGCAACCCCTAACAATCGACCGTTCTCGAGTTATCAGCGAATTGCTCGATTTTGGAAAAAAACAACTTTCTGCCAAAACACCACCGTACACTTCCCGTAACCACTTCAAATTCACTGTATAAGGGTAATCCGATGCGCTGAACACGATGCAACATACGGCAAACGCTAACAATCGACCGTTCTCGAGTTATCATCGAATTGCTCGAATTTCGAAAAAAACAATTTCTGCCAAAACACTACCGTACACTCCTCTCAAACGCTTCAAATTCACTGTGTAGGGGTAATTCGATGCACTGACCACGATGCAACATACGGCAACCGCTAACATTCGATCGTTCTCGAGTAAACATCAAAACAGTGAGGACTGTGAAAAACGTTCTTTTCTGCCCGTGAAACCCACGAATATGGCATAAACGAGTTTTCCTCCCAAAACACTACCGTACACTTCCCGTAACCACTTTAAATTCACTGTATAGGGGTAATCCGATGCGCTGAACACGATGCAACATACGGCAAACGCTAACATTCGACCGGTTTCGAGTTATCATCGAATTGCTCGATTTTCTAAAAAAACAACTTTCTGCCTAAACACTACCGTACACTTCTCATAAACGCTTTAAATTCACTGCATCTCAGTAATTCGATGTACTGAACACGATGCAACATACGGCAAACGCTAACAAACGACCGTTCTCGCGTTATCATTGAATTGCTCGAATTTCGAAAAAAACAATTTCTGCCAAAACAATACCGTACACTTCCCCTAAACGCTTCAAATTCACTGTATAGGGGTAATCCGATGCGCTGAACACGATGCAACATACGGCAAACCCTAACATTCGACCGTTCTCGAGTTATGATCAAAACAGTGAGGACTGTGAAAAACGTTCTTTTCTGCCCGTGAAACGCACGAATATGGCATAAACGGGTTTCCCTCCCAAAACACTACCGTACACTTCCCGTAACCACTTCAAATTCACTGTATAGGGGTAATTCGATGCGCTGAACACGATGCAACATACGGCAAACGCTAACATTCGACCGTTCTCGAGTTACTATCAAAACAGTGAGGACTGTGAAAAACGTTCTTTTCTGCCCGTGAAACGCACGAATATGGCATAAACGGGTTTTCCTCCCAAAGACTACCGTACACTTCCCGTAACCACTTCAAATTCACTGTATAGGGGTAATTCGATGCACTGAACACGGTGCAACATACGGCAATCGCTAACAATCGACCGTTCTCGAGTTATCATCGAATTGCTCGATTTTGGAAAAAAACAAGTTTCTGCCAAAACACTACCGTACACTTCTCTTAAACGCTTCACATTCACTCTGTAGGGGTAATTCGATGCGCTCAACACGATGCAACATACGGCAAACGCTAACATTCGACCGGTTTCGAGTTATCATCGAATTGCTCGATTTTGGAAAAAAACAACTTTCTGCCAAAACACTACCGTACACTTCCCGTAACCACTTCAAATTCACTGTATAAGGGTAACTCGATGCGCTGAACACGATGCAACATACGGCAAACGCTAACATTCGGCCGTTCTCGAGTTACGATCAAAACAGTGAGGACTGTGAAAAATGTGCTTTTCTGCCCGTGAAACGCAACAATATCGCATTAACGGGTTTTCCTTCAAAAACACTGCCGTACACTTCCCGTAACCACTTCAAATTCACTGTATAAGGGTAATTCGTTGCGCTGAACACGATGCAACATACGGCAACCGCTAACATTCGTTCGTTCTCGAGTAAACATCAAAACAGTGAGGACTGTGAAAAACGTTCTTTTCTGCCCGTGAAACGCACGAATATGGCATAAACGGGTTTTCCTCCCAAAACACTACCGTACACTTCCCGTAACCACTTCAAATTCACTGTATAGGGGTAATTCGATGCGCTGAACACGATGCAACATACGGCAAATGCTGACATTCGACCGTTCTCGAGTTATGATCAAATCAGTGAGGGCTGTGAAAAACGTTCTTTTCTGCACGTGAAAGGCACGAATATGGCATAAACGGGTTTTCCTTCCAAAACACCACCGTACACTTCCCGTAACCACTTCAAATTCACTGTATAGGGGTAATTCGATGCGCTGAACACGATGCAACATACGGCAAACCCTAACAATCGACCGTTCTCGAGTTACCATCGAATTGCTCGATTTTGGAAAAAAACAAGTTTCTGCCAAAACACTACCGTACACTTCTCTTAAACGCTTCACATTCACTCTGTAGGGGTAATTCGATGCGCTCAACACGATGCAACATACGGCAAATGCTGACATTCGACCGTTCTCGAGTTATGATCAAATCAGTGAGGGCTGTGAAAAACGTTCTTTTCTGCCCGTGAAACGATCGAATATGGCACAAACGGGTTTTCCTCCCAAAACACTACCGTACACTTCCCGTAACCACTTCAAATTCACTGTATAGGGGTAATTCGATGTGCTGACCACGATGCAACATACGGCAAACGCTACGATTCGACCGTTCTGGAGTTATGATCAAAATAGTGAGGACTGTGAAAAACGTTCTTTTCTGCCCGTGAAAGGCACGAATATGGCATTAACGGGTTTTCCTTCAAAAACACTACCGTACACTTCCCGTAACCACTTCAAATTCACTGTATAGGGGTAATTCGATGCGCTGAACACGATGCAACATACGGCAAACCCTAACAATCGACCGTTCTCGAGTTATCATCGAATTGCTCGATTTTGGAAAAAAACAACTTTCTGCCAAAACAATACCGTACACTTCCCCTAAACGCTTCAAATTCACTGTATAGGGGTAATCCGATGCGCTGAACACGATGCAACATACGGCAAACGCTAACATTCGACCGTTCTGGAGTTATGATCAAATCAGTGAGGACTGTGAAAAACGTTCTGTTCTGCCCGTGAAACGCACGAATATGGCATAAACGGGTTTCCCTCCCAAAACACTACCGTACACTTCCCGTAACCACTTCAAATTCACTGTATAGGGGTAATTCGATGTGCTGAACACGATGCAACATACGGCAAACGCTAACATTCGACCGTTCTGGAGTTATGATCAAAATAGTGAGGACTGTGAAAAACGCTCGTTTCTGCCCGTGAAAGGCACGAATATGGCATAAACGGGTTTTCCTTCCAAAACACCACCGTACACTTCCCGTAACCACTTCAAATTCACTGTATAAGGGTAATTCGATGCGCTGAACACGATGGAACGCACGGCAAACGCTAACATTCGACCGTTCTCGAGTAAACATCGAAACAGTGAGGACTGTGAAAAACGTGCTTTTCTGCCCGTGAAACGCAAGAATATCGCATTAACGAGTTTTCCTTCAAAAACACTACCGCACACTTCCCGTAACCACTTCAAATTCACTGTATAAGCGTAACTCGATGTGCTGAACACGATGCAACATACGGCAAACGCTACCATTCGACCGTTCTGGAGTTATGATCAAAATAGTGAGGACTGTGAAAAACGTTCTTTTCTGCCCGTGAAAGGCACGAATATGGCATAAGCGGGTTTTCCTTCCAAAACACCACCGTACACTTCCCGTAACGACTTCAAATTCACTGTATAACGGTAATTCGATGCGCTGAACACGATGCAACGCACGGCAAACGCTAACATTCGACCGTTCTCGAGTAAACATCGAAACAGTGAGGACTGTGAAAAACCTTCTTTTCTGCCCCTGAAACGCACGAATATGGCATAAACGGGTTTTCCTTCAAAAACACTACCGTACACTTCCCGTAACCACTTCAAATTCACTGTATAGGGGTAATTCGATGCGCTGAACACGATGCAACATACGGCAACCCCTAACAATCGACCGTTCTCGAGTTATCAGCGAATTGCTCGATTTTGGAAAAAAAAACTTTCTGCCAAAACACCACCGTACACTTCCCGTAACCACTTCAAATTCACTGTATAAGGGTAATCCGATGCGCTGAACACGATGCAACATACGGCAAACGCTAACAATCGACCGTTCTCGAGTTATCATCGAATTGCTCGAATTTCGAAAAAAACAATTTCTGCCAAAACACTACCGTACACTCCTCTCAAACGCTTCAAATTCACTGTGTAGGGGTAATTCGATGCACTGACCACGATGCAACATACGGCAACCGCTAACATTCGATCGTTCTCGAGTAAACATCAAAACAGTGAGGACTGTGAAAAACGTTCTTTTCTGCCCGTGAAACGCACGAATATGGCATAAACGAGTTTTCCTCCCAAAACACTACCGTACACTTCCCGTAACCACTTTAAATTCACTGTATAGGGGTAATCCGATGCGCTGAACACGATGCAACATACGGCAAACGCTAACATTCGACCGGTTTCGAGTTATCATCGAATTGCTCGATTTTCTAAAAAAACAACTTTCTGCCTAAACACTACCGTACACTTCTCATAAACGCTTTAAATTCACTGCATCTCAGTAATTCGATGTACTGAACACGATGCAACATACGGCAAACGCTAACAAACGACCGTTCTCGCGTTATCATTGAATTGCTCGAATTTCGAAAAAAACAATTTCTGCCAAAACAATACCGTACACTTCCCCTAAACGCTTCAAATTCACTGTATAGGGGTAATCCGATGCGCTGAACACGATGCAACATACGGCAAACCCTAACATTCGACCGTTCTCGAGTTATGATCAAAACAGTGAGGACTGTGAAAAACGTTCTTTTCTGCCCGTGAAACGCACGAATATGGCATAAACGGGTTTCCCTCCCAAAACACTACCGTACACTTCCCGTAACCACTTCAAATTCACTGTATAAGCGTAATTCGATGCGCTGAACACGATGCAACATACGGCAAACGCTAACAATCGACCGTTCTCGAGTTATCATCGAATTGCTCGAATTTCGAAAAAACCAATTTCTGCCAAAACAATACCGTACACTTCCCCTAAACGCTTCAAATTCACTGTATAGGGGTAATCCGATGCGCTGAACACGATGCAACATACGGCAAACGCTAACATTCAACCGTTCTCGAGTTACGATCAAAACAGTGAGGACTGTGAAAAACGTGCTTTTCTGCCCGTGAAACGCAAGAATATCGCATTAACGGGTTTTCCTTGAAAAACACTACCGTACACTTCCCGTAACCACTTCAAATTGACTGTATAGGGGTAATTCGATGCGCTGAACACGATGCAACATACGGCAAACGCTAACAATCGACCGTTCTCGAGTAAACATCAAAACAGTGAGGACTGTGAAAAACGTTCTTTTCTGCCCGTGAAACGCACGAATATGGCATAAACGGGTTTTCCTCCCAAAACACTACCGTACACTTCCCGTAACCACTTCAAATTCACTGTATAGGGGTAATTCGATGCGCTGAACACGATGCAACATACGGCAAACGCTAACATTCGACCGTTCTCGAGTTACTATCAAAACAGTGAGGACTGTGAAAAACGTTCTTTTCTGCCCGTGAAACGCACGAATATGGCATAAACGGGTTTTCCTCCCAAAGACTACCGTACACTTCCCGTAACCACTTCAAATTCACTGTATAGGGGTAATTCGATGCACTGAACACGGTGCAACATACGGCAATCGCTAACAATCGACCGTTCTCGAGTTATCATCGAATTGCTCGATTTTGGAAAAAAACAAGTTTCTGCCAAAACACTACCGTACACTTCTCTTAAACGCTTCACATTCACTCTGTAGGGGTAATTCGATGCGCTCAACACGATGCAACATACGGCAAACGCTAACATTCGACCGGTTTCGAGTTATCATCGAATTGCTCGATTTTGGAAAAAAACAACTTTCTGCCAAAACACTACCGTACACTTCCCGTAACCACTTCAAATTCACTGTATAAGGGTAACTCGATGCGCTGAACACGATGCAACATACGGCAAACGCTAACATTCGGCCGTTCTCGAGTTACGATCAAAACAGTGAGGACTGTGAAAAATGTGCTTTTCTGCCCGTGAAACGCAACAATATCGCATTAACGGGTTTTCCTTCAAAAACACTGCCGTACACTTCCCGTAACCACTTCAAATTCACTGTATAAGGGTAATTCGTTGCGCTGAACACGATGCAACATACGGCAACCGCTAACATTCGTTCGTTCTCGAGTAAACATCAATACAGTGAGGACTGTGAAAAACGTTCTTTTCTGCCCGTGAAACGATCGAATATGGCACAAACGGGTTTTCCTCCCAAAACACTACCGTACACTTCCCGTAACCACTTCAAATTCACTGTATAGGGGTAATTCGATGTGCTGACCACGATGCAACATACGGCAAACGCTACGATTCGACCGTTCTGGAGTTATGATCAAAATAGTGAGGACTGTGAAAAACGTTCTTTTCTGCCCGTGAAAGGCACGAATATGGCATTAACGGGTTTTCCTTCAAAAACACTACCGTACACTTCCCGTAACCACTTCAAATTCACTGTATAGGGGTAATTCGATGCGCTGAACACGATGCAACATACGGCAAACCCTAACAATCGACCGTTCTCGAGTTATCATCGAATTGCTCGATTTTGGAAAAAAACAACTTTCTGCCAAAACAATACCGTACACTTCCCCTAAACGCTTCAAATTCACTGTATAGGGGTAATCCGATGCGCTGAACACGATGCAACATACGGCAAACGCTAACATTCGACCGTTCTGGAGTTATGATCAAATCAGTGAGGACTGTGAAAAACGTTCTGTTCTGCCCGTGAAACGCACGAATATGGCATAAACGGGTTTCCCTCCCAAAACACTACCGTACACTTCCCGTAATCACTTCAAATTCACTGTATAGGGGTAATTCGATGTGCTGAACACGATGCAACATACGGCAAACGCTAACATTCGACCGTTCTGGAGTTATGATCAAAATAGTGAGGACTGTGAAAAACGCTCGTTTCTGCCCGTGAAAGGCACGAATATGGCATAAACGGGTTTTCCTTCCAAAACACCACCGTACACTTCCCGTAACCACTTCAAATTCACTGTATAAGGGTAATTCGATGCGCTGAACACGATGCAACGCACGGCAAACGCTAACATTCGACCGTTCTCGAGTAAACATCGAAACAGTGAGGACTGTGAAAAACGTTCTTTTCTGCCCGTGAAACGCACGAATATGGCATAAACGGGTTTTCCTCCCAAAACACTACCGTACACTTCCCGTAACTACTTCAAATTCACTGTATAGGGGTAATTCGATGCGCTGAACACGATGCAACATACGGCAAACCCTAACAATCGACCGTTCTCGAGTTATCATCGAATTGCTCGATTTTGGAAAAAAACAAGTTTCTGCCAAAACACTACCGTACACTTCTCTTAAACGCTTCACATTCACTCTGTAGGGGTAATTCGATGCGCTCAACACGATGCAACATACGGCAAATGCTGACATTCGACCGTTCTCGAGTTATGATCAAATCAGTGAGGGCTGTGAAAAACGTTCTTTTCTGCCCGTGAAACGATCGAATATGGCATAAACGGGTTTTCCTCCCAAAACACTACCGTACACTTCCCGTAACCACTTCAAATTCACTGTATAGGGGTAATTCGATGTGCTGACCACGATGCAACATACGGCAAACGCTACCATTCGACCGTTCTGGAGTTATGATCAAAATAGTGAGGACTGTGAAAAACGTTCTTTTCTGCACGTGAAAGGCACGAATATGGCATAAACGGGTTTTCCTTCCAAAACACCACCGTACACTTCCCGTAACCACTTCAAATTCACTGTATAAGGGTAATTCGATGCGCTGAACACGATGCAACGCACGGCACCCGCTAACATTCGACCGTTCTCGAGTAAACATCGAAACAGTGAGGACTGTGAAAAACGTTCTTTTCTGCCCGTGAAACGCACGAATATGGCATAAACGGGTTTTCCTTCAAAAACACTACCGTACACTTCCCGTAACCACTTCAAATTCACTGTATAGGGGTAATTCGATGCGCTGAACACGATGCAACATACGGCAAACGCTAACATTCGACCGTTCTCGAGTTACGATCAAAACAGTGAGGACTGTGAAAAACGTGCTTTTCTGCCCGTGAAACGCAAGAATATCGCATTAACGGGTTTTCCTTCCAAAACACCACCGTACAGTTCCCGTAACCACTTCAAATTCACTGTATAAGGGTAATTCGATGCGCTGAATACGATGCAACATACGGCAAACCCTAACAATCGACCGTTCTCGAGTTATCATCGAATTGCTCGAATTTCGAAAAAAACAATTTCTGCCAAAACACTACCGTACACTCCTCTCAAACGCTTCAAATTCACTGTGTGGCGGTAATTCAATGCGCTGAACACGATGCAACATACGGCAAACGCTAACATTCGACCGTTCTCGAGTTACGATCAAAACAGTGAGGACTGTGAAAAACGTGCTTTTCTGCCCGTGAAACGCAAGAATATCGCATTAACGGGTTTTCCTTCAAAAACACTACCGTACACTTCCCGTAACCACTTCAAATTCACTGTGTAGGGGTAATTCGATGCGCTGACCACGATGCAACATACGGCAACCGCTAACATTCGATCGTTCTCGAGTAAAAATCAAAACAGTGAGGACTGTGAAAAAGGTTCTTTTCTGCCCGTGAACCGCACGAATATGGCATAAACGGGTTTTCCTCCCAAAACACTACCGTACACTTCCCGTAAACACTTCAAATTCACTGTATAGGGGTAATTCGATGCGCTGAACACGATGCAACATACGGCAAACGCTAACAATCGACCGTTCTCGAGTTATCATCGAATTGCTCGATTTTGGAAAAAAACAACTTTCTGCCAAAACGATACCGTACACTTCCCCTAAACGCTTCAAATTCACTGTATAGGGGTAATCCGATGCGCTGAACACGATGCAACATACGGCAAACGCTAACAATCGACCGCTCTCGAGTAAACATCAAAACAGTGAGGACTGTGAAAAACGTTCTTTTCTGCCTGTGAAACGCACGAATATGGCATAAACGGGTTTTCCTTCCAAAACACTACCGTACACTTCCCGTAACCACTCCAAATTCACTGTGTAGGGGTAATTCGATGCGCTCAACACGATGCAACATACGGCAAACCCTAACATTCGACCGTTCTCGAGTTATGATCAAAACAGTGAGGACTGTGAAAAACGTTCTTTTCTGCCCGCGAAACGCACGAATATGGAATAAACGGGTTTTTCTTCCAAAACACCACCGTACACTTCCCGTAACCACTTCAAATTCACTGTATAAGGGTAATTCGATGCGCTGAACACGATGCAACGCACGGCAAACGCTAACATTCGACCGTTCTCGAGTAAACATCAAAACAGTGAGGACTGTGAAGAACGTTCTTTTCTGCCCGTGAAACGCACGAATATGGCATAAACGGGTTTCCCTCCCAAAACACTACCGTACACTTCCCGTAACCACTTCAAATTCACTGTATAGGGGTAATTCGATGCGCTGAACACGATGCAACGCACGGCAACCGCTAACATTCGACCGTTCTCGAGTAAACATCGAAACAGTGAGGACTGTGAAAAACGTTCTTTTCTGCCCGTGAAACGCACGAATATGGCATAAACGGGTTTTCCTTCAAAAACACTACCGTACACTTCCCGTAACCACTTCAAATTCACTGTATAGGGGTAATTCGATGCGCTGAACACGATGCAACATACGGCAAACGCTAACATTCGACCGTTCTCGAGTTACGATCAAAACAGTGAGGACTGTGAAAAACGTGCTTTTCTGCCCGTGAAACGCAAGAATATCGCATTAACGGGTTTTCCTTCCAAAACACCACCGTACAGTTCCCGTAACCACTTCAAATTCACTGTATAAGGGTAATTCGATGCGCTGAATACGATGCAACATACGGCAAACCCTAACAATCGACCGTTCTCGAGTTATCATCGAATTGCTCGAATTTCGAAAAAAACAATTTCTGCCAAAACACTACCGTACACTCCTCTCAAACGCTTCAAATTCACTGTGTGGCGGTAATTCAATGCGCTGAACACGATGCAACATACGGCAAACGCTAACATTCGACCGTTCTCGAGTTACGATCAAAACAGTGAGGACTGTGAAAAACGTGCTTTTCTGCCCGTGAAACGCAAGAATATCGCATTAACGGGTTTTCCTTCAAAAACACTACCGTACACTTCCCGTAACCACTTCAAATTCACTGTGTAGGGGTAATTCGATGCGCTGACCACGATGCAACATACGGCAACCGCTAACATTCGATCGTTCTCGAGTAAAAATCAAAACAGTGAGGACTGTGAAAAAGGTTCTTTTCTGCCCGTGAACCGCACGAATATGGCATAAACGGGTTTTCCTCCCAAAACACTACCGTACACTTCCCGTAAACACTTCAAATTCACTGTATAGGGGTAATTCGATGCGCTGAACACGATGCAACATACGGCAAACGCTAACAATCGACCGTTCTCGAGTTATCATCGAATTGCTCGATTTTGGAAAAAAACAACTTTCTGCCAAAACGATACCGTACACTTCCCCTAAACGCTTCAAATTCACTGTGTGGGGGTAATTCAATGCGCTGAACACGATGCAACATACGGCAAACGCTAACATTCGACCGTTCTCGAGTTACGATCAAAACAGTGAGGACTGTGAAAAACGTGCTTTTCTGCCCGTGAAACGCAAGAATATCGCATTAACGGGTTTTCCTTCAAAAACACTACCGTACACTTCCCGTAACCACTTCAAATTCACTGTGTAGGGGTAATTCGATGCGCTGACCACGATGCAACATACGGCAACCGCTAACATTCGATCGTTCTCGAGTAAAAATCAAAACAGTGAGGACTGTGAAAAAGGTTCTTTTCTGCCCGTGAACCGCACGAATATGGCATAAACGGGTTTTCCTCCCAAAACACTACCGTACACTTCCCGTAAACACTTCAAATTCACTGTATAGGGGTAATTCGATGCGCTGAACACGATGCAACATACGGCAAACGCTAACAATCGACCGTTCTCGAGTTATCATCGAATTGCTCGATTTTGGAAAAAAACAACTTTCTGCCAAAACGATACCGTACACTTCCCCTAAACGCTTCAAATTCACTGTATAGGGGTATTCCGATGCGCTGAACACGATGCAACATACGGCAAACGCTAACAATCGACCGCTCTCGAGTAAACATCAAAACAGTGAGGACTGTGAAAAACGTTCTTTTCTGCCTGTGAAACGCACGAATATGGCATAAACGGGTTTTCCTTCCAAAACACTACCGTACACTTCCCGTAACCACTCCAAATTCACTGTGTAGGGGTAATTCGATGCGCTCAACACGATGCAACATACGGCAAACCCTAACATTCGACCGTTCTCGAGTTATGATCAAAACAGTGAGGACTGTGAAAAACGTTCTTTTCTGCCCGCGAAACGCACGAATATGGAATAAACGGGTTTTTCTTCCAAAACACCACCGTACACTTCCCGTAACCACTTCAAATTCACTGTATAAGGGTAATTCGATGCGCTGAACACGATGCAACGCACGGCAAACGCTAACATTCGACCGTTCTCGAGTAAACATCAAAACAGTGAGGACTGTGAAGAACGTTCTTTTCTGCCCGTGAAACGCACGAATATGGCATAAACGGGTTTCCCTCCCAAAACACTACCGTACACTTCCCGTAACCACTTCAAATTCACTGTATAGGGGTAATTCGATGTGCTGAACACGATGCAACATACGGCAAACGCTAACATTCGACCGTTCTGGAGTTATGATCAAAATAGTGAGGACTGTGAAAAACGCTCGTTTCTGCCCGTGAAAGGCACGAATATGGCATAAACGGGTTTTCCTTCCAAAACACCACCGTACACTTCCCGTAACCACTTCAAATTCACTGTATAAGGGTAATTCGATGCGCTGAACACGATGCAACGCACGGCAAACGCTAACATTCGACCGTTCTCGAGTAAACATCGAAACAGTGAGGACTGTGAAAAACGTTCTTTTCTGCCCGTGAAACGCACGAATATGGCATAAACGGGTTTTCCTTCCAAAACACCACCGTACAGTTCCCGTAACCACTTCAAATTCACTGTATAGGGGTAATTCGATGCGCTGAACACGATGCAACATACGGCAAACCCTAACAATCGACCGTTCTCGAGTTATCATCGAATTGCTCGATTTTGGAAAAAAACAAGTTTCTGCCAAAACACTACCGTACACTTCTCTTAAACGCTTCACATTCACTCTGTAGGGGTAATTCGATGCGCTCAACACGATGCAACATACGGCAAATGCTGACATTCGACCGTTCTCGAGTTATGATCAAATCAGTGAGGGCTGTGAAAAACGTTCTTTTCTGCCCGTGAAACGATCGAATATGGCATAAACGGGTTTTCCTCCCAAAACACTACCGTACACTTCCCGTAACCACTTCAAATTCACTGTATAGGGGTAATTCGATGTGCTGACCACGATGCAACATACGGCAAACGCTACCATTCGACCGTTCTGGAGTTATGATCAAAATAGTGAGGACTGTGAAAAACGTTCTTTTCTGCCCGTGAAACGCACGAATATGGCATAAACGGGTTTTCCTTCCAAAACACCACCGTACAGTTCCCGTAACCACTTCAAATTCACTGTATAAGGGTAATTCGATGCGCTGAATACGATGCAACATACGGCAAACCCTAACAATCGACCGTTCTCGAGTTATCATCGAATTGCTCGAATTTCGAAAAAAACAATTTCTGCCAAAACACTACCGTACACTCCTCTCAAACGCTTCAAATTCACTGTGTGGGGGTAATTCAATGCGCTGAACACGATGCAACATACGGCAAACGCTAACATTCGACCGTTCTCGAGTTACGATCAAAACAGTGAGGACTGTGAAAAACGTGCTTTTCTGCCCGTGAAACGCAAGAATATCGCATTAACGGGTTTTCCTTCAAAAACACTACCGTACACTTCCCGTAACCACTTCAAATTCACTGTATAAGGGTAATTCGTTGCGCTGAACACGATGCAACATACGGCAACCGCTAACAATCGACCGTTCTCGAGTTATCATCGAATTGCTCGAATTTCGAAAAAACAATTTCTGCCAAAACGATACCGTACACTTCCCCTAAACGCTTCAAATTCACTGTATAGGGGTAATCCGATGCGCTGAACACGATGCAACATACGGCAAACGCTAACAATCGACCGCTCTCGAGTAAACATCAAAACAGTGAGGACTGTGAAAAACGTTCTTTTCTGCCCGTGAAACGCACGAATATGGCATAAACGGGTTTTCCTTCCAAAACACCACCGTACACTTCCCGTAACCACTTCAAATTCACTGTATAAGGGTAATTCGATGCGCTGAACACGATGCAACGCACGGCAAACGCTAACATTCGACCATTCTCGAGTAAACATCGAAACAGTGAGGACTGTGAAAAACGTTCTTTTCTGCCCGTGAAACGCACGAATATGGCATAAACGGGTTTTCCTCCCAAAACACTACCGTACACTTCCCGTAACCACTTCAAATTCACTGTATAGGGGTAATTCGATACGCTGAACACGATGCAACATACGGCAAACCCTAACAATCGACCGTTCTCGAGTTATCATCGAATTGCTCGATTTTGGAAAAAAACAAGTTTCTGCCAAAACACTACCGTACACTTCTCTTAAACGCTTCACATTCACTCTGTAGGGGTAATTCGATGCGCTCAACACGATGCAACATACGGCAAATGCTGACATTCGACCGTTCTCGAGTTATGATCAAATCAGTGAGGGCTGTGAAAAACGTTCTTTTCTGCCCGTGAAACGATCGAATATGGCATAAACGGGTTTTCCTCCCAAAACACTACCGTACACTTCCCGTAACCACTTCAAATTCACTGTATAGGGGTAATTCGATGTGCTGACCACGATGCAACATACGGCAAACGCTACCATTCGACCGTTCTGGAGTTATGATCAAAATAGTGAGGACTGTGAAAAACGTTCTTTTCTGCCCGTGAAAGGCACGAATATGGCATAAACGGGTTTTCCTTCCAAAACACCACCGTACACTTCCCGTAACCACTTCAAATTCACTGTATAAGGGTAATTCGATGCGCTGAACACGATGCAACGCACGGCAAACGCTAACATTCGACCGTTCTCGAGTAAACATCGAAACAGTGAGGACTGTGAAAAACGTTCTTTTCTGCCCGTGAAACGCACGAATATGGCATAAACGGGTTTTCCTTCCAAAACACCACCGTACAGTTCCCGTAACCACTTCAAATTCACTATATAAGGGTAATTCGATGCGCTGAATACGATGCAACATACGGCAAACCCTAACAATCGACCGTTCTCGAGTTATCATCGAATTGCTCGAATTTCGAAAAAAACAATTTCTGCCAAAACACTACCGTACACTCCTCTCAAACGCTTCAAATTCACTGTGTGGGGGTAATTCAATGCGCTGAACACGATGCAACATACGGCAAACGCTAACATTCGACCGTTCTCGAGTTACGATCAAAACAGTGAGGACTGTGAAAAACGTGCTTTTCTGCCCGTGAAACGCAAGAATATCGCATTAACGGGTTTTCCTTCAAAAACACTACCGTACACTTCCCGTAACCACTTCAAATTCACTGTATAAGGGTAATTCGTTGCGCTGAACACGATGCAACATACGGCAACCGCTAACAATCGACCGTTCTCGAGTTATCATCGAATTGCTCGAATTTCGAAAAAACAATTTCTGCCAAAACGATACCGTACACTTCCCCTAAACGCTTCAAATTCACTGTATAGGGGTAATCCGATGCGCTGAACACGATGCAACATACGGCAAACGCTAACAATCGACCGCTCTCGAGTAAACATCAAAACAGTGAGGACTGTGAAAAACGTTCTTTTCTGCCCGTGAAACGCACGAATATGGCATAAACGGGTTTTCCTTCCAAAACACCACCGTACACTTCCCGTAACCACTTCAAATTCACTGTATAAGGGTAATTCGATGCGCTGAACACGATGCAACGCACGGCAAACGCTAACATTCGACCGTTCTCGAGTAAACATCGAAACAGTGAGGACTGTGAAAAACGTTCTTTTCTGCCCGTGAAACGCACGAATATGGCATAAACGGGTTTTCCTCCCAAAACACTACCGTACACTTCCCGTAACCACTTCAAATTCACTGTATAGGGGTAATTCGATGCGCTGAACACGATGCAACATACGGCAAACCCTAACAATCGACCGTTCTCGAGTTATCATCGAATTGCTCGATTTTGGAAAAAAACAAGTTTCTGCCAAAACACTACCGTACACTTCTCTTAAACGCTTCACATTCACTCTGTAGGGGTAATTCGATGCGCTCAACACGATGCAACATACGGCAAATGGTGACATTCGACCGTTCTCGAGTTATGATCAAATCAGTGAGGGCTGTGAAAAACGTTCTTTTCTGCCCGTGAAACGATCGAATATGGCATAAACGGGTTTTCCTCCCAAAACACTACCGTACACTTCCCGTAACCACTTCAAATTCACTGTATAGGGGTAATTCGATGTGCTGACCACGATGCAACATACGGCAAACGCTACCATTCGACCGTTCTGGAGTTATGATCAAAATAGTGAGGACTGTGAAAAACGTTCTTTTCTGCCCGTGAAACGCACGAATATGGCATAAACGGGTTTTCCTTCCAAAACACCACCGTACAGTTCCCGTAACCACTTCAAATTCACTGTATAAGGGTAATTCGATGCGCTGAATACGATGCAACATACGGCAAACCCTAACAATCGACCGTTCTCGAGTTATCATCGAATTGCTCGAATTTCGAAAAAAACAATTTCTGCCAAAACACTACCGTACACTCCTCTCAAACGCTTCAAATTCACTGTGTGGGGGTAATTCAATGCGCTGAACACGATGCAACATACGGCAAACGCTAACATTCGACCGTTCTCGAGTTACGATCAAAACAGTGAGGACTGTGAAAAACGTGCTTTTCTGCCCGTGAAACGCAAGAATATCGCATTAACGGGTTTTCCTTCAAAAACACTACCGTACACTTCCCGTAACCACTTCAAATTCACTGTATAAGGGTAATTCGTTGCGCTGAACACGATGCAACATACGGCAACCGCTAACAATCGACCGTTCTCGAGTTATCATCGAATTGCTCGAATTTCGAAAAAACAATTTCTGCCAAAACGATACCGTACACTTCCCCTAAACGCTTCAAATTCACTGTATAGGGGTAATCCGATGCGCTGAACACGATGCAACATACGGCAAACGCTAACAATCGACCGCTCTCGAGTAAACATCAAAACAGTGAGGACTGTGAAAAACGTTCTTTTCTGCCCGTGAAACGCACGAATATGGCATAAACGGGTTTTCCTTCCAAAACACCACCGTACACTTCCCGTAACCACTTCAAATTCACTGTATAAGGGTAATTCGATGCGCTGAACACGATGCAACGCACGGCAAACGCTAACATTCGACCGTTCTCGAGTAAACATCGAAACAGTGAGGACTGTGAAAAACGTTCTTTTCTGCCCGTGAAACGCACGAATATGGCATAAACGGGTTTTCCTCCCAAAACACTACCGTACACTTCCCGTAACCACTTCAAATTCACTGTATAGGGGTAATTCGATGCGCTGAACACGATGCAACATACGGCAAACCCTAACAATCGACCGTTCTCGAGTTATCATCGAATTGCTCGATTTTGGAAAAAAACAAGTTTCTGCCAAAACACTACCGTACACTTCTCTTAAACGCTTCACATTCACTCTGTAGGGGTAATTCGATGCGCTCAACACGATGCAACATACGGCAAATGCTGACATTCGACCGTTCTCGAGTTATGATCAAATCAGTGAGGGCTGTGAAAAACGTTCTTTTCTGCCCGTGAAACGATCGAATATGGCATAAACGGGTTTTCCTCCCAAAACACTACCGTACACTTCCCGTAACCACTTCAAATTCACTGTATAGGGGTAATTCGATGTGCTGACCACGATGCAACATACGGCAAACGCTACCATTCGACCGTTCTGGAGTTATGATCAAAATAGTGAGGACTGTGAAAAACGTTCTTTTCTGCCCGTGAAACGCACGAATATGGCATAAACGGGTTTTCCTTCCAAAACACCACCGTACAGTTCCCGTAACCACTTCAAATTCACTGTATAAGGGTAATTCGATGCGCTGAATACGATGCAACATACGGCAAACCCTAACAATCGACCGTTCTCGAGTTATCATCGAATTGCTCGAATTTCGAAAAAAACAATTTCTGCCAAAACACTACCGTACACTCCTCTCAAACGCTTCAAATTCACTGTGTGGGGGTAATTCAATGCGCTGAACACGATGCAACATACGGCAAACGCTAACATTCGACCGTTCTCGAGTTACGATCAAAACAGTGAGGACTGTGAAAAACGTGCTTTTCTGCCCGTGAAACGCAAGAATATCGCATTAACGGGTTTTCCTTCAAAAACACTACCGTACACTTCCCGTAACCACTTCAAATTCACTGTATAAGGGTAATTCGTTGCGCTGAACACGATGCAACATACGGCAACCGCTAATAATCGACCGTTCTCGAGTTATCATCGAATTGCTCGAATTTCGAAAAAACAATTTCTGCCAAAACGATACCGTACACTTCCCCTAAACGCTTCAAATTCACTGTATAGGGGTAATCCGATGCGCTGAACACGATGCAACATACGGCAAACGCTAACAATCGACCGCTCTCGAGTAAACATCAAAACAGTGAGGACTGTGAAAAACGTTCTTTTCTGCCCGTGAAACGCACGAATATGGCATAAACGGGTTTTCCTTCCAAAACACCACCGTACACTTCCCGTAACCACTTCAAATTCACTGTATAAGGGTAATTCGATGCGCTGAACACGATGCAACGCACGGCAAACGCTAACATTCGACCATTCTCGAGTAAACATCGAAACAGTGAGGACTGTGAAAAACGTTCTTTTCTGCCCGTGAAACGCACGAATATGGCATAAACGGGTTTTCCTCCCAAAACACTACCGTACACTTCCCGTAACCACTTCAAATTCACTGTATAGGGGTAATTCGATGCGCTGAACACGATGCAACATACGGCAAACCCTAACAATCGACCGTTCTCGAGTTATCATCGAATTGCTCGATTTTGGAAAAAAACAAGTTTCTGCCAAAACACTACCGTACACTTCTCTTAAACGCTTCACATTCACTCTGTAGGGGTAATTCGATGCGCTCAACACGATGCAACATACGGCAAATGCTGACATTCGACCGTTCTCGAGTTATGATCAAATCAGTGAGGGCTGTGAAAAACGTTCTTTTCTGCCCGTGAAACGATCGAATATGGCATAAACGGGTTTTCCTCCCAAAACACTACCGTACACTTCCCGTAACCACTTCAAATTCACTGTATAGGGGTAATTCGATGTGCTGACCACGATGCAACATACGGCAAACGCTACCATTCGACCGTTCTGGAGTTATGATCAAAATAGTGAGGACTGTGAAAAACGTTCTTTTCTGCCCGTGAAAGGCACGAATATGGCATAAACGGGTTTTCCTTCCAAAACACCACCGTACACTTCCCGTAACCACTTCAAATTCACTGTATAAGGTTAATTCGATGCGCTGAACACGATGCAACGCACGGCAAACGCTAACATTCGACCGTTCTCGAGTGAACATCGAAACAGTGAGGACTGTGAAAAACGTTCTTTTCTGCCCGTGAAACGCACGAATATGGCATAAACGGGTTTTCCTCCCAAAACACTACCGTACACTTCCCGTAAACACTTCAAATTCACTGTATAGGGGTAATTCGATGCGCTGAACACGATGCAACATACGGCAAACGCTAACAATCGACCGTTCTCGAGTTATCATCGAATTGCTCGATTTTGGAAAAAAACAACTTTCTGCCAAAACGATACCGTACACTTCCCCTAAACGCTTCAAATTCACTGTATAGGGGTAATCCGATGCGCTGAACACGATGCAACATACGGCAAACGCTAACATTCGACCGTTCTGGAGTTATGCTCAAATCAGTGAGGACTGTGAAAAACGTTCTTTTCTGCCCGTGAAACGCAAGAATATCGCATTAACGGGTTTTCCTTCAAAAACACTACCGTACACTTCCCGTAACCACTTCAAATTCACTGTATAAGGGTAATTCGTTGCGCTGAACACGATGCAACATACGGCAACCGCTAATAATCGACCGTTCTCGAGTTATCATCGAATTGCTCGAATTTCGAAAAAACAATTTCTGCCAAAACGATACCGTACACTTCCCCTAAACGCTTCAAATTCACTGTATAGGGGTAATCCGATGCGCTGAACACGATGCAACATACGGCAAACGCTAACAATCGACCGCTCTCGAGTAAACATCAAAACAGTGAGGACTGTGAAAAACGTTCTTTTCTGCCCGTGAAACGCACGAATATGGCATAAACGGGTTTTCCTTCCAAAACACCACCGTACACTTCCCGTAACCACTTCAAATTCACTGTATAAGGGTAATTCGATGCGCTGAACACGATGCAACGCACGGCAAACGCTAACATTCGACCATTCTCGAGTAAACATCGAAACAGTGAGGACTGTGAAAAACGTTCTTTTCTGCCCGTGAAACGCACGAATATGGCATAAACGGGTTTTCCTCCCAAAACACTACCGTACACTTCCCGTAACCACTTCAAATTCACTGTATAGGGGTAATTCGATGCGCTGAACACGATGCAACATACGGCAAACCCTAACAATCGACCGTTCTCGAGTTATCATCGAATTGCTCGATTTTGGAAAAAAAACAAGTTTCTGCCAAAACACTACCGTACACTTCTCTTAAACGCTTCACATTCACTCTGTAGGGGTAATTCGATGCGCTCAACACGATGCAACATACGGCAAATGCTGACATTCGACCGTTCTCGAGTTATGATCAAATCAGTGAGGGCTGTGAAAAACGTTCTTTTCTGCCCGTGAAACGATCGAATATGGCATAAACGGGTTTTCCTCCCAAAACACTACCGTACACTTCCCGTAACCACTTCAAATTCACTGTATAGGGGTAATTCGATGTGCTGACCACGATGCAACATACGGCAAACGCTACCATTCGACCGTTCTGGAGTTATGATCAAAATAGTGAGGACTGTGAAAAACGTTCTTTTCTGCCCGTGAAAGGCACGAATATGGCATAAACGGGTTTTCCTTCCAAAACACCACCGTACACTTCCCGTAACCACTTCAAATTCACTGTATAAGGGTAATTCGTTGCGCTGAACACGATGCAACATACGGCAACCGCTAACATTCGTTCGTTCTCGAGTAAACATCAAAACAGTGAGGACTGTGAAAAACGTTCTTTTCTGCCCGTGACACGCACGAATATGGCATAAACGGGCTTTCCTCCCAAAACACTACCGTACACTTCCCGTAACCACTTTAAATTCACTGTATAGAGGTAATCCGATGCGCTGAACACGATGCAACATACGGCAAACGCTAACAATCGACCGTTCTCGAGTTATCATCGAATTGCTCGAATTTCGAAAAAAACAATTTCTGCCAAAACACTACCGTACACTCCTCTCAAACGCTTCAAATTCACTGTGTAGGGGTAATTCGATGCGCAGACCACGATGCAACATACGGCAACCGCTAACATTCGATCGTTCTCGAGTAAACATCAAAACAGTGAGGACTGTGAAAAACGTTCTTTTCTGCCCGTGAAACGCACGAATATGGCATAAACGGGTTTTCCTCCCAAAACACTAACGTACACTTCCCGTAAACACTTCAAATTCACTGTATAGGGGTAATTCGATGCGCTGAACACGATGCAACATACGGCAAACGCTAACAATCGACCGTTCTCGAGTTATCATCGAATTGCTCGATTTTGGAAAAAAACAACTTTCTGCCAAAACGATACCGTACACTTCCCCTAAACGCTTCAAATTCACTGTATAGGGGTAATCCGATGCGCTGAACACGATGCAACATACGGCAAACGCTAACATTCGACCGTTCTCGAGTTATGATCAAAACAGTGAGGACTGTGAAAAACGTTCTTTTCTGCCCGCGAAACGCACGAATATGGAATAAACGGGTTTTTCTTCCAAAACACGACCGTACACTTCCCGTAACCACTTCAAATTCACTGTATAAGGGTAATTCGATGCGCTGAACACGATGCAACGCACGGCAAACGCTAACATTCGACCGTTCTCGAGTAAACATCAAAACAGTGAGGACTGTGAAAAACGTTCTTTTCTGCCCGTGAAACGCACGAATATGGCATAAACGGGTTTCCCTCCCAAAACACTACCGTACACTTCCCGTAACCACTTCAAATTCACTGTATAGGGGTAATTCGATGTGCTGAACACGATGCAACATACGGCAAACGCTAACATTCGACCGTTCTGGAGTTATGATCAAAATAGTGAGGACTGTGAAAAACGCTCGTTTCTGCCCGTGAAAGGCACGAATATGGCATAAACGGGTTTTCCTTCCAAAACACCACCGTACACTTCCCGTAACCACTTCAAATTCACTGTATAAGGGTAATTCGATGCGCTGAACACGATGCAACGCACGGCAAACGCTAACATTCGACCATTCTCGAGTAAACATCGAAACAGTGAGGACTGTGAAAAACGTTCTTTTCTGCCCGTGAAACGCACGAATATGGCATAAACGGGTTTTCCTCCCAAAACACTACCGTACACTTCCCGTAACCACTTCAAATTCACTGTATAGGGGTAATTCGATGCGCTGAACACGATGCAACATACGGCAAACCCTAACAATCGACCGTTCTCGAGTTATCATCGAATTGCTCGATTTTGGAAAAAAACAAGTTTCTGCCAAAACACTACCGTACACTTCTCTTAAACGCTTCACATTCACTCTGTAGGGGTAATTCGATGCGCTCAACACGATGCAACATACGGCAAATGCTGACATTCGACCGTTCTCGAGTTATGATCAAATCAGTGAGGGCTGTGAAAAACGTTCTTTTCTGCCCGTGAAACGATCGAATATGGCATAAACGGGTTTTCCTCCCAAAACACTACCGTACACTTCCCGTAACCACTTCAAATTCACTGTATAGGGGTAATTCGATGTGCTGACCACGATGCAACATACGGCAAACGCTACCATTCGACCGTTCTGGAGTTATGATCAAAATAGTGAGGACTGTGAAAAACGTTCTTTTCTGCCCGTGAAAGGCACGAATATGGCATAAACGGGTTTTCCTTCCAAAACACCACCGTACACTTCCCGTAACCACTTCAAATTCACTGTATAAGGTTAATTCGATGCGCTGAACACGATGCAACGCACGGCAAACGCTAACATTCGACCGTTCTCGAGTGAACATCGAAACAGTGAGGACTGTGAAAAACGTTCTTTTCTGCCCGTGAAACGCACGAATATGGCATAAACGGGTTTTCCTCCCAAAACACTACCGTACACTTCCCGTAAACACTTCAAATTCACTGTATAGGGGTAATTCGATGCGCTGAACACGATGCAACATACGGCAAACGCTAACAATCGACCGTTCTCGAGTTATCATCGAATTGCTCGATTTTGGAAAAAAACAACTTTCTGCCAAAACGATACCGTACACTTCCCCTAAACGCTTCAAATTCACTGTATAGGGGTAATCCGATGCGCTGAACACGATGCAACATACGGCAAACGCTAACATTCGACCGTTCTGGAGTTATGCTCAAATCAGTGAGGACTGTGAAAAACGTTCTTTTCTGCCCGTGAAACGCACGAATATGGCATAAACGGGTTTTCCTCCCAAAACACTACCGTACACTTCCCGTAACCACTTCAAATTCACTGTATAAGGGTAATTCGTTGCGCTGAACACGATGCAACATACGGCAACCGCTAACATTCGTTCGTTCTCGAGTAAACATCAAAACAGTGAGGACTGTGAAAAACGTTCTTTTCTGCCCGTGACACGCACGAATATGGCATAAACGGGCTTTCCTCCCAAAACACTACCGTACACTTCCCGTAACCACTTTAAATTCACTGTATAGAGGTAATCCGATGCGCTGAACACGATGCAACATACGGCAAACGCTAACAATCGACCGTTCTCGAGTTATCATCGAATTGCTCGAATTTCGAAAAAAACAATTTCTGCCAAAACACTACCGTACACTCCTCTCAAACGCTTCAAATTCACTGTGTAGGGGTAATTCGATGCGCAGACCACGATGCAACATACGGCAACCGCTAACATTCGATCGTTCTCGAGTAAACATCAAAACAGTGAGGACTGTGAAAAACGTTCTTTTCTGCCCGTGAAACGCACGAATATGGCATAAACGGGTTTTCCTCCCAAAACACTAACGTACACTTCCCGTAAACACTTCAAATTCACTGTATAGGGGTAATTCGATGCGCTGAACACGATGCAACATACGGCAAACGCTAACAATCGACCGTTCTCGAGTTATCATCGAATTGCTCGATTTTGGAAAAAAACAACTTTCTGCCAAAACGATACCGTACACTTCCCCTAAACGCTTCAAATTCACTGTATAGGGGTAATCCGATGCGCTGAACACGATGCAACATACGGCAAACGCTAACATTCGACCGTTCTCGAGTTATGATCAAAACAGTGAGGACTGTGAAAAACGTTCTTTTCTGCCCGCGAAACGCACGAATATGGAATAAACGGGTTTTTCTTCCAAAACACGACCGTACACTTCCCGTAACCACTTCAAATTCACTGTATAAGGGTAATTCGATGCGCTGAACACGATGCAACGCACGGCAAACGCTAACATTCGACCGTTCTCGAGTAAACATCAAAACAGTGAGGACTGTGAAAAACGTTCTTTTCTGCCCGTGAAACGCACGAATATGGCATAAACGGGTTTCCCTCCCAAAACACTACCGTACACTTCCCGTAACCACTTCAAATTCACTGTATAGGGGTAATTCGATGTGCTGAACACGATGCAACATACGGCAAACGCTAACATTCGACCGTTCTGGAGTTATGATCAAAATAGTGAGGACTGTGAAAAACGCTCGTTTCTGCCCGTGAAAGGCACGAATATGGCATAAACGGGTTTTCCTTCCAAAACACCACCGTACACTTCCCGTAACCACTTCAAATTCACTGTATAAGGGTAATTCGATGCGCTGAACACGATGCAACGCACGGCAAACGCTAACATTCGACCGTTCTCGAGTAAACATCGAAACAGTGAGGACTGTGAAAAACGTTCTTTTCTGCCCGTGAAACGCACGAATATGGCATAAACGGGTTTTCCTTCCAAAACACCACCGTACAGTTCCCGTAACCACTTCAAATTCACTGTATAAGGGTAATTCGATGCGCTGAATACGATGAAACATACGGCAAACCCTAACAATCGACCGTTCTCGAGTTATCGAATTGCTCGAATTTCGAAAAAAACAATTTCTGCCAAAACACTACCGTACACTCCTCTCAAACGCTTCAAATTCACTGTGTGGGGGTAATTCAATGCGCTGAACACGATGCAACATACGGCAAACGCTAACATTCGACCGTTCTCGAGTTACGATCAAAACAGTGAGGACTGTGAAAAACGTGCTTTTCTGCCCGTGAAACGCAAGAATATCGCATTAACGGGTTTTCCTTCAAAAACACTACCGTACACTTCCCGTAACCACTTCAAATTCACTGTATAAGGGTAATTCGTTGCGCTGAACACGATGCAACATACGGCAACCGCTAACAATCGACCGTTCTCGAGTTATCATCGAATTGCTCGAATTTCGAAAAAACAATTTCTGCCAAAACGATACCGTACACTTCCCCTAAACGCTTCAAATTCACTGTATAGGGGTAATCCGATGCGCTGAACACGATGCAACATACGGCAAACGCTAACAATCGACCGCTCTCGAGTAAACATCAAAACAGTGAGGACTGTGAAAAACGTTCTTTTCTGCCCGTGAAACGCACGAATATGGCATAAACGGGTTTTCCTTCCAAAACACTACCGTACACTTCCCGTAACCACTCCAAATTCACTGTGTAGGGGTAATTCGATGCGCTCAACACGATGCAACATACGGCAAACCCTAACATTCGACCGTTCTCGAGTTATGATCAAAACAGTGAGGACTGTGAAAAACGTTCTTTTCTGCCCGCGAAACGCACGAATATGGAATAAACGGGTTTTTCTTCCAAAACACCACCGTACACTTCCCGTAACCACTTCAAATTCACTGTATAAGGGTAATTCGATGCGCTGAACACGATGCAACGCACGGCAAACGCTAACATTCGACCGTTCTCGAGTAAACATCAAAACAGTGAGGACTGTGAAAAACGTTCTTTTCTGCCCGTGAAACGCACGAATATGGCATAAACGGGTTTCCCTCCCAAAACACTACCGTACACTTCCCGTAACCACTTCAAATTCACTGTATAGGGGTAATTCGATGTGCTGAACACGATGCAACATACGGCAAACGCTAACATTCGACCGTTCTGGAGTTATGATCAAAATAGTGAGGACTGTGAAAAACGCTCGTTTCTGCCCGTGAAAGGCACGAATATGGCATAAACGGGTTTTCCTTCCAAAACACCACCGTACACTTCCCGTAACCACTTCAAATTCACTGTATAAGGGTAATTCGATGCGCTGAACACGATGCAACGCACGGCAAACGCTAACATTCGACCGTTCTCGAGTAAACATCGAAATAGTGAGGACTGTGAAAAACGTTCTTTTCTGCCCGTGAAACGCACGAATATGGCATAAACGGGTTTTCCTTCCAAAACACCACCGTACAGTTCCCGTAACCACTTCAAATTCACTGTATAAGGGTAATTCGATGCGCTGAATACGATGCAACATACGGCAAACCCTAACAATCGACCGTTCTCGAGTTATCATCGAATTGCTCGAATTTCGCAAAAAACAATTTCTGCCAAAACACTACCGTACACTCCTCTCAAACGCTTCAAATTCACTGTGTGGGGGTAATTCAATGCGCTGAACACGATGCAACATACGGCAAACGCTAACATTCGACCGTTCTCGAGTTACGATCAAAACAGTGAGGACTGTGAAAAACGTGCTTTTCTGCCCGTGAAACGCAAGAATATCGCATTAACGGGTTTTCCTTCAAAAACACTACCGTACACTTCCCGTAACCACTTCAAATTCACTGTATAAGGGTAATTCGTTGCGCTGAACACGATGCAACATACGGCAACCGCTAACAATCGACCGTTCTCGAGTTATCATCGAATTGCTCGAATTTCGAAAAAACAATTTCTGCCAAAACGATACCGTACACTTCCCCTAAACGCTTCAAATTCACTGTATAGGGGTAATCCGATGCGCTGAACACGATGCAACATACGGCAAACGCTAACAATCGACCGCTCTCGAGTAAACATCAAAACAGTGAGGACTGTGAAAAACGTTCTTTTCTGCCCGTGAAACGCACGAATATGGCATAAACGGGTTTTCCTTCCAAAACACCACCGTACACTTCCCGTAACCACTTCAAATTCACTGTATAGGGGTAATTCGATGTGCTGAACACGATGCAACATACGGCAAACGCTAACATTCGACCGTTCTGGAGTTATGATCAAAATAGTGAGGACTGTGAAAAACGCTCGTTTCTGCCCGTGAAAGGCACGAATATGGCATAAACGGGTTTTCCTTCCAAAACACCAGCGTACACTTCCCGTAACCACTTCAAATTCACTGTATAAGGGTAATTCGATGCGCTGAACACGATGCAACGCACGGCAAACGCTAACATTCGACCGTTCTCGAGTAAACATCGAAACAGTGAGGACTGTGAAAAACGTTCTTTTCTGCCCGTGAAACGCACGAATATGGCATAAACGGGTTTTCCTTCCAAAACACCACCGTACAGTTCCCGTAACCACTTCAAATTCACTGTATAAGGGTAATTCGATGCGCTGAATACGATGCAACATACGGCAAACCCTAACAATCGACCGTTCTCGAGTTATCATCGAATTGCTCGAATTTCGAAAAAAACCATTTCTGCCAAAACACTACCGTACACTCCTCTCAAACGCTTCAAATTCACTGTGTGGGGGTAATTCAATGCGCTGAACACGATGCAACATACGGCAAACGCTAACATTCGACCGTTCTCGAGTTACGATCAAAACAGTGAGGACTGTGAAAAACGTGCTTTTCTGCCCGTGAAACGCAAGAATATCGCATTAACGGGTTTTCCTTCAAAAACACTACCGTACACTTCCCGTAACCACTTCAAATTCACTGTATAAGGGTAATTCGTTGCGCTGAACACGATGCAACATACGGCAACCGCTAACAATCGACCGTTCTCGAGTTATCATCGAATTGCTCGAATTTCGAAAAAACAATTTCTGCCAAAACGATACCGTACACTTCCCCTAAACGCTTCAAATTCACTGTATAGGGGTAATTCGATGCGCTCAACACGATGCAACATACGGCAAATGCTGACATTCGACCGTTCTCGAGTTATGATCAAATCAGTGAGGGCTGTGAAAAACGTTCTTTTCTGCCCGTGAAACGATCCAATATGGCATAAACGGGTTTTCCTCCCAAAACACTACCGTACACTTCCCGTAACCACTTCAAATTCACTGTATAGGGGTAATTCGATGTGCTGAGCACGATGCAACATACGGCAAACGCTACCATTCGACCGTTCTGGAGTTATGATCAAAATAGTGAGGACTGTGAAAAACGTTCTTTTCTGCCCGTGAAAGGCACGAATATGGCATAAACGGGTTTTCCTTCCAAAACACCACCGTACACTTCCCGTAACCACTTCAAATTCACTGTATAAGGCTAATTCGATGCGCTGAACACGATGCAACGCACGGCAAACGCTAACATTCGACCGTTCTCGAGTAAACATCGAAACAGTGAGGACTGTGAAAAACGTTCTTTTCTGCCCGTGAAACGCACGAATATGGCATAAACGGGTTTTCCTTCAAAAACACTACCGTACACTTCCCGTAACCACTTCAAATTCACTGTATAGGGGTAATTCGATGCGCTGAACACGATGCAACATACGGCAAACGCTAACATTCGACCGTTCTCGAGTTACGATCAAAACAGTGAGGACTGTGAAAAACGTGCTTTTCTGCCCGTGAAACGCAAGAATATCGCATTAACGGGTTTTCCTTCAAAAACACTACCGTACACTTCCCGTAACCACTTCAAATTCACTGTGTAGGGGTAATTCGATGCGCTGACCACGATGCAACATACGGCAACCGCTAACATTCGATCGTTCTCGAGTAAAAATCAAAACAGTGAGGACTGTGAAAAACGTTCTTTTCTGCCCGTGAACCGCACGAATATGGCATAAACGGGTTTTCCTCCCAAAACACTACCGTACACTTCCCGTAAACACTTCAAATTCACTGTATAGGGGTAATTCGATGCGCTGAACACGATGCAACATACGGCAAACGCTAACATTCGACCGTTCTCGAGTTACGATCAAAACAGTGAGGACTGTGAAAAACGTGCTTTTCTGCCCGTGAAACGCAAGAATATCGCATTAACGGGTTTTCCTTCAAAAACACTACCGTACACTTCCCGTAACCACTTCAAATTCACTGTATAAGGGTAATTCGTTGCGCTGAACACGATGCAACATACGGCAACCGCTAACAATCGACCGTTCTCGAGTTATCATCGAATTGCTCGAATTTCGAAAAAAACAACTTTCTGCCAAAACGATACCGTACACTTCCCCTAAACGCTTCAAATTCACTGTATAGGGGTAATCCGATGCGCTGAACACGATGCAACATACGGCAAACGCTAACAATCGACCGCTCTCGAGTAAACATCAAAACAGTGAGGACTGTGAAAAACGTTCTTTTCTGCCCGTGAAACGCACGAATATGGCATAAACGGGTTTTCCTTCCAAAACACTACCGTACACTTCCCGTAACCACTCCAAATTCACTGTGTAGGGGTAATTCGATGCGCTCAACACGATGCAACATACGGCAAACCCTAACATTCGACCGTTCTCGAGTTATGATCAAAACAGTGAGGACTGTGAAAAACGTTCTTTTCTGCCTGCGAAACGCACGAATATGGAATAAACGGGTTTTTCTTCCAAAACACCACCGTACACTTCCCGGAACCACTTCAAATTCACTGTATAAGGGTAATTCGATGCGCTGAACACGATGCAACGCACGGCAAACGCTAACATTCGACCGTTCTCGAGTAAACATCAAAACAGTGAGGACTGTGAAAAACGTTCTTTTCTGCCCGTGAAACGCACGAATATGGCATAAACGGGTTTCCCTCCCAAAACACTACCGTACACTTCCCGTAACCACTTCAAATTCACTGTATAGGGGTAATTCGATGTGCTGAACACGATGCAACATACGGCAAACGCTAACATTCGACCGTTCTGGAGTTATGATCAAAATAGTGAGGACTGTGAAAAACGCTCGTTTCTGCCCGTGAAAGGCACGAATATGGCATAAACGGGTTTTCCTTCCAAAACACCACCGTACACTTCCCGTAACCACTTCAAATTCACTGTATAAGGGTAATTCGATGCGCTGAACACGATGCAACGCACGGCAAACGCTAACATTCGACCGTTCTCGAGTAAACATCGAAACAGTGAGGACTGTGAAAAACGTTCTTTTCTGCCCGTGAAACGCACGAATATGGCATAAACGGGTTTTCCTTCCAAAACACCACCGTACAGTTCCCGTAACCACTTCAAATTCACTGTATAAGGGTAATTCGATGCGCTGAATACGATGCAACATACGGCAAGCCCTAACAATCGACCGTTCTCGAGTTATCATCGAATTGCTCGAATTTCGAAAAAAACAATTTCTGCCAAAACACTACCGTACACTCCTCTCAAACGCTTCAAATTCACTGTGTGGGGGTAATTCAATGCGCTGAACACGATGCAACATACGGCAAACGCTAACATTCGACCGTTCTCGAGTTACGATCAAAACAGTGAGGACTGTGAAAAACGTGCTTTTCTGCCCGTGAAACGCAAGAATATCGCATTAACGGGTTTTCCTTCAAAAACACTACCGTACACTTCCCGTAACCACTTCAAATTCACTGTATAAGGGTAATTCGTTGCGCTGAACACGATGCAACATACGGCAACCGCTAACAATCGACCGTTCTCGAGTTATCATCGAATTGCTCGAATTTTGAAAAAACAATTTCTGCCAAAACGATACCGTACACTTCCCCTAAACGCTTCAAATTCACTGTATAGGGGTAATCCGATGCGCTGAACACGATGCAACATACGGCAAACGCTAACAATCGACCGCTCTCGAGTAAACATCAAAAGAGTGAGGACTGTGAAAAACGTTCTTTTCTGCCCGTGAAACGCACGAATATGGCATAAACGGGTTTTCCTTCCAAAACACTACCATACCCTTCCCGTAACCACTCCAAATTCACTGTGTAGGGGTAATTCGATGCGCTCAACACGATGCAACATACGGCAAACCCTAACATTCGACCGTTCTCGAGTAAACATCGAAACAGTGAGGACTGTGAAAAACGTGCTTTTCTGCCCGTGAAACGCAAGAATATCGCATTAACGAGCTTTCCTTCAAAAACACTACCGCACACTTCCCGTAACCACTTCAAATTCACTGTATAGGGGTAATTCGATGCGCTGAACACGATGCAACATACGGCAAACGCTAACAATCGACCGTTCTCGAGTTATCATCGAATTGCTCGATTTTGGAAAAAAACAAGTTTATGCCAAAACACTACCGTACACTTCTCTTAAACGCTTCACATTCACTGTGTAGGGGTAATTCGATGCGCTCAACACGATGCAACATACGGCAAACGCTGACATTCGACCGTTCTCGAGTTATGATCAAATCAGTGAGGGCTGTGAAAAATGTTCTTTTCTGCCCGTGAAACGCAAGAATATCGCGTTAACGAGTTTTCCTTCAAAAACACTACCGCACACTTCCCGTAACCACTTCAAATTCACTGTATAGGGGTAATTCGATGTGCTGACAACGATGCAACATACGGTAAACGCTACCATTCGACCGTTCTGGAGTTATGATCAAAATAGTGAGGACTGTGAAAAACGTTCTTTTCTGCCCGTGAAAGGCACGAATATGGCATAAACGGGTTTTCCTTCCAAAACACCACCGTACACTTCCCGTAACCACTTCAAATTCACTGTATAAGGGTAATTCGTTGCGCTGAACACGATCCAACATACGGCAACCGCTAACATTCGTTCGTTCTCGAGTAAACATCAAAACAGTGAGGACTGTGAAAAACGTTCTTTTCTGCCCGTGACACGCACGAATATGGCATAAACGGGCTTTCCTCCCAAAACACTACCGTACACTTCCCGTAACCACTCCAAATTCACTGTGTAGGGGTAATTCGATGCGCTCAACACGATGCAACATACGGCAAACCCTAACATTCGACCGTTCTCGAGTTATGATCAAAACAGTGAGGACTGTGAAAAACGTTCTTTTCTGCCCGCGAAACGCACGAATATGGAATAAACGGGTTTTTCTTCCAAAACACCACCGTACACTTCCCGTAACCACTTCAAATTCACTGTATAAGGGTAATTCGATGCGCTGAACACGATGCAACGCACGGCAAACGCTAACATTCGACCGTTCTCGAGTAAACATCAAAACAGTGAGGACTGTGAAAAACGTTCTTTTCTGCCCGTGAAACGCACGAATATGGCATATACGGGTTTCCCTCCCAAAACACTACCGTACACTTCCCGTAACCACTTCAAATTCACTGTATAGGGGTAATTCGATGTGCTGAACACGATGCAACATACGGCAAACGCTAACATTCGACCGTTCTGGAGTTATGATCAAAATAGTGAGGACTGTGAAAAACGCTCGTTTCTGCCCGTGAAAGGCACGAATATGGCATAAACGGGTTTTCCTTCCAAAACACCACCGTACACTTCCCGTAACCACTTCAAATTCACTGTATAAGCGTAATTCGATGCGCTGAACACGATGCAACGCACGGCAAACGCTAACATTCGACCGTTCTCGAGTAAACATCGAAACAGTGAGGACTGTGAAAAAAGTTCTTTTCTGCCCGTGAAACGCACGAATATGGCATAAACGGGTTTTCCTTCCACAACACCACCGTACAGTTCCCGTAACCACTTCAAATTCACTGTATAAGGGTAATTCGATGCGCTGAATACGATGCAACATACGGCAAACCCTAACAATCGACCGTTCTCGAGTTATCATCGAATTGCTCGAATTTCGAAAAAAACAATTTCTGCCAAAACACTACCGTACACTCCTCTCAAACGCTTCAAATTCACTGTGTGGGGGTAATTCAATGCGCTGAACACGATGCAACATACGGCAAACGCTAACATTCGACCGTTCTCGAGTTACGATCAAAACAGTGAGGACTGTGAAAAACGTGCTTTTCTGCCCGTGAAACGCAAGAATATCGCATTAACGGGTTTTCCTTCAAAAACACTACCGTACACTTCCCGTAACCACTTCAAATTCACTGTATAAGGGTAATTCGTTGCGCTGAACACGATGCAACATACGGCAACCGCTAACAATCGACCGTTCTCGAGTTATCATCGAATTGCTCGAATTTCGAAAAAAACAATTTCTGCCAAAACACTACCGTACACTCCTCTCAAACGCTTCAAATTCACTGTGTAGGGGTAATTCGATGCGCTGACCACGATGCAACATACGGCAACCGCTAACATTCGATCGTTCTCGAGTAAACATCAAAACAGTGAGGACTGTGAAAAACGTTCTTTTCTGCCCGTGAAACACACGAATATGGCATAAACGGGTTTTCCTCCCAAAACACTACCGTACACTTCCCGTAAACACTTCAAATTCACTGTATAGGGGTAATTCGATGCGCTGAACACGATGCAACATACGGCAAACGCTAACAATCGACCGTTCTCGAGTTATCATCGAATTGCTCGATTTTGGAAAAAAACAACTTTCTGCCAAAACGATACCGTACACTTCCCCTAAACGCTTCAAATTCACTGTATAGGGGTAATCCGATGCGCTGAACACGATGCAACATACGGCAAACGCTAACAATCGACCGCTCTCGAGTAAACATCAAAACAGTGAGGACTGTGAAAAACGTTCTTTTCTGCCCGCGAAACGCACGAATATGGAATAAACGGGTTTTTCTTCCAAAACACCACCGTACACTTCCCGTAACCACTTCAATTTCACTGTATAAGGGTAATTCGATGCGCTGAACACGATGCAACGCACGGCAAACGCTAACATTCGACCGTTCTCGAGTAAACATCAAAACAGTGAGGACTGTGAAAAACGTTCTTTTCTGCCCGTGAAACGCACGAATATGGCATAAACGGGTTTCCCTCCCAAAACACTACCGTACACTTCCCGTAACCACTTCAAATTCACTGTATAGGGGTAATTCGATGTGCTGAACACGATGCAACATACGGCAAACGCTAACATTCGACCGTTCTGGAGTTATGATCAAAATAGTGAGGACTGTGAAAAACGCTCGTTTCTGCCCGTGAAAGGCACGAATATGGCATAAACGGGTTTTCCTTCCAAAACACCACCGTACACTTCCCGTAACCACTTCAAATTCACTGTATAAGGGTAATTCGATGCGCTGAACATGATGCAACGCACGGCAAACGCTAACATTCGACCGTTCTCGAGTTACGATCAAAACAGTGAGGACTGTGAAAAATCTGCTTTTCTGCCCGTGAAACGCAACAATATCGCATTAACGGGTTTTCCTTCAAAAACACTGCCGTACACTTCCCGTAACCACTTCAAATTCACTGTATAAGGGTAATTCGTTGCGCTGAACACGATGCAACATACGGCAACCGCTAACATTCGTTCGTTCTCGAGTAAACATCAAAACAGTGAGGACTGTGAAAAACGTTCTTTTCTGCCCGTGACATGCACGAATATGGCATAAACGGGCTTTCCTCCCAAAACACTACCGTACACTTCCCGTAACCACTTTAAATTCACTGTATAGAGGTAATCCGATGCGCTGAACACGATGCAACATACGGCAAACGCTAACAATCGACCGTTCTCGAGTTATCATCGAATTGCTCGAATTTCGAAAAAAACAATTTTTGCCAAAACACTACCGTACACTCCTCTCAAACGCTTCAAATTCACTGTGTAGGGGTAATTCGATGCGCTGACCACGATGCAACATACGGCAACCGCTAACATTCGATCGTTCTCGAGTAAACATCAAAACAGTGAGGACTGTGAAAAACGTTCTTTTCTGCCCGTGAAACGCACGAATATGGCATAAACGGGTTTTCCTCCCAAAACACTACCGTACACTTCCCGTAAACACTTCAAATTCAGTGTATAGGGGTAATTCGATGCGCTGAACACGATGCAACATACGGCAAACGCTAACAATCGACCGTTCTCGAGTTATCATCGAATTGCTCGATTTTGGAAAAAAACAACTTTCTGCCAAAACGATACCGAACACTTCCCCTAAACGCTTCAAATTCACTGTATAGGGGTAATCCGATGCGCTGAACACGATGCAACATACGGCAAACGCTAACAATCGACCGCTCTCGAGTAAACATCAAAACAGTGAGGACTGTGAAAAACGTTCTTTTCTGCCCGTGAAACGCACGAATATGGCATAAACGGGTTTCCCTCCCAAAACACTACCGTACACTTCCCGTAACCACTTCAAATTCACTGTATAGGGTTAATTCGATGCGCTCAACACGATGCAACATACGGCAAACCCTAACATTCGACCGTTCTCGAGTTATGATCAAAACAGTGAGGACTGTGAAAAACGTTCTTTTCTGCCCGCGAAACGCACGAATATGGAATAAACGGGTTTTGCTTCCAAAACACCACCGTACACTTCCCGTAACCACTTCAAATTCACTGTATAAGGGTAATTCGATGCGCTGAACACGATGCAACGCACGGCAAACGCTAACATTCGACCGTTCTCGAGTAAACATCAAAACAGTGAGGACTGTGAAAAACGTTCTTTTCTGTCCGTGAAACGCACGAATATGGCATAAACGGGTTTCCCTCCCAAAACACTACCGTACACTTCCCGTAACCACTTCAAATTCACTGTATAGGGGTAATTCGATGTGCTGAACACGATGCAACATACGGCAATGCTAACATTCGACCGTTCTCGAGTAAACATCGTAACAGTGAGGACTGTGAAAAACGTTCTTTTCTGCCCGTGAAACGCACGAATATGGCATAAACGGGTTTTCCTTCCAAAACACCACCGTACAGTTCCCGTAACCACTTCAAATTCACTGTATAAGGGTAATTCGATGCGCTGAATACGATGCAACATACGGCAAACCCTAACAATCGACCGTTCTCGAGTTATCATCGAATTTCGAAAAAAACAATTTCTGCCAAAACACTACCGTACACTCCTCTCAAACGCTTCAAATTCACTGTGTGGGGGTAATTCAATGCGCTGAACACGATGCAACATACGGCAAACGCTAACATTCGACCGTTCTCGAGTTACGATCAAAACAGTGAGGACTGTGAAAAACGTGCTTTTCTGCCCGTGAAACGCAAGAATATCGCATTAACGGGTTTTCCTTCAATAACACTACCGTACACTTCCCGTAACCACTTCAAATTCACTGTATAAGGGTAATTCGATGCGCTGAACACGATGCAACATACGGCAAACGCTAACATTCGACCGTTCTCGAGTTACGATCAAAACAGTGAGGACTGTGAAAAACGTGCTTTTCTGCCCGTGAAACGCAAGAATATCGCATTAACGGGTTTTCCTTCAAAAACACTACCGTACACTTCCCGTAACCACTTCAAATTCACTGTATAGGGGTAATTCGATGCGCTGAACACGATGCAACATACGGCAAACGCTAACATTCGACCGTTCTCGAGTTACGATCAAAACAGTGAGGACTGTGAAAAACGTGCTTTTCTGCCCGTGAAACGCAAGAATATCGCATTAACGGGTTTTCCTTCAATAACACTACCGTACACTTCCCGTAACCACTTCAAATTCACTGTATAAGGGTAATTCGTTGCGCTGAACACGATGCAACATACGGCAATCGCTAACATTCGTTCGTTCTCGAGTAAACATCAAAACAGTGAGGACTGTGAAAAACGTTCTTTTCTGCCCGTGACACGCACGAATATGGCATAAACGGGCTTTCCTCCCAAAACACTACCGTACACTTCCCGTAACCACTTTAAATTCACTGTATAGAGGTAATCCGATGCGCTGAACACGATGCAACATACGGCAAACGCTAACAATCGACCGTTCTCGAGTTATCATCGAACTGCTCGAATTTCGAAAAAAACAATTTCTGCCAAAACACTACCGTACACTCCTCTCAAACGCTTCAAATTCACTGTGTAGGGGTAATTCGATGCGCTGACCACGATGCAACATACGGCAACCGCTAACATTCGATCGTTCTCCAGTAAACATCAAAACAGTGAGGACTGTGAAAAACGTTCTTTTCTGCCCGTGAAACGCACGAATATGGCATAAACGGGTTTTCCTCCCAAAACACTACCGTACACTTCCCGTAACCACTTCAAATTCACTGTATAAGGGTAACTCGATGCGCTGAACACGATGCAACATACGGCAAACGCTAACATTCGACCGTTCTCGAGTTACGATCGAAACAGTGAGGACTGTGAAAAACGTTCTTTTCTGCCCGTGAAACGCACGAATATGGCATAAACGGGTTTCCCTCCCAAAACACTACCGTACACTTCCCGTAACCACTTCAAATTCACTGTATAAGGGTAATTCGATGCGCTGAATACGATGCAACATACGGCAAACCCTAACAATCGACCGTTCTCGAGTTATCATCGAATTGCTCGAATTTCGAAAAAAACAATTTCTGCCAAAACACTACCGTACACTCCTCTCAAACGCTTCAAATTCACTGTGTAGGGGTAATTCGATGCGCTGACCACGATGCAACATACGGCAACCGCTAACATTCGATCGTTCTCGAGTAAACATCAAAACAGTGAGGACTGTGAAAAACGTTCTTTTCTGCCCGTGAAACGCACGAATATGGCATAAACGGGTTTTCCTCCCAAAACACTACCGTACACTTCCCGTAAACACTTCAAATTCACTGTATAGGGGTAATTCGATGCGCTGAACACGATGCAACATACGGCAAACGCTAACAATCGACCGTTCTCGAGTTATCATCGAATTGCTCGATTTTGGAAAAAAACAACTTTCTGCCAAAACGATACCGTACACTTCCCCTAAACGCTTCAAATTCACTGTATAGGGGTAACCCGATGCGCTGAACACGATGCAACATACGGCAAACGCTAACAATCGACCGCTCTCGAGTAAACATCAAAACAGTGAGGACTGTGAAAAACGTTCTTTTCTGCCCGTGAAACGCACGAATATGGCATAAACGGGTTTTCCTTCCAAAACACTCCCGTACACTTCCCGTAACCACTCCAAATTCGCTGTGTAGGGGTAATTCGATGCGCTCAACACGATGCAATATACGGCAAACGCTGACATTCGACCGTTCTCGAGTTATGATCAAATCAGTGAGGGCTGTGAAAAATGTTCTTTTCTGCCCGTGAAACGCAAGAATATCGCATTAACGAGTTTTCCTTCAAAAACACTACCGCACACTTCCCGTAACCACTTCAAATCCACTGTATAAGGGTAATTCGATGCGCTGAACACGATGCAACGCACGGGAAACGCTAACATTCGACCGTTCTCGAGTAAACATCGAAACAGTGAGGACTGTGAAAAACGTGCTTTTCTGCCCGTGAAACGCAAGGATATCGCATTAACGAGTTTTCCTTCAAAAACACTACCGCACACTTCCCGTAACCACTTCAAATTCACTGTATAGGGGTAATTCGATGCGCTGAACACGATACAACATACGGCAAACGCTAACAATCGACCGTTCTCGAGTTATCATCGAATTGCTCGAATTTCGAAAAAACCAATTTCTGCCAAAACAATACCGTACACTTCCCCTAAACGCTTCAAATTCACTGTATAGGGGTAATCCGATGCGCTGAACACGATGCAACATACGGCAAACGCTAACATTCGACCATTCTCGAGTTACGATCAAAACAGTGAGGACTGTGAAAAACGTGCTTTTCTGCCCGTGAAACGCAAGAATATCGCATTAACGGGTTTTCCTTCAAAAACACTACCGTACACTTCCCGTAACCACTTCAAATTCACTGTATATGGGTAATTCGATGCGCTGAACACGATGCAACATACGGCAAACGCTAACATTCGACCGGTTTCGAGTTATCATCGAATTGCTCGATTTTCGAAAAAAACAACTTTCTGCCTCAACACTACCGTACACTTCTCATAAACGCTTTAAATTCACTGCATCTCGGTAATTCGATGTGCTGAACACGATGCAACATACGGCAAACGCTAACAATCGACCGTTCTCGCGTTATCATTGAATTGCTCGAATTACGAAAAAAACAATTTCTGCCAAAACAATACCGTACACTTCCCCTAAACGCTTCAAATTCACTGTATAGGGGTAATCCGATGCGCTGAACACGATGCAACATACGGCAAACGCTAACATTCGACCGTTCTGGAGTTATGATCAAACCAGTGAGGACTGTGAAAAACGTTCTTTTCTGCCCGTGAAACGCACGAATATGGCGTAAATGGGTTTTCCTCCCAAAACACTACCGTACACTTCCCGTAACCACTTCAAATTCACTGTATAATGGTAACTCGATGCGCTGAACACGATGCAACATACGGCAAACGCTAACATTTGACCGTTCTCGAGTTACGATCAAAAGAGTGAGGACTGTGAAAAACGTGCTTTTCTGCCCGTGAAACGCAAGAATATCGCATTAACGAGTTTTCCTTCAAAAACACTACCGTACACTTTCCCTAAACGCTTCAAATTCACTGTATAGGGGTAATCCGATGCGCTGAACACGATGCAACATACGGCAAACGCTAACATTCGACCGTTCTCGAGTTATCATCGAATTGCTCGAATTTCGAAAAAAACAATTTCTGCCAAAACAATACCGTACACTTCCCCTAAACGCTTCAAATTCACTGTATAGGGGTAATCCGATGTGCTGAACACGATGCAACATACGGCAAACGCTAACATTTGACCGTTCTCGAGTTACGATCAAAAGAGTGAGGACTGTGAAAAACGTGCTTTTCTGCCCGTGAAACGCAAGAATATCGCATTAACGAGTTTTCCTTCAAAAACACTACCGTACACTTCTCTTAAACGCTTCACATTCACTGTGTAGGGGTAATTCGATGCGCTCAACACGATGCAACATACGGCAAACGCTGACATTCGACCGTTCTCGAGTTATGATCAAATCAGTGAGGGCTGTGAAAAACGTTCTTTTCTGCCCGTGAAACGCACGAATATGGCATAAACGGGTTTTGCTTCCAAAACACCACCGTACACTTCCCGTAACCACTTCAAATTCACTGTATACGGGTAATTCGATGCGCTGAACACGATGCAACGCACGGCAAACGCTAACATTCGACCGTTCTCGAGTAAACATCGAAACAGTGAGGACTGTGAAAAACGTGCTTTTCTGCCCGTGAAACGCAAGAATATCGCATTAACGAGTTTTCCTTCAAAAACACTACCGCACACTTCCCGTAACCACTTCAAATTCACTGTATAGGGGTAATTCGATGCGCTGAACACGATACCATACGGCAAACGCTAACAATCGACCGTTCTCGAGTTATCATCGAATTGCTCGAATTTCGAAAAAACCAATTTCTGCCAAAACAATACCGTACACTTCCCCTAAACGCTTCAAATTCACTGTATAGGGGTAATCCGATGCGCTGAACATGATGCAACATACGGCAAACGCTAACAATCGACCGTTCTCGAGTAAACATCAAAACAGTGAGGACTGTGAAAAACGTTCTTTTCTGCCCGTGAAACGCACGAATATGGCATAAACGGGTTTTCCTTCCAAAACACTACCGTACACTTCCCGTAACCACTCCAAATTCACTATGTAGGGGTAATTCGATGCGCTCAACACGATGCAACATACGGTAAACCCTAACATTCGACCGTTCTCGAGTTATGATCAAAACAGTGAGGACTGTGAAAAACGTTCTTTTCTGCCCGTGAAACGCACGAATATGGCATAAACGGGTTTCCCTCCCAAAACACTACCGTACACTTCCCGTAACCACTTCAAATTCACTGTATAAGCGTAATTCGATGCGCTGAACACGATGCAAAATACGGCAAACCCTAACAATCGACCGTTCTCGAGTTATCATCGAATTGCTCGATTTTGGAAAAAAACAAGTTTCTGCCAAAACACTACCGTACACTTCTCTTAAACGCTTCACATTCACTGTGTAGGGGTAATTCGATGCGCTCAACACGATGCAACATACGGCAAACGCTGACATTCGACCGTTCTCGAGTTATGATCAAATCAGTGAGGGCTGTGAAAAACGTTCTTTTCTGCCCGTGAATCGCACGAATATGGCATAAACGGGTTTTGCTTCCAAAACACCACCGTACACTTCCCGTAACCACTTCAAATTCACTGTATACGGGTAATTCGATGCGCTGAACACGATGCAACGCACGGCAAACGCTAACATTCGACCGTTCTCGAGTAAACATCGAAACAGTGAGGACTGTGAAAAACGTGCTTTTCTGCCCGTGAAACGCAAGAATATCGCATTAACGAGTTTTCCTTCAAAAACACTACCGCACACTTCCCGTAACCACTTCAAATTCACTGTATAGGGGTAATTCGATGCGCTGAACACGATACAACATACGGCAAACGCTAACAATCGACCGTTCTCGAGTTATCATCGAATTGCTCGAATTTCGAAAAAACCAATTTCTGCCAAAACAATACCGTACACTTCCCCTAAACGCTTCAAATTCACTGTATAGGGGTAATCCGATGCGCTGAACACGATGCAACATACGGCAAACGCTAACATTCGACCGTTCTCGAGTTACGATCAAAACAGTGAGGACTGTGAAAAACGTGCTTTTCTGCCCGTGAAACGCAAGAATATCGCATTAACGGGTTTTCCTTGAAAAACACTACCGTACACTTCCCGTAACCACTTCAAATTCACTGTATAGGGGTAATTCGATGCGCTGAACACGATGCAACATACGGCAAACGCTAACATTCGACCGGTTTCGAGTTATCATCGAATTACTCGATTTTCGAAAAAAACAACTTTCTGCCAAAACAATACCGTACACTTCCCCTAAACGCTTCAAATTCACTGTATAGGGGTAATTCGATGCGCTGAACACGATGCAACATACGGCAAACGCTAACAATCGACCGTTCTCGAGTTACGATCAAAACAGTGGGGACTGTGAAAAACGTGCTTTTCTGCCCGTGAAACGCAAGAATATCGCATTAACTGGTTTTCCTTCAAAAACACTACCGCCACTTCCCGTAACCACTTCAAATTCACTGTAGTGGGGTAATTCGATGCGCTGAACACGATGCAACATACGGCAAACACTAACATTCGACCGTTCTCGAGTTATCATCGAATTGCTCGAATTTCGAAAAAAACAATTTCTGCCAAAACAATACCGTACACTTCCCCTAAACGCTTCAAATTCACTGTATAGGGGTAATCCGATGCGCTGAACACGATGCAACATACGGCAAACGCTAACAATCGACCGTTCTCGAGTAAACATCAAAACAGTGAGGACTGTGAAAAACGTTCTTTTCTGCCCGTGAAACGCACGAATATGGCATAAACGGGTTTTCCTTCCAAAACACTACCGTACACTTCCCGTAAACACTCCAAATTCACTATGTAGGGGTAATTCGATGCGCTCAACACGATGCAACATACGGCAAACCCTAACATTCGACCGTTCTCGAGTTATGATCAAAAGAGTGAGGACTGTGAAAAACGTTCTTTTCTGCCCGTGAAACGCACGAATATGGCATAAACGGGTTTCCCTCCCAAAACACTACCGTACACTTCCCGTAACCACTTCAAATTCACTGTATAAGCGTAATTCGATGCGCTGAACACGATGCAAAATACGGCAAACCCTAACAATCGACCGTTCTCGAGTTATCATCGAATTGCTCGATTTTGGAAAAAAACAAGTTTCTGCCAAAACACTACCGTACACTTCTCTTAAACGCTTCACATTCACTGTGTAGGGGTAATTCGATGCGCTCAACACGATGCAACATACGGCAAACGCTGACATTCGACCGTTCTCGAGTTATGATCAAATCAGTGAGGGCTGTGAAAAACGTTCTTTTCTGCCCGTGAAACGCACGAATATGGCATAAACGGGTTTTGCTTCCAAAACACCACCGTACACTTCCCGTAACCACTTCAAATTCACTGTATAAGGGTAATTCGATGCGCTGAACACGATGCAACGCACGGCGAACGCTAACATTCGACCGTTCTCGAGTTATCATCGAATTGCTCGAATTTCGAAAAAAAACAATTTCTGCCAAAACAATAGCGTACACTTCCCCTAAACGCTTCAAATTCACTATATAGGGGTAATCCGATGCGCTGAACACGATGCAACATACGGCAAACGCTAACAATCGACCGTTCTCGAGTAAACATCAAAACAGTGAGGACTGTGAAAAACGTTCTTTTCTGCCCGTGAAACGCACGAATATGGCATAAACGGGTTTTCCTTCCAAAACACTACCGTACACTTCCCGTAACCACTCCAAATTCACTATGTAGGGGTAATTCGATGCGCTCAACACGATGCAACATACGGCAAACGCTAACATTCGACCGTTCTCGAGTTACGATCAAAACAGTGAGGACTGTGAAAAACGTGCTTTTCTGCCCGTGTAACGCAAGAATATCGCATTAACGGGTTTTCCTTCAAAAACACTACCGTACACTTCCCGTAACCACTTCAAATTCACTGTATAGGGGTAATTCGATGCGCTGAACACGATGCAACATACGGCAAACGCTAACATTCGACCGTTCTCGAGTTACGATCAAAAGAGTGAGGACTGTGAAAAACGTGCTTTTCTGCCCGTAAAACCCAAGAATATCGCATTAACGGGTTTTCCTTCAAAAACACTACAGTACACTTCCCGTAACCACTTCAAATTCACTGTATAGGGGTAATTCGATGCGCTGAACACGATGCAACATACGGCAAACCCTAACAATCGACCGTTCTCGAGTTATCATCGAATTGCTCGATTTTGGAAAAAAACAACTTTCAGCCAAAACAATACCGTACACTTCCCCTAAACGCTTCAAATTCACTGTATAGGGGTAATCCGATGCGCTGAACACGATGCAACATACGGCAACCGCTAACATTCGTTCGTTCTCGAGTAAACATCAAAACAGTGAGGACTGTGAAAAACGTTCTTTTCTGCCCGTGACACGCACGAATATGGCATAAACGGGCTTTCCTCCCAAAACCCTACCGTACACTTCCCGTAACCACTTTAAATTCACTGTATAGAGGTAATCCGATGCGCTGAACACGATGCAACATACGGCAAACGCTAACAATCGACCGTTCTCGAGTTATCATCGAATTCTCGAATTTCGAAAACAACAATTTCTGCCAAAACACTACCGTACACTCCTCTCAAACGCTTCAAATTCACTGTGTAGGGGCAATTCGATGCGCTGTCCACGATGCAACATACGGCAACCGCTAACATTCGATCGTTCTCGAGTAAACATCAAAACAGTGAGGACTGTGAAAAACGTTCTTTTCTGCCCGTGAAACGCACGAATATGGCATAAACGGGTTTTCCTCCCAAAACACTACCGTACACTTCCCGTAACCACTTCAAATTCACTGTATAGGGGTAATTCGATGTGCTGAACACGATGCAACATACGGCAAACGCTACCATTCGACCGTTCTGGAGTTATGATCAAAATAGTGAGGACTGTGAAAAACGTTCTTTTCTGCCCGTGAAACGCACGAATATGGCATAAACGGGTTTTCCTTCCAAAACACCACCGTACACTTCCCGTAACCACTCCAAATTCACTATGTAGGGGTAATTCGATGCGCTCAACACGATGCAACATACGGCAAACGCTAACATTCGACCGTTCTCGAGTTACGATCAAAGCAGTGAGGACTGTGAAAAACGTGCTTTTCTGCCCGTGAAACGCAAGAATATCGCATTAACGGGTTTTCCTTCAAAAACACTACCGCACACTTCCCGTAACCACTCCAAATTCACTGTGTAGGGGTAATTCGATGCGCTCAACACGATGCAACATACGGCAAACCCTAACATTCGACCGTTCTCGAGTTATGATCAAAACAGTGAGGACTGCGAAAAACGTTCTTTTCTGCCCGTGAAACGCACGAATATGGCATAAACGGGTTTTCCTCCAAAAACACTACCCTACACTTCCCGTAACCACTTCAAATTCACTGTATAAGGGTAACTCGATGCGCTGAACACGATGCAACATACGGCAAACGCTAACATTCGACCGTTCTCGAGTTACGATCAAAACAGTGAGGACTGTGAAAAACGTGCTTTTCTGCCCGTGAAACGCAAGAATATCGCATTAACGGGTTTTCCTTCAAAAACACTACAGTACACTTCCCGTAACCACTTCAAATTCACTGTATAGGGGTAATTCGATGCGCTGAACACGATGCAACATACGGCAAACCCTAACAATCGACCGTTCTCGAGTTATCATCGAATTCTCGAATTTCGAAAAAAACAATTTCTGCCAAAACACTACCGTACACTCCTCTCAAACGCTTCAAATTCACTGTGTAGGGGCAATTCGATGCGCTGACCACGATGCAACATACGGCAACCGCTAACATTCGATCGTTCTCGAGTAAACATCAAAACAGTGAGGACTGTGAAAAACGTTCTTTTCTGCCCGTGAAACGCACGAATATGGCATAAACGGGTTTTCCTCCCAAAACACTACCGTACACTTCCCGTAACCACTTCAAATTCACTGTATAGGGGTAATTCGATGCGCTGAACACGATGCAACATACGGCAAACGCCAACAATCGACCGTTCTCGAGTTATCATCGAATTGCTCGATTTTGGAAAAAAACAAGTTTCTGCCAAAACACTACCGTACACTTCTCTTAAACGCTTCACATTCACTCTGTAGGGGTAATTCGATGCGCTCAACACGATGCAACATACGGCTAATGCTGACATTCGACCGTTCTCGAGTTATGATCAAATCAGTGAGGGCTGTGAAAAACGTTCTTTTCTGCCCGTGAAACGATCGAATATGGCATAAACGGGTTTTCCTCCCAAAACACTACCGTACACTTCCCGTAACCACTTCAAATTCACTGTATAGGGGTAATTCGATGTGCTGAACACGATGCAACATACGGCAAACGCTACCATTCGACCGTTCTGGAGTTATGATCAAATCAGTGAGGACTGTGAAAAACGTTCTTTTCTGCCCGTGAAACGCACGAATATGGCATAAACGGGTTTTCCTCCCAAAACACTACCGTACACTTCCCGTAACCACTTCAAATTCACTGTATAAGGGTAACTCGATGCGCTGAACACGATGCAACATACGGCAAACGCTAACATTCGACCGTTCTCGAGTTACGATCAAAACAGTGAGGACTGTGAAAAACGTGCTTTTCTGCCCGTGAAACGCAAGAATATCGCATTAACGGGTTTTCCTTCAAAAACACTACCGTACACTTCCCGTAACCACTTCAAATTCACTGTATAGGGGTAATTCGATGCGCTGAACACGATGCAACATACGGCAAACGCTAACATTCGTTCGTTCTCGAGTAACCATCAAAACAGTGAGGACTGTGAAAAACGTTCTTTTCTGCCCGTGACACGCACGAATATGGCATAAACGGGCTTTCCTCCCAAAACACTACCGTACACTTCCCGTAACCACTTTAAATTCACTGCATAGGGGTAATCCGATGCGCTGAACACGATGCAACATACGGCAAACGCTTACAATCGACCGTTCTCGAGTTATCATCGAATTGCTCGATGTTGGAAAAAAACAAGTTTCTGCCAAAACACCACCGTACACTTCTCTTAAACGCTTCAAATTCACTGTGTAGGGGTAATTCGATGCGCTCAACACGATGCAACATACGGCAAACGCTGACATTCGCCCGTTCTCGAGTTATGATCAAATCAGTGAGGACTGTGAAAAACGTTCTTTTCCGCCCGTGAAAGGCACGAATATGGCATAAACGGGCTTTCCTCCCAAAACACTACCGTACACTTCCCGTAACCACTTTAAATTCACTGTATAGGGGTAATCCGATGCGCTGAACACGATGCAACATACGGCAAACGCTAACAATCGACCGTTCTCGAGTTATCATCGAATTGCTCGATTTTGGAAAAAAACAAGTTTCTGCCAAAACACCACCGTACACTTCTCTTAAACGCTTCAAATTCACTGTGTAGGGGTAATTCGATGCGCTCAACACGATGCAGCATACGGCAAACGCTGACATTCGCCCGTTCTCAAGTTATGATCAAATCAGTGAGGACTGTGAAAAACGTTCTTTTCTGCCCGTGAAAGGCACGAATATGGCATAAGCGGGTTTTCCTTCCAAAACACCACCGTACACTTCCCGTAACCACTTCAAATTCACTGTATAAGGGTAATTCGATGCGCTGAACACGATGCAACGCAAGGCAAACGCTAACATTCGACCGTTCTCGAGTAAACATCAAAACAGTGAGGACTGTGAAAAACGTGCTTTTCTGCCCGTGAAACGCAAGAATATCGCATTAACGAGTTTTCCTTCAAAAACACTACCGCACACTTCCCGTAACCACTTGAAATTCACTGTATAGGGGTAATTCGATGCGCTGAACACGATGCAACATACGGCAAACGCTAACAATCGACGGTTCTCGAGTTATCATCGAATTGCTCGAATTTCGAAAAAAACAATTTCTGCCAAAACAATACCGTACACGTCCCCTAAACGCTTCAAATTCACTGTATAGGGGTAATTCGATGCGCTGAACACGATGCAACATACGGCAAACGCTAACATGCGACCGTTCTCGAGTAAACATCAAAACAGTGAGGACTGTGAACAACGTGCTTTTCTGCCCGTGAAACGCAAGAATATCGCATTAACGAGTTTTCCTTCAAAAACACTACCGCACACTTCCCGTAACCACTTCAAATTCACTGTATAGCGGTAATTCGATGCGCTGAACACGATGCAACATACGGCAAACGCTAACAATGGACCGTTCTCGAGTTATCATCGAATTGCTCGAATTTCGAAAAAACCAATTTCTGCTAAAACAATACCGTACACTTCCCCTAAACGCTTGAAATTCACTGCATAGGGGTAATCCGATGCGCTGAACACGATGCAACATACGGCAAACGCTAACATTCGACCGTTCTCGAGTTACGATCAAAACAGTGAGGACTGTGAAAAACGTGCTTTTCTGCCCGTGAAACGCAAGAATATCGCATTAACGGGTTTTCCTTCAAAAACACTACCGTACACTTCCCGTAACCACTTCAAATTCACTGTATAGGGGTTATTCGAAGCGCTGAACACGATGCAACATACGGCAAACGCTAACATTCGACCGGTTTCGAGTTATCATCGAATTGCTCGATTTTCGAAAAAAACAACTTTCTGCCTAAACCCTACCGTACACTTCTCATAAACGCTTTAAATTCACTGCATCTCGGTAATTCGATGTGCTGAACACGATGCAACATACGGCAAACGCTAACATTCGACCGTTCTGGAGTTATGATCAAATCAGTGAGGACTGTGAAAAACGTTCTTTTCTGCCCGTGAAACGCACGAATATGGCATAAACGGGTTTTCCTCCCAAAACACTACCGTACACTTCCCGTAACCACTTCAAATTCACTGTATATGGGTAACTCGATGCGCTGAACACGATGCAACATACGGCAAACGCTAACATTCGACCGTTCTCGAGTTACGATCAAAACAGTGAGGACTGTGAAAAACGTGCTTTTCTGCCCGTGAAACGCAAGAATATCGCATTAACGGGTTTTCCTTCAAATACACTACCGTACACTTCCCGTAACCACTTCAAATTCACTGTATAGGGGTAATTCGATGCGCTGAACACGATGCAACATACGGCCAACGCTAACATTCGACCGTTCTCGAGTTACGATCGAAACAGTGAGGACTGTGAAAAACGTGCTTTTCTGCCCGTGAAACGCAAGAATATCGCATTAACGAGTTTTCCTTCAAAAACACTACCGCACACTGCCCCTAAACCACTTCAAATTCACTGTATAGGGGTAATTCGATGCGCTGAACACGATGCAACATACGGCAAACGCTAATAATCGACCGTTCTCGAGTTATCATCGAATTGCTCGAATTTCGAAAAAACCAATTTCTGCCAAAACAATACCGTACACTTCCCCTAAACGCTTCAAATTCTCTGTATAGGGGTAATCCGATGCGCTGAACACGATGCAACATACGGCAAACGCTAACATTCGACCGTTCTCGCGTTATCATTGAATTGCTCGAATTTCGAAAAAAACAATTTCTGCCAAAACAATACCGTACACTTCCCCTAAACGCTTCAAATTCACTGTATAGGGGCAATCCGATGCGCTGAACACGATGCAACATACGGCAAACGCTAACATTCGATCGTTTTCGAGCAAACATCAAAACAGTGAGGACTGTGAAAAACGTGCTTTTCTGCCCGTGAAACGCAAGAATATCGCATTAACGGGTTTTCCTTCAAAAACACTACCGTACACTTACCGTAACCACTTCAAATTCACTGTATAGGGGTAATTCGATGCGCTGAACACGATGCAACATGCGGCAAACGCTAACATTCGACCGTTCTCGAGTTACGATCAAAACAGTGAGGAGTGTGAAAAACGTGCTTTTCTGCCCGTGAAACGCAAGAATATCGCATTAACGGGTTTTCCTTCAAATACACTACCGTACACTTCCCGTAACCACTTCAAATTCACTGTATAGGGGTAATTCGATGCGCTGAACACGATGCAACATACGGCCAACGCTAACATTCGACCGTTCTCGAGTTACGATCAAAACAGTGAGGACTGTGAAAAACGTGCTTTTCTGCCCGTGAAACGCAAGAATATCGCATTAACGGGTTTTCCTTCAAATACACTACCGTACACTTCCCGTAACCACTTCAAATTCACTGTATAGGGGTAATTCGATGCGCTGAACACCATGCAACATACGGCAAACGCTAATAATCGACCGTTCTCGAGTTATCATCGAATTGCTCGAATTTCGAAAAAAACCATTTCTGCCAAAACAATACCGTACACTTCCCCTAAACGCTTCAAATTCACTGTATAGGGGCAATCCGATGCGCTGAACACGATGCAACATACGGCAAACGCTAACATTCGATCGTTTTCGAGCAAACATCAAAACAGTGAGGACTGTGAAAAACGTTCTTGTCTGCCCGTGACACGCACGAATATGGCATAAACGGGCTTTCCTCCGAAAACACTACCGTACACTTCCCGTAACCACTTTAAATTCACTGTATAGGGGTAATCCGATGCGCTGAACACGATGCAACATACGGCAAACGCTAACAATCGACCGTTCTCGAGTTATCATCGAATTGCTCGATTTTGGAAAAAAACAAGTTTCTGCCAAAACACCACCGTACACTTCTCTTAAACGCTTCAAATTCACTGTGTAGGGGTAATTCGATGCGCTCAACACGATGCAACATACGGCAAACGCTGACATTCGCCCGTTCTCGAGTTATGATCAAAACAGTGAGGACTGTGAAAAACGTGCTTTTCTGCCCGTGAAACGCAAGAATATCGCATTAACGGGTTTTCCTTCAAAAACACTACCGCACACTTCCCGTAACCACTTGAAATTCACTGTATAGGGGTAATTCGATGCGCTGAATACGATGCAACATACGGCAAACGCTGACAATCGACGGTTCTCGAGTTATCATCGAATTGCTCGAATTTCGAAAAAAACAATTTCTGCCAAAACAATACCGTACACTTCCCCTAAACGCTTCAAATTCACTGTATAGGGGTAATTCGATGCGCTGAACACGATGCAACATACGGCAAACGCTAACATTCGACCGTTCTCGAGTAAACATCAAAACAGTGAGGACTGTGAACAACGTGCTTTTCTGCCCGTGAAACGCAAGAATATCGCATTAACGAGTTTTCCTTCAAAAACACTACCGCACACTTCCCGTAACCACTTCAAATTCACTGTATAGGGGTAATTCGATGCGCTGAACACGATGCAACATACGGCAAACGCTAACAATGGACCGTTCTCGAGTTATCATCGAATTGCTCGAATTTCGAAAAAAACAATTTCTGCCAAAACAATACCGTACACTTCCCCTAAACGCTTGAAATTCACTGTATAGGGGTAATCCGATGCGCTGAACACGATGCAACATACGGCAAACGCTAACATTCGACTGTTCTGGAGTTATGATCAAATCAGTGAGGACTATGAAAAACGTTCTTTTCTGCCCGTGAAACGCACGAATATGGCATAAACGGGTTTTCCTCCCAAAACACTACCGTACACTTCCCGTAACCACTTCAAATTCACTGTATAGGGGTAATTCGATGTGCTGAACACGATGCAACATACGGCAAACGCTAACATTCGACCGTTCAGGAGTTATGATCAAAATAGTGAGGACTGTGAAAAACGTTCTTTTCTGCCCGTGAAAGGCACGAATATGGCATAAACGGGTTTTCCTTCCAAAACACCACCGTACACTTCCCGTAACCACTGCAAATTCACTGTATAAGGGTAATTCGATGCGCTGAACACGATGCAACACACGGCAAACGCTAACATTCGACCGTTCTCGAGTAAACATCGAAACAGTGAGGACTGTGAAAAACGTTCTTTTCTGCCCGTGAAACGCACGAATATGGCATAAACGGGATTTCCTCCCAAAACACTACCGTACACTTCCCGTAACCACTTCAAATTCACTGTATAGGGGTAATTCGATGCGCTGAACACGATGCAACAGACGGCAAACGCTAACATTCGATCGTTTTCGAGTAAACATCAAAACAGTGAGGACTGTGAAAAACGTGCTTTTCTGCCCGTGAAACGCAAGCATATCGCATTAACGAGTTTTCCTTCAAAAACACTACCGCACACTTCCCGTAACCACTTCAAATTCACTGTATAGGGGTAATTCGATGCGCTGAACACGATGCAACATACGGCAAACGCTAACATTCTACCGTTCTCGAGTTACGATCAAAACAGGGAGGACTGTGAAAAACGTGCTTTTCTGCCCGTGAAACGCAAGAATATCGCATTAACGGGTTTTCCTTCAAAAACACTACCGTACACTTACCGTAACCACTTCAAATTCACTGTATAGGGGTAATTCGATGCGCTGAACACGATGCAACATACGGCAAACGCTAACATTCGACCGTTCTCGAGTTACGATCAAAACAGTGAGGACTGTGAAAAACGTGCTTTTCTGCCCGTGAAACGCAAGAATATCGCATTAACGGGTTTTCCTTCAAAAACACTACCGTACACTTCCCGTAACCACTTCAAATTCACTGTATAAGGGTAATTCGTTGCGCTGAACACGATGCAACATACGGCAACCGCTAACATTCGTTCGTTCTCGAGTAAACATCAAAACAGTGAGGACTGTGAAAAACGTTCTTTTCTGCCCGTGACACGCACGAATATGGCATAAACGGGCTTTCCTCCGAAAACACTACCGTACACTTCCCGTAACCACTTTGAATTCACTGTATAGGGGTAATCCGATGCGCTGAACACGATGCAACATACGGCAAACGCTAACAATCGACCGTTCTCGAGTTATCATCGAATTGATCGATTTTGGAAAAAAACAAGTTTCTGCCAAAACACCACCGTACACTTCTCTTAAACGCTTCAAATTCACTGTGTAGGGGTAATTCGATGCGCTCAACACGATGCAACATACGGCAAACGCTGACATTCGCCCGTTCTCGAGTTATGATCAAATCAGTGAGGACTGTGAAAAACGTTCTTTTCTGCCCGTGAAAGGCACGAATATGGCATAAACGGGTTTTCCTTCCAAAACACCACCGTACACTTCCCGTAACCACTTCAAATTCACTGTATAAGGGTAATTCGATGCGCTGAACACCATGCAACGCAAGGCAAACGCTAACATTCGACCGTTCTCGAGTAAACATCGAAACAGTGAGGACTGTGAAAAACGTTCTTTTCTGCCCGTGAAACGCAAGAATATCGCATTAACGGGTTTTCCTTAAAAAACACTACCGCACACTTCCCGTAACCACTTGAAATTCACTGTATAGGGGTAATTCGATGCGCTGAACACGATGCAACATACGGCAAACGCTAACAATCGACGGTTCTCGAGTTATCATCGAATTGCTCGAATTTCGAAAAAAACAATTTCTGCCAAAACAATACCGTACGCTTCCCCTAAACGCTTCAAATTCACTGTATAGGGGTAATTCGATGCGCTGAACACGACGCAACATACGGCAAACGCTAACATTCGACCGTTCTCGAGTAAACATCAAAACAGTGAGGACTGTGAAAAACGTGCTTTTCTGCCCGTGAAACGCAAGAATATCGTATTAACGGGTTTTCCTTCAAAAACACTACCGTACACTTCCCGTAACCACTTCAAATTCACTGTATAGGAGTAATTCGAAGCGCTGAACACGATGCAACATACGGCAAACGCTAACATTCGACCGGTTTCGAGTTATGATCGAATTGCTCGATTTTCGAAAAAAACAACTTTCTGCCTAAACCCTACCGTACACTTCTCATAAACGCTTTAAATTCACTGCATCTCGGTAATTCGATGTGCTGAACACGATGCAACATACGGCAAACGCTAACATTCGACCGTTCTGGAGTTATGATCAAATCAGTGAGGACTATGAAAAACGTTCTTTTCTGCCCGTGAAACGCACGAATATGGCATAAACGGGTTTTCCTCCCAAAACACTACCGTACACTTCCCGTAACGACTTCAAATTCACTGTATATGGGTAACTCGATGCGCTGAACACGATGCAACATACGGCAAACGCTAACATTCGACCGTTCTCGAGTTACGATCAAAACAGTGAGGACTGTGAAAAACGTGCTTTTCTGCCCGTGAAACGCAAGAATATCGCATTAACGGGTTTTCCTTCAAAAACACTACCGTACACTTCCCCTAAACGCTTCAAATTCACTGTATAGGGGTAATCCGATGCGCTGAACCCGATGCAACATACGGCAAACGCTAACATACGACCGTTCTCGCGTTATCATTGAATTGCTCGAATTTCGAAAAAAACAATTTCTGCCAAAACAATACCGTACACTTCCCCTAAACGCTTCAAATTCACTGTATAGGGGTAATCCGATGCGCTGAACACGATGCAACATACGGCAAACGCTAACATTCGACCGTTCTCGAGTTACGATCAAAACAGTGAGGACTGTGAAAAACGTGCTTTTCTGCCCGTGAAACGCAAGAATATCGCATTAACGGGTTTTCCTTCAAAAACACTACCGTATACTACCCGTAACCATTTCAAATTCACTGTATAGGGGTAATTCGATGCGCTGAACACGATGCAACATACGGCAAACGCTAACATTCGACCGTTCTCGAGTTACGATCAAAACAGTGAGGACTGTGAAAAACGTGCTTTTCTGCCCGTGAAACGCAAGAATATCGCATTAACGGGTTTTCCTTCAAAAACACTACCGTACACTTCCCGTAACCACTTCAAATTCACTGTATAGGGGTAATTCGATGCGCTGAACACGATGCAACATACGGCAAACCCTAACAATCGACCGTTCTCGAGTTATCATCGAATTTCTTGATTTTGGAAAAAAACAACTTTCTGCCAAAACAATACCGTACGCTTCCCCTAAACGCTTCAAATTCACTGTATAGGAGTAATTCGATGCGCTGAACACGACGCAACATACGGCAAACGCTAACATTCGACCGTTCTCGAGTAAACATCAAAACAGTGAGGACTGTGAACAACGTGCTTTTCTGCCCGTGAAACGCAAGAATATCGCATTAACGAGTTTTCCTTCAAAAACACTACCGCACACTTCCCGTAACCACTTCAAATTCACTGTATAGGGGTCATTCGATGCGCTGAACACGATGCAACATACGGCAAACGCTAACATTCGACCGTTCTCGAGTTACGATCAAAACAGTGAGGACTGTGAAAAACGTGTTTTTCTGCCCGTGAAACGCAAGAATATCGTATTAACGGGTTTTCCTTCAAAAACACTACCGTACACTTCCCGTAACCACTTCAAATTCACTGTATAGGAGTAATTCGAAGCGCTGAACACGATGCAACATACGGCAAACGCTAACATTCGACCGGTTTCGAGTAAACATCAAAATAGTGAGGACTGTGAAAAACGTGCTTTTCTGCCCGTGAAACGCAAGAATATCGCATTAACGGGTTTTCCTTCAAAAACACTACCGTACACTTCCCGTAACCACTTCAAATTCACTGTATAGGGGTAATTCGATGCGCTGAATACGATGCAACATACGGCAAACGCTAACATTCGACCGTTCTCGAGTTACGATCAAAACAGTGAGGACTGTGAAAAACGTGCTTTTCTGCCCGTGAAACGCAAGAATATCGCATTAACGGGTTTTCCTTCAAAAACACTACCGTACACTTCCCGTAACCACTTCAAATTCACTGTATAGGGGTAATTCGATGCGCTGAACACGATGCAACAGACGGCAAACGCTAACATTCGATCGTTTTCGAGTAAACATCAAAACCGTGAGGACTGTGAAAAACGTGCTTTTCTGCCCGTGAAACGCAAGAATATCGCATTAACGAGTTTTCCTTCAAAAACAATACCGTACACTTCCCCTAAACGCTTCAAATTCACTGTATAGGGGTAATCCGATGCGCTGAACACGATGCAACATACGGCAAACGCTAACATTCGACCGTTCTCGAGTTACGATCAAAACAGTGAGGACTGTGAAAAACGTGCTTTTCTGCCCGTGAAACGCAAGAATATCGCATTAACGGGTTTTCCTTCAAAAACACTACCGTACACTTCCCGTATCCACTTCAAATTCACTGTATAGGAGTAATTCGATGCGCTGAATACGATGCAACATACGGCAAACCCTAACAATCGACCGTTCTCGAGTTATCATCGAATTGCTCGATTTTGGAAAAAAACAAGTTTCTGCCAAAACACTACCGTACACTTCTCTTAAACGCTTCACATTCACTGTGTAGGGGTAATTCGATGCGCTCAACACGATGCAACATACGGCAAACGCTGACATTCGACCGTTCTCGAGTTATGATCAAATCAGTGAGGGCTGTGAAAAACGTTCTTTTCTGCCCGTGAAACGCACGAATATGGCATAAACGGGTTTTCCTCCCAAAACACTACCGTACACGTCCCGTAACCACTTCAAATTCACTGTATAAGGGTAATTTGATGCACTGTACACGATGCAACATACGGCAAACGCTAACATTCGACCGTTCTCGAGTTACGATCAAAACAGTGAGGACTGTGAAAAACGTGCTTTTCTACCCGTGAAACGCAAGAATATCGCATTAACGAGTTTTCCTTCAAAAACACTACCGCACACTTCCCGTAACCACTTCAAATTCACTGTATAGGGGTCATTCGATGCGCTGAACACGATGCAACATACGGCAAACGCTAACATTCGACCGTTCTCGAGTTACGATCAAAACAGTGAGGACTGTGAAAAACGTGTTTTTCTGCCCGTGAAACGCAAGAATATCGTATTAACGGGTTTTCCTTCAAAAACACTACCGTACACTTCCCGTAACCACTTCAAATTCACTGTATAGGAGTAATTCGAAGCGCTGAACACGATGCAACATACGGCAAACGCTAACATTCGACCGGTTTCGAGTTATGATCGAATTGCTCGATTTTCGAAAAAAAACAACTTTCTGCCTAAACCCTACCGTACACTTCTCATAAACGCTTTAAATTCACTGCATCTCGGTAATTCGATGTGCTGAACACGATGCAACATACGGCAAACGCTAACATTCGACCATTCTGGAGTTATGATCAAATCAGTGAGGACTATGAAAAACGTTCTTTTCTGCCCGTGAAACGCACGAATATGGCATAAACGGGTTTTCCTCCCAAAACACTACCGTACACTTCCCGTAACCACTTCAAATTCACGGTATATGGGTAACTCGATGCGCTGAACACGATGCAACATACGGCAAATGCTAACATTCGACCGTTCTCGCGTTATATTTGAATTGCTCGAATTTCGAAAAAACAATTTCTGCCAAACATACCGTACACTTCCCCTAAACGCTTCAAATTCACTGTATAGGGTAATCCGATGCGCTGAACACGATGCAACATACGGCAAACCTAACATTCGACCGTTCTGGAGTTAGATCAAATCAAGTGAGGACTGTGAAAAACGTTCTTTTCTGCCCGTGAAACGCACGAATATGGCATAAACGGGTTTTCCTCCCAAAACCGTACCGTACACTTCCCGTAACCACTTCAAATTCACGGTATAGGGGTAATTCGATGCGCTGAACACGATGCAACATACGGCAAACGCTAACATTCGACCGTTCTCGAGTTACGATCAAAACAGTGAGGACTGTGAAAAACGTGCTTTTCTGCCCGTGAAACGCAAGAATATCGCATTAACGGGTTTTCCTTCAAAAACACTACCGTACACTTCCCCTAAACGCTTCAAATTCACTGTGTAGGGGTAATTCGATGCGCTCAACACGATGCAACATACGGCAAACCCTAACATTCGAGCGTTCTCGAGTAAACATCGAAAGAGTGAGGACTGTGAAAAACGTGCTTTTCTGCCCGTGAAACGCAAGAATATCGCATTAACGAGTTTTCCTTCAAAAACACTACCGCACACTTCCCGTAACCACTTCAAATTCACTGTATAGGGGTAATTCGATGCGCTGAACACGATGCAACATACGGCAAACCCTAACAATCGACCGTTCTCGAGTTATCATCGAATTGCTTGATTTTGGAAATAAACAACTTTCTGCCAAAACAATACCGTACACTTCCCCTAAACGCTTCAAATTCACTGTATAGGGGTAATCCGATGCGCTGAACACGATGCAACATACGGCAAACGCTAACATTCGACCGTTCTGGAGTTATGATCAAATCAGTGAGGACTGTGAAAAACGTTCTTTTCTGCCCGTGAAACGCACGAATATGGCATAAACGGGTTTTCCTCCCAAAACACTACCGTACACTTCCCGTAACCACTTCAAATTCACTGTATAAGGGTAACTCGATGCGCTGAACACGATGCAACATACGGCAAACGCTAACATTCGACCGTTCTCGAGTTACGATCAAAACAGTGAGGACTGTGAAAAACGTGCTTTTCTGCCCGTGAAACGCAAGAATATCGCATTAACGGGTTTTCCTTCAAAAACACTACCGTACACTTCCCGTAACCACTTCAAATTCACTGTATAGGGGTAATTCGATGCGCTGAACACGATGCAACATACGGCAAACGCTAACATTCGACCGTTCTCGAGTTACGATCAAAACAGTGAGGACTGTGAAAAACGTGCTTTTCTGCCCGTGAAACGCAAGAATATCCCATTAACGGGTTTTCCTTCAAAAACACTACCGTACACTTCCCGTAACCACTTCAAATTCACTGTATAGGGGTAATTCGATGCGCTGAACACGATGCAACATACGGCAAACCCTAACAATCGACCGTTCTCGAGTTATCAACGAATTGCTCGATTTTGGAAAAAAACAAGTTTCTGCCAAAACACTACCGTCCACTTCTCTTAAACGCTTCACATTCACTGTGTAGGGGTAATTCGATGCGCTCAACACGATGCAACATACGGCAAACGCAGACATTCGACCGTTCTCGAGTTATGATCAAATCAGTGAGGGCTGTGAAAAACGTTCTTTTCTGCCCGTGAAACGCACGAATATGGCATAAACGGGTTTTTCTTCCAAAACACCACCGTACACTTCCCGTAACCACTTCAAAATCACTGTATAAGGGTAATTCGATGCGCTGAACACGATGCAACGCAGGGCAAACGCTAACATTCGACCGTTCTCGAGTAAACATCAAAACAGTGAGGACTGTGAAAAACGTTCTTTTCTGCCCGTGAAACGCACGAATATGGCATAAACGGGTTTTCCTCCCAAAACTCTACCGTACACTTCCCGTAACCACTTCAAATTCACTATATAGGGGTAATTCGATGTGCTGAACACGATGCAACATACGGCAAACGCTAACATTCGACCGTTCTGGAGTTATGATCAAAATAGTGAGGACTGTGAAAAACGTTCTTTTCTGCCCGTGAAAGGCACGAATATGGCATAAACGGCTTTTCCTTCCAAAACACCACCGTACACTTCCCGTAACCACTTCAAATGCACTGTATAAGGGTAATTCGATGCGCTGAACACGATGCAACGCACGGCAAACGCTAACATTCGACCGTTCTCGAGTAAACATCGAAACAGTGAGGACTGTGAAAAACGTTCTTTTCTGCCCGTGAAACGCACGAATATGGCATAAACGGGTTTTCCTCCCAAAACACTACCGTACACTTCCCGTAACCACTTCAAATTCACTGTATAGGGGTAATTCGATGCGCTGAACACGATGCAACAGACAGCAAACGCTAACATTCGATCGTTTTCGAGTAAACATCAAAATAGTGAGGACTGTGAAAAACGTGCTTTTCTGCCCGTGAAACGCAAGAATATCGCATTAACGAGTTTTCCTTCAAAAACACTACCGCACACTTCCCGTAACCACTTCAAATTCATTGCATAGGGGTAATTCGATGCGCTGAACACGATGCAACATACGGCAAACGCTAACAATCGACCGTTCTCGAGCTATCATCGAATTGCTCGAATTTCGAAAAAACCAATTTCGGCCAAAACAATACCGTACACTTCCCCTAAACGCATCAAATTCACTGTATAGGGGTAATCCGATGCGCTGAACGCGATGCAACATACGGCAAACGCTAACATTCGACCGTTCTCGAGTTACGATCAAAACAGTGAGGACTGTGAAAAACGTGCTTTTCTGCCCGTGAAACGCAAGAATATCGCATTAACGGGTTTTCCTTCAAAAACACTACCGTACACTTCCCGTAACCACTTCAAATTCACTGTATAGGGGTAATTCGATGCGCTGAATACGATGCAACATACGGCAAACGCTAACATTCGACCGTTCTCGAGTTACGATCAAAACAGTGAGGACTGTGAAAAACGTGCTTTTCTGCCCGTGAAACGCAAGAATATCGCATTAACGGGTTTTCCTTCAAAAACACTACCGTACACTTCCCGTAACCACTTCAAATTCACTGTATAGGGGTAATTCGATGCGCTGAACACGATGCAACAGACGGCAAACGCTAACATTCGATCGTTTTCGAGTAAACATCAAAACCGTGAGGACTGTGAAAAACGTGCTTTTCTGCCCGTGAAACGCAAGAATATCGCATTAACGAGTTTTCCTTCAAAAACAATACCGTACACTTCCCCTAAACGCTTCAAATTCACTGTATAGGGGTAATCCGATGCGCTGAACACGATGCAACATACGGCAAACGCTAACATTCGACCGTTCTCGAGTTACGATCAAAACAGTGAGGACTGTGAAAAACGTGCTTTTCTGCCCGTGAAACGCAAGAATATCGCATTAACGGGTTTTCCTTCAAAAACACTACCGTACACTTCCCGTATCCACTTCAAATTCACTGTATAGGAGTAATTCGATGCGCTGAATACGATGCAACATACGGCAAACCCTAACAATCGACCGTTCTCGAGTTATCATCGAATTGCTCGATTTTGGAAAAAAACAAGTTTCTGCCAAAACACTACCGTACACTTCTCTTAAACGCTTCACATTCACTGTGTAGGGGTAATTCGATGCGCTCAACACGATGCAACATACGGCAAACGCTGACATTCGACCGTTCTCGAGTTATGATCAAATCAGTGAGGGCTGTGAAAAACGTTCTTTTCTGCCCGTGAAACGCACGAATATGGCATAAACGGGTTTTCCTCCCAAAACACTACCGTACACGTCCCGTAACCACTTCAAATTCACTGTATAAGGGTAATTTGATGCACTGTACACGATGCAACATACGGCAAACGCTAACATTCGACCGTTCTCGAGTTACGATCAAAACAGTGAGGACTGTGAAAAACGTGCTTTTCTACCCGTGAAACGCAAGAATATCGCATTAACGAGTTTTCCTTCAAAAACACTACCGCACACTTCCCGTAACCACTTCAAATTCACTGTATAGGGGTAATTCGATGCGCTGAACACGATGCAACATACGGCAAACGCTAACAATCGACCGTTCTCGAGTTATCATCGAATTCCTCGAATTTCGAAAAAAACAATTTCTGCCAAAACAATACCGTACACTTCCCCTAAACGCTTGAAATTCACTGTATAGGGGTAATCCGATGCGCTGAACACGATGCAACATACGGCAAACGCTAACATTCGACCGTTCTCGAGTTACGATCAAAAGAGTGAGGACTGTGAAAAACGTGCTTTTCTGCCCGTGGAAAGCAAGAATATCGCATTAACGGGTTTTCCTTCAAAAACACTACCGTACACTTCCCGTAACCACTTCAAATTCACTGTATGGGGGTAATTCGATGTGCTGAACACGATGCAACATACGGCAAACGCTAACATTCGACCGGTTTCGAGTTATCATCGAATTGCTCGACTTTCGAAAAAAACAACTTTCTGCCTAAACCCTACCGTACACTTCTCATAAACGCTTTAAATTCACTGCATCTCGGTAATTCGATGTGCTGAACACGATGCAACATACGGCAAACGCTAACAATCGACCGTTCTCGAGTTATCATTGAATTGCTCGAATTTCGAAAAAAACAATTTCTGCCAAAACAATACCGTACACTTCCCCTAAACGCTTCAAATTCACTGTATAGGGGTAATCCGATGCGCTGAACACGATGCAACATACGGCAAACGCTAACATTCGACCGTTATCGAGTTACGATCAAAACCGTGAGGACTGGGAAAAACGTGCTTTTCTGCCCGTGAAACGCCAGAATATCGCATTAACGGGTTTTCCTTCAAAAACACTACCGTACACTTCCCGTAACCACTTCAAATTCACTGTATAGGGGTAATTCGATGCGCTGAACACGATGCAACATACGGCAAACGCTAACATTCGACCGTTCTCGAGTTACGATCAAAACAGTGAGGACTGGGAAAAACGTGCTTTTCTGCCCGTGAAACGCAAGAATATCGCATTAACGGGTTTTCCTTCAAAAACACTACCGTACACTTCCCGTAACCACTTCAAATTCACTGTATAAGGATAATTCGTTGCGCTGAACACCATGCAACATACGGCAAACGCTAACATTCGACCGGTTTCGAGTTATCATCGAATTGCTCGATTTTCGAAAAAAACAACTTTCTGCCTAAACACTACCGTACACTTCTCATAAACGCTTTAAATTCACTGCATCTCGGTAATTCGATGCGCTGAACACGATGTAACGCACGGCAAACGCTAACATTCGACCGTTCTCGAGTAAACATCGATACAGTGAGGACGGTGAAAAACGTTCTTTTCTGCCCGTGAAACGCACGAATATGGCATAAACGGGTTTCCCTCCCAAAACACTACCGTACACTTCCCGTAACCACTTCAAATTCACTGTATAAGGGTAATTCGATGCGCTGAATACCATGCAACATACGGCAAACCCTAACAATCGACCGTTCTCGAGTTATCATCGAATTGCTCGAATTTCGAAAAAAACAATTTCTGCCAAAACACTACCGTACACTCCTCTCAAACGCTTCAAATTCACTGTGTAGGGGTAATTCGATGCGCTGACCACGATGCAACATACGGCAACCGCTAACATTCGATCGTTCGCGAGTAAACATCAAAACAGTGAGGACTGTGAAAAACGTTCTTTTCTGCCCGTGAAAGGCACGAATATGGCATAAACGGGTTTTCCTTCCAAAACACCACCGTACACTTCCCGTAACCACTTCAAATTCACTGTGTAAGGGTAATTCGATGCGCTGAACACGATGCAACGCACGGCAAACGCTAACATTCGACCGTTCTCGAGTAAACATCGAAACAGTGAGGACTGTGAAAAACGTTCTTTTCTGCCCGTGAAACGCACGAATATGGCATAAACGGGTTTTCCTCCCAAAACACTACCGTACACTTCCCGTAACCACTTCAAATTCACGCTATAGGGGTCATTCGATGCGCTGAACACGATGCAACATACGGCAAACGCTAACATTCGACCGTTCTCGAGTTATCATCGAATGGCTCGATTTTCGAAAAAAAACAAGTTTCCGCCAAAACACTACCGTACACTTCTCTTAAACGCTTCTAATTCACTGTATATGGGTAATTCGATGCGCTGAACACGCTGCAAGATACGGCAAACGCTAACATTCGACCCTTCTCGAGTTATCATCGAATTGCTCGATCCTCGCAAAAAACAAGTTTCTGCCAAAACACTACCGTACACTTCCCTTAAAAGTTTCAAATTCATTGCCTAGTGGTAATTCGATGCCGTGAACACGATGCAGCATACGCCAAACGCTACCATTCGACCGTTCTCGAGTTATCATCGAATTGCTCGCATTTCGAAAAAAAACAATTGCTGCCAAAACACTACCGTACACTTCTCTTAAACGCTTCCAATTCAATGTGTAGGGCTAATTCGATGCGCTGCACACGATGCAACATACGGCAAACGCTAACATTCGACCGTTCTCGAGTTATGATCAAAACAGTGAGGACTGTGAAAAACGTGCTTCTCTGCCCGTGAAACGCACGAATATCGCATTAACGGGTTTTCCTTCAAAAACACTACCGTACACTTCCCGTAACCACTTCAAATTAACTGTACAGGGGTAATTCGATGCGCTGAACACGATGCAACATACGACAAACGCTAACATTCGACCGTTCTCGAGTTATCATCGAATTGCTCGAAGTTCGAAAAAAAAAAACAATTTCTGCCAAAACACTACCGTACACTTCCCATAGACGCTTCAAATTTACTGTATAGGGGTAATTCGCAGTGCTGAGCACGATGCAACATACGGCAAACGCTAACATTCGACTGTTCTCGAGTTATCATCGAATTGCTCGATTTTCGAAAAAAACAAGTTCTGTCAAAACAGTACCGTACACTTCTCTTAAACGCTTCCAATTCACCGTGTAGGGGTAATTCGATGGGCTGAACACGATGTAACATATGGCAAACGCTAACAATCGACCGTTGTCGAGTTATCATCGAATTGCTCGAATTTCGAAAAAAAACACTTTCTGCCAAAACACTACCGTACACTTCCCTTAAACGCTTCAAATTTACTGTATAGGGGTAATTCGCTGTGCTGAATACGATGCAACATACGGCAAACGCTAACTTTCGACCGTTCTCGAGTTATCATCGAATCGCTCGAATTTCGAAAAAAAAAACAATTTCTGCCAAAACACTACCGTACACTTCCCTTAAACGCTTCAAATTTACTGTATAGGGGTAATTCGCTGTGTTGAATACGATGCAACATACAGCAAACGATACCATTCGACCGTTCTCGAGTTATCATCGAATTGCTCGATTTTGGAAAAAAACAAGTTTCTGCCAAAACACTACCGTACACTTCTTTTAAACGCTTCAAATTCACTGTTTTAGGGGTAATTCGATGCGCTGAACACGATGCAATATACGGCAAACGCTAACATTCGACCGTTCTCGAGTTAAGATCAAAACAGTGAGGACGGTGAAAAACGTGCTTTTCTGCCCGTGAAACGCGCGACCATTGCATAAACGGGTTTTCCTTCAAAAACACTACCGTACACTTCCCGTAACCACTTCAAATTCACCCTATAAGGGTAATTCGATGCGCTGAACACGATGCAACATACGACAAACGCTAACATTCGACCGTTCTCGAGTTATCATCGAATTGCTCGAATTTCGAAAAAAAAACAATTTCTGCCAAAACACTACCGTACACTTCCCATAGACGCTTCAAATTTACTGTATAGGGGTAATTCGCAGTGCTGAGCACGATGCAGCATACGGCAAGCGCTAACATTCGACCGTTCTCGAGTTAGCATCGAATTGGTCGATTTTCGAAAAAACCAGTTTCTGCCAAAACACTACCGTACACTTCTCTTAAACGCTTCAAATTCACTGTATGTGGGTAATTCGATGCGCTGAATACGATGCAACATACGGCAAATACTAACATTCGACCCTTCTCGAGTTATCATCGAATTGCTCGATCTTCAAAAAAAACAATTTCTGTCAAAACACTACCGTACACTTCTCTTAAACGCTTCCAATTCACTGTGTAGGGGTAATTCGATGGGCTGAACACGATGTAACATACGGCAAACGCTAACAATCGACCGTTCTCGAGTTATCATCGAATTGCTCGAATTTCGAAAAAAACAATTTCTGCCAAAACAATACCGTACACTTCCCCTAAACGCTTCAAATTTACTGTATAGGGGTAATTCGCTGTGCTGAACACGATGCAATATACGGCAAACGCTAACAGTCGACCGTTCTCGAGTTATGATCAAAACAGTGAGGACTGTGAATAACGTGCTTCTCTGCCCGTGAAATGCACGAATATCGCATTAACGGGTTTTCCTTCAAAAACACTACCGTACACTTCCCGTAACCACTTCAAATTCACTGTACAGGGGTAATTCGATGCGCTGAACACGATGCAACATACGGCAAATACTAACATTCGACCCTTCTCGAGTTATCATCGAATTGCTCGATCTTCAAAAAAAACAATTTCTGTCAAAACACTACCGTACACTTCTCTTAAACGCTTCCAATTCACTGTGTAGGGGTAATTCGATGGGCTGAACACGATGTAACATACGGCAAACGCTAACAATCGACCGTTCTCGAGTTATCATCGAATTGCTCGAATTTCGAAAAAAACAATTTCTGCCAAAACAATACCGTACACTTCCCCTAAACGCTTCAAATTTACTGTGTAGGGGTAATTCGCTGTGCTGAACACGATGCAACATACGGCAAACGCTAACAGTCGACCGTTCTCGAGTTATCATCGAATTGCTCGAATTTCGAAAAAACCAATTTCTGCCAAAACAATACCGTACACTTCTCATAAACGATTTAAATTCACTGCATATAGGTAATTCGATGTGCTGAACACGATGTAACATACGGCAAACGCTAACAGTCGACCGTTCTCGAGTTATCATCGAATTGCTCGAATTTCGAAAAAAACAATTTCTGCCAAAACACTACCGTACACTTCCCTTAAACGCTTCAAACTTACTGTATAGGGGTGATTCGCTGTGCTGAACACGATGCTACATACGGCAAACGCTAACATTCGACCGTTCTCGAGTTATCATCGAATCGCTCGATTTTCGAAAAAAACAAGTACTGTCAAAACACTACCGTACACTTCTCTTAAACGCTTCCCATTCACTGTGTAGGGCTAATTCGTTGGGCTGAACACGATGTAACATACGGCAAACGCTAACAATCGACCGTTCTCGAGTTATCATCGAATTGCTCGATTTTCGAAAAAAAAAAGTTCTGTCAAAACACTACTGCACACTTCTCCTAAACGCTGCCAATTCAATGTATACGGATAATTCGATTCGCTGAACACAATGCAACATACGGCAAACGCTAACATTCGACCGTTCTCGAGTTATGATCAAAACAGTGAGGACTGTGAAAAACGTTCTTGTCTGCCCGTGAAACGCACGAAGATGGCATAACCGGGTTTTCCTTCCAAAACACTAGGCGTACACTCCCCGTAACCACGTCAAACTCACTGTATAGGGGTAATTCGATGCGCTGAACACGATGCAACATACGACAAACGCTAACATTCGACCGTTCTCGAGTTATCATCGAATTGCTCGAAGTTCGAAAAAAAAAACAATTTCTGCCAAAACACTACCGTACACTTCCCATAGACGCTTCAAATTTACTGTATAGGGGTAATTCGCAGTGCTGAGCACGATGCAACATACGGCAAACGCTAACATTCGACTGTTCTCGAGTTATCATCGAATTGCTCGATTTTCGAAAAAAACAAGTTCTGTCAAAACAGTACCGTACACTTCTCTTAAACGCTTCCAATTCACCGTGTAGGGGTAATTCGATGGGCTGAACACGATGTAACATATGGCAAACGCTAACAATCGACCGTTGTCGAGTTATCATCGAATTGCTCGAATTTCGAAAAAAAAACACTTTCTGCCAAAACACTACCGTACACTTCCCTTAAACGCTTCATATTTACTGTATAGGGGTAATTCGTTGTGCTGAACACGATGCAACATACGGCAAACGCTAACATTCGACCGTTCTCGAGTTATGATCAAAACAGTGAGGACAGTGAAAAACGTGCTTTTCTGCCCGTGAAACGCGCGACTATTGCATAAACGGGTTTTCCTTCAAAAGCACTACCGTACACTTCCCGTAACCACTTCAAATTAACGCTATAGGGGTAATTCGATGCGCTGAACACGATGCAACATACGGCAAACGATAACATTCGACCGTTCTCGAGTTATCATCGAATTGCTCGATTTTGGAAAAAAACAAGTTTCTGTCAAAACACTACCGTACACTTCTTTTAAACGCTTCAAATTCACTGTTTTAGGGGTAATTCGATGCGCTGAACACGATGCAACATACGGCAAACGCTAACATTCGACCGTTCTCGAGTTATCATCGAATCGCTCGAATTTCGAAAAAAAACAATTTCTGCCAAAACACTACCGTACACTTCCCTTAAACGCTTCAAATTTACTGTATAGCGGTAATTCGCTGTGTTGAATACGATGCAACATACAGCAAACGATACCATTCGACCGTTCTCGAGTTATCATCGAATTGCTCGATTTTGGAAAAAAACAAGTTTCTGCCAAAACACTACCGTACACTTCTTTTAAACGCTTCAAATTCACTGTTTTAGGGGTAATTCGATGCGCTGAACACGATGCAACATACGGCAAACGCTAACATTCGACCGTTCTCGAGTTCAGATCAAAACAGTGAGGACGGTGAAAAACGTGCTTTTCTGCCCGTGAAACGCGCGACCATTGCATAAACGGGTTTTCCTTCAAAAACACTACCGTACACTTCCCGTAACCACTTCAAATTCACCCAATAGGGGTAATTCGATGCGCTGAACACGATGCAATATACGGCAAACGCTAACATTCGACCGTTCTCGAGTTATGATCAAAACAGTGAGGACTGTGAATAACGTGCTTCTCTGCCCGTGAAATGCACGAATATCGCATTAACGGGTTTTCCTTCTAAAACACTACCGTACACTTCCCGTAACCACTTCAAATTCACTGTACAGGGGTAATTCGATGCGCTGAACACGATGCAACATACGGCAAACGCTAACATTCGACCGTTCTCGAGTTATCATCGAATCGCTCGATTTTCGAAAAAAACAAGTACTGTCAAAACACTACCGTACACTTCTCTTAAACGCTTCAAATTCACGGTATAGGGGTAATTCGATGCGCTGACCACGATGCAACATACGGCAACCGCTAACATTCGATCGTTCTCGAGTAAACATCAAAACAGTGAAGACTGTGAAAAACGTTCTTTTCTGCCCGTGAAACGCACGAATATGGCATAAACGGGATTTCCTCCCAAAACACTACCGTACACTTCCCGTAACCACTTCAAATTCACTGTATAGGGGTAATTCGATGCGCTGAACACGATGCAACATACGGCAAACGCTAACATTCGACCGGTTTCGAGTTATCATCGAATTGCTCGATTTTCGAAAAAAACAACTTTCTGCCAAAACACTACCGTACACTTCTCATAAACGCTTTAAATTCACTGTATATCGGTAATTCGATGTGCCTAACACGATGCAACAGACGGCAAACGCTAACATTCGACGGCTTTCGAGTTATCATCGAATTGCTCGATTTTCGAAAAAAAAACAACTTTCTGCCAAAACACTACCGTACACTTCTCATAAACGCTTCAAATTCAGTGTATAGAGATAATTCGATGTGCTGAACAAGATGCAACATACCGCAAACGCTAACGTTGGATCGTTCTCGAGTAAACATCAAAACAGTGAGGACTGTGAAAAACGTTCTTTTCTGCCCGTGAAACGCACGAATATGGCATAAACGGGTTTTCCTCCCAAAACAGTACCGTACACTTCCCGTAACCACTTCAAATTCACTGTATAAGGGTAATTCGATGCGCTGAACACGATGCAACATACGGCCAACGCTAACAGTCGACCGTTCTCGAGTTATCATCGAATTGCTCGAATTTCGAAAAAACCAATTTCTGCCAAAACAATACCGTACACTTCTCATAAACGATTTAAATTCACTGCATATCGGTAATTCGATGTGCTGAACACGATGTAACATACGGCAAACGCTAACAATCGACCGTTCTCGAGTTATCATCGAATTGCTCGATTTTCAAAAAAAACAATTTCTGTCAAAACACTACCGTACACTTCTCTTAAACGCTTCCAATTCACTGTGTAGGGGTAATTCGATGGGCTGAACACGATGTAACATACGGCAAACGCTAACAATCGACCGTTCTCGAGTTATCATCGAATTGCTCGAATTTCGAAAAAAACAATTTCTGGCAAAACAATACCGTACACTTCCCCTAAACGCTTCAAATTTACTGTATAGGGGTGATCCGATGCGCTGAACACGATGCAACATACGGCAAACACTAACATTCGACCGTTCTCGAGTTATGATCAAAACAGTGAGGACTGTCAAAAACGTTCTTTTCTGCCCGTGAAACGCACGAATATGGCATAAACGGGTTTTCCTCCCAAAACACTACCGTACACTTCCCGTAACCACTTCAAATTCACTCTATAAGGGTAATTTGATGCGCTGAACACGATGCAACATACGGCAAACGCTAACATTCGACCGTTCTCGAGTTACGATCAAAACCGTGAGGACTGTAAAAAACTTGCTTTTCTGCCCGTGAAACGCAAGAATATCGCATTAACGGTTTTTCCTTCAAAAACACTACCGTACACTTCCCGTAACCACTTCAAATTCACTGTATAGGGGTAATTCGATGCGCTGAACACGATGCAACATACGGCAAACGCTAACAATCGACCGTTCTCGAGTTATCATCGAATTGCTCGAATTTCGAAAAAACCAATTTCTGCCAAAACAATACCGTACACTTCCCCTAAACGCTTCAAATTCACTGTGTAGGGGTAATTCGATGCGCTGACCACGATGCAACATACGGCAACCGCTAACATTCGATCATTCTCGAGTAAACATCGAAACAGTGAGGACTGTGAAAAACGTTCTTTTCTGCCCGTGACACGCACGAATACGGCATAAACGGGCTTTCCTCCCAAAACACTACCTTACACTTCCCGTAACCACTTTAAATTCACTGTATAAGGGTCATTCGATGCGCTGAACACGATGCAACACACGGCAAACGCTAACATTCGACCGTTCTCGAGTTATCATCGAATTGCTCGAATTTCGAAAAAACCAATTTCTGCCAAAACAATACCGTACACTTCCCCTAAACGCTTCCAATCCACTGTATAGGGGTAATACGATGCGCTGAACACGATGCAACATACGGCAAACGCTAACAATCGACCGTTCTCGAGTTATCATCGAATTGCTCGATTTTGGAAAAAAACAAGTTTCTGCCAAAACACCACCGTACACTTCTCTTAAACGCTTCAAATTCACTGTGTAAGGGTAATTCGATGCGCTCAACACGATGCAACATACGGCAAACGCTGACATTCGACCGTTCTCGAGTTATGATCAAATCAGTGAGGACTGTGAAAAACGTGCTTTTCTGCCCGTGAAACGCACGAATATGGCATAAACGGGTTTTCCTCCCAAAACACTACCGTACACTTCTCTTAAACGCTTCACATTCACTGTGTAGGGGTAATTCGATGCGCTGACCACGATGCAACATACGGCAACCGCTAACATTCGATCGTTCTCGAGTAAACATCAAAACAGTGAGGACTGTGAAAAACGTTCTTTTCTGCCCGTGAAACGCACGACTATGGCATAAACGGGTTTTCCTCCCAAAACACTACCGTACACTTCTCTTAAACGCTTCACATTCACGGTGTAGGGGTAATTCGATGCGCTGACCACGATGCAACATACGGCAACCGCTAACATTCGATCGTTCTCGAGTAAACATCAAAACAGTGAGGACTGTGAAAAACATTCTTTTCTGCCCGTGAAACGCACGAATATGGCATAAACGGGTTTCCCTCCCAAAACAGTACCGTACACTTCCCGTAACCACTTCAAATTCACTGTATAAGGGTAATTCGATGCTCTGAACACGATGCAACATACGGCAAACGCTAACAATCGACCGTTCTCGAGTTATCATCGAATTGCTCGAATTTCGAAAAAACCAATTTCTGCCAAAACAATACCGTACACTTCCCCTAAACGCTTCAAATTCACTGTATAGCGGTAATCGGATGCGCTGAACACGATGCAACATACGGCAAACGCTAACATTCGACCGGTTTCGAGTTATCATCCAATTGCTCGATTTTCGAAAAAAACAACTTTCTGCCAAAACACTACCGTACACTTCTCATAAACGCTTTAAATTCACTGCATATCGGTAATTCGATGTGCTGAACACGATGTCACATACGGCAAACGCTAACAATCCACCGTTCTCGAGTTATCATCGAATTGCTCGAATTTTGAAAAAAACAATTTCTGCCAAAACACTACCGTACACTTCCCTTAAAAGTTTCAAATTCATTGCCTAGTGGTAATTCGATGCCGTGAACACGATGCAGCATACGCCAAACGCTACCATTCGCTCGTTCTCGAGTTATCATCGAATTGCTCGAATTTCGAAAAAAAACAATTGCTGCCAAAACACTACCGTACACTTCTCTAAACGCTTCCAATTCAATGTGTAGGGGTAATTCGATGCGCTGACCACGATGCAACATACGGCAACCGCTAACATTCGATCGTTCTCGAGTAAACATCAAAACAGTGAGGACTGTCAAAAACGTTCTTTTCTGCCCGTGAAACGCACGAATATGGCATAAACGGGTTTTCCTTCAAAAACACTACCGTACACTTCCCGTAACCACTTCAAATTCACGCTATAGGAGTAGTTCGATGCGTTGAACACGATGCAACATACGGCAAACGCTAACAGTCGACCGTTCTCGAGTTATCATCGAATGGCTCGATTTTCGAAAAAAACAGGTTTCTGCCAAAACACTACCGTACACTTCTCTTAAACGCTTCTAATTCACTGTATATGGGTAATTCGATGCGCTGAACACGATGCAACATACGGCAAACGCTAACAATCGACCGTTCTCGAGTTATGATCAAAACAGTGAGGACTGTGAATAACGTGCTTCTCTGTCCGTGTAATGCACGAATATCGCATTAACGGGTTTTCCTTCAAAAACACTACCGTACACTTCCCGTAACCACTTCAAATTCAGGCTATAGGGGTAATTCGATGCGCTGAACACGATGCAACATACGGCAAACGCTAACATTCCACCGTTCCCGAGGTATCATCGAATGGCTCGATTTTCGAAAAAAACAAGTTTCTGCCAAAACACTACCGTACACTTCTCTTAAACGCTTCAACTTCACTGTATGGGGGTAATTCGATGCGCTGAACACGCTGCAACATACGGCAAACGCTAACATTCGACCGTTCTCGAGTTATCATCGAATGGCTCGATTTTCGAAAAAACAGGTTTCTGCCAAAACACTACCGTACACTTCTCTTAAACGCTTCTAGGTCACGGTATATGGGTAATTCGATGCGCTGAACACGCTGCAACATACGGCAAACGCTAACATTCGACCGTTCTCGAGTTATGATCGAATTGCTCGATCGTCGAAAAAACCAAGTTTATGCCAAAACACTACCGTACACTTCCCCTAAACGCTTCAAATTTACTGTATAGGGGTAATTCGCTGTGCTGAACACGATGCAACATACGGCAAACGCTAACAATCGACCGTTCTCGAGTTATCATCGAATTGCTCGAATTTCGAAAAAAACAATTTCTGCCAAAACAGTACCGTACACTTCTCTCAAACGCTTCAAATTCACTGTGTAGGGGTAATTCGATGCGCTGACCACGATGCAACATACAGCAACCTGTAACATTCGATCGTTCTCGAGTAAACATCAAAACAGTGAGGACTGCGAAAAACGTTCTTTTCTGCCCGTGAAACGTACGAATATGGCATAAACGGGTTTTCCTCCCCAAACACTACCGTACACTTCCCGTAACCACTTCAAATTCACGCTATAGGGGTAATTCGATGCGCTGAACACGATGCAACATACGGCAAACGCTAACAGTCGACCGTTCTCGAGTTATCATCGAATTGCTCGAATTTCTAAAAAAAAAAAACAATTTCTGCCAAAACACTACCGTACACTTCCCTTAAACGCTTTAAATTCACTGTATAGGGGTAATTCGCTGTGCTGAATACGATGCAACATACGGCAAACGCTAACATTCGACCGTTCTCGAGTTATCATCGAATTGCTCGATTTTGGAAAAAAACAAGTTTCTGCCAAAACACTACCGTACACTTCTTTTAAACGCTTCAAATTCACTGTTTTAGGGGTAATTCGATGCGCTGAACACGATGCAACATACGGCAAACGCTAACATTGGACCGTTCTCGAGTTATCATCGAATCGCTCGAATTTCGAAAAAAAAACAATTTCTGCCAAAACACTCGCGTACACTTCCCTTAAAAGTTTCAAATTCATTGCCTAGTGGTAATTCGATGCCGTGAACACGATGCAGCATACGCCAAACGCTACCATTCGACCGTTCTCGAGTTATCATCGAATTGCTCGAATTTCGAAAAAAACCATTTCTGCCAAAACAATACCGTACACTTCCCCTAAACGCTTCAAATTCACTGTATAGGGGTAATCCGATGCGCTGAACACGATGCAACATACGGCAAACGCTAACAATCGACCGTTCTCGAGTTATCATCGAATTGCTCGAATTTCGAAAAAAACAATTTCTGCCAAAACAATACCGTACACTTCCCCTAAACGCTTCAAATTTACTGTATAGGGGTAATTCGCTGTGCTGAACACGATGCAACATACGGCAAACGCTAACAATCGACCGTTCTCGAGTTATCATCGAATTGCTCGAATTTCGAAAAAAACAATTTCTGCCAAAACACTACCGTACACTTCTCTCAAACGCTTCAAATTCACTGTGTAGGGGTAATTCGATGCGCTGACCACGATGCAACATACAGCAACCTGTAACATTCGATCGTTCTCGAGTAAACATCAAAACAGTGAGGACTGCGAAAAACGTTCTTTTCTGCCCGTGAAACGTACGAATATGGCATAAACGGGTTTTCCTCCCCAAACACTACCGTACACTTCCCGTAACCACTTCAAATTCACGCTATAGGGGTAATTCGATGCGCTGAACACGATGCAACATACGGCAAACGCTAACAGTCGACCGTTCTCGAGTTATCATCGAATTGCTCGAATTTCTAAAAAAAAAAACAATTTCTGCCAAAACACTACCGTACACTTCCCTTAAACGCTTTAAATTCACTGTATAGGGGTAATTCGCTGTGCTGAATACGATGCAACATACGGCAAACGCTAACATTCGACCGTTCTCGAGTTATCATCGAATTGCTCGATTTTGGAAAAAAACAAGTTTCTGCCAAAACACTACCGTACACTTCTTTTAAACGCTTCAAATTCACTGTTTTAGGGGTAATTCGATGCGCTGAACACGATGCAACATACGGCAAACGCTAACATTGGACCGTTCTCGAGTTATCATCGAATCGCTCGAATTTCGAAAAAAAAACAATTTCTGCCAAAACACTCGCGTACACTTCCCTTAAAAGTTTCAAATTCATTGCCTAGTGGTAATTCGATGCCGTGAACACGATGCAGCATACGCCAAACGCTACCATTCGACCGTTCTCGAGTTATCATCGAATGGCTCGATTTTCGAAAAAAACAGGTTTCTGCCAAAACACTACCGTACACTTCTCTTAAACGCTTCTAATTCACGGTATATGGGTAATTCGATGCGCTGAACACGCTGCAACATACGGCAAACGCTAACATTCGACCGTTCTCGAGTTATCATCGAATTGCTCGATCGTCGAAAAAACCAAGTTTATGCCAAAACACTACCGTACACTTCCCTTAAAAGTTTCAAATTCATTGCCTAGTGGTAATTCGATGCCGTGAACACGATGCAGCATACGCCAAACGCTACCATTCGACCGTTCTCGGGTTATCATCGAATGGCTCGATTTTCGAAAAAAACAGGTTTCTGCCAAAACACTACCGTACACTTCTCTTAAACGCTTCTAATTCACGGTATATGGGTAATTCGATGCGCTGAACACGCTGCAACATACCGCAAATGCTAACATTCGACCGTTCTCGAGTTATGATCAAAACAGTGAGGACGGTGAAAAACGTGCTTTTCTGCCCGTGAAACGCGCGACTATTGCATAAACGGGTTTTCCTTCAAAAGCACTACCGTACACTTCCCGTAACGACTTCAAATTCACTGTATAAGGGTGAATCGATGCGCTGACCACGATGTCACATACGGCAAACGCTAACATTCGACCGTTCTCGAGTTATCATCGAATTGCTCGATCGTCGAAAAAAACAAGTTTCTGCCAAAACACTACCGTACACTTCCCTTAAAAGTTTCAAATTCATTGCCTAGTGGTAATTCGATGCCGTGAACACGATGCAGCATACGCCAAACGCTACCATTCGACCGTTCTCGAGTTATCATCGAATTGCTCGAATTTCGAAAACAAACAATTGCTGCCAAAACACTGCCGTACACTTCCCATAGACGCTTCAAATTTACTGTATAGGGGTAATTCACAGTGCTGAGCACGATGCAACATACGGCAAGCGCTAACATTCGACCGTTCTCGAGTTAGCATCGAATTGGTCGATTTTCGAAAAAAACAAGTTTCTGCCAAAACACTACCGTACACTTCTCTTAAACGCTTCAAATTCACTGTATGTGCGTAATTCGATGCGCTGAACACGATGCAACATACGGCAAACGCTAACATTGGACCGTTCTCGAGTTATCAGCGAATTGCTCGATTTTCGAAAAAAACAGGTTTCTGCCAAAACACTACCGTACACTTCTCTTAAACGCTTCTAATTCACTGCATATGGGTAATTCGATGCGCTGAACACGCTGCAACATACGGCAAACGCTAACATTCGACCGTTCTCGAGTTATCATCGAATTGCTCGATCGTCGAAAAAAACAAGTTTCTGCCAAAACACTACCGTACACTTCCCTTAAAAGTTTCAAATTCATTGCCTAGTGGTAATTCGATGCCGTGAACACGATGCAACATACGGCAAACGCTACCATTCGACCGTTCTCGAGTTATCATCGAATTGCTCGAATTTCGAAAAAAAACAATTGCTGCCAAAACACTACCGTACACTTCTCTTAAACGCTTCAATTCACTGTGTAAGGGTAATTCGATGCGCTGAATACGATGTAACATACGGCAAACGCTAACATTCGACCGTTCTCGAGTTATGATCAAAACAGTGAGGACTGTGAAAAACGTGCTTCTCTGCCCGTGAACCGCACGAATATCGCATTAACGGGTTTTCCTTCAAAAACACTACCGTACACTTCCCGTAACCACTTCAAATTAACTGTACAGGGGTAATTCGATGCGCTCAACACGATGCAACATACGGCAAACGCTAACATTCGACCGTTCTCGAGTTATCATCGAATTGCTCGAATTTCTAAAAAAAAAACAATTTCTGCCAAAACACTACCGTACACTTCCCTTAAACGCTTTAAATTCACTGTATAGGGGTAATTCGCTGTGCTGAATACGATGCAACATACGGCAAACGCTAACATTCGACCGTTCTCGAGTTATCATCGAATTGCTCGATTTTGGAAAAAAACAAGTTTCTGCCAAAACACTACCGTACACTTCTTTTAAACGCTTCAAATTCACTGTTTTAGGGGTAATTCGATGCGCTGAACACGATGCAACATACGGCAAACGCTAACATTGGACCGTTCTCGAGTTATCATCGAATCGCTCGAATTTCGAAAAAAAAACAATTTCTGCCAAAACACTCCCGTACACTTCCCTTAAACGCTTCAAATTTACTGTATAGGGGTAATTCGCTGTGTTGAATACGATGCAACATACGGCAAACGCTAACATTCGACCGTTCTCGAGTTATCATCGAATTGCTCGAATTTCTAAAAAAAAAACAATTTCTGCCAAAACACTACCGTACACTTCCCTTAAACGCTTCAAATTCACTGTTTAAGGGGTAATTCGATGCGCTGAACACGAGGCAACATACGGCAAACGCTAACATTCGACCGTTCTCGAGTTAAGATCAAAACAGTGAGGACGGTGAAAAACGTGCTTTTCTGCCCGTGAAACGCGCGATCATTGCATAAACGGGTTTTCCTTCGAAAACACTACCGTACACTTCCCGTAACCACTTCAAATTCACCCTATAGGGGTAATTCGATGCGCTGAACAGGATGCAACATACGACAAACGCTAACATTCGACCGTTCTCGAGTTATCATCGAATTGCTCGAATTTCGCAAAAAAAACAATTTCTGCCAAAACACTACCGTACACTTCCCATAGACGCTTCAAATTTACTGTATAGGGGTAATTCGCAGTGCTGAGCACGATGCAACATACGGCAAGCGCTAACATTCGACCGTTCTCGTGTTAGCATCGAATTGGTCGATTTTCGAAAAAACCAGTTTCTGCCAAAACACTACCGTACACTTCCCTTAAACGCTTCAAATTCACTGTATGTGGGTAATTCGATGCGCTGAACACGATGCAACATACGGCAAACGCTAACATTCGACCGTTCTCGAGTTATGATCAAAACAGTGAGGACTGTGAATAACGTGCTTCTCTGCCCGTGAAATGCACGAATATCGCATTAACGGGTTTTCCTTCAAAAACACTACCGTACACTTCCCGTAACAACTTCAAATTCACTGTACAGGGGTAATTCGATGCGCTGAACACGATGCAACATACGGCAAATACTAACATTCGACCCTTCTCGAGTTATCATCAAATTGCTCGATTTTCAAAAAAAACAAGTTCTGTCAAAACACTACCGTAGACTTCTCTTAAACGCTTCCAATTCACTGTTAGGGCTAATTCGTTGGGCTGAACACGATGTAACATACGGCAAACGCTAACAATCGACCGTTCTCGAGTTATCATCGAATTGCTCGATTTTCGAAAAAAAAAGTTCTGTCAAAACACTACTGCACACTTCTCTTAAACGCTTCCAATTCAATGTATACGGATAATTCGATTCGCTGAACACAATGCAACATACGGCAAACGCTAACATTCGACCGTTCTCGAGTTATGATCAAAACAGTGAGGACTGTGAAAAACGTTCTTGTCTGCCCGTGAAACGCACGAAGATGGCATAACCGGGTTTTCCTTCCAAAACACTACCGTACACTCCCCGTAACCACTTCAAACTCACTGTATAGGGGTAATTCGATGCGCTGAACACGATGCAACATACGACAAACGCTAACATTCGACCGTTCTCGAGTTATCATCGAATTGCTCGAAGTTCGAAAAAAAAACAATTTCTGCCAAAACACTACCGTACACTTCCCATAGACGCTTCAAATTTACTGTATAGGGGTAATTCGCAGTGCTGAGCACGATGCAACATACGGCAAACGCTAACATTCGACTGTTCTCGAGTTATCATCGAATTGTTCGATTTCCGAAAAAAACAAGTTCAGTCAAAACAGTACCGTACACTTCTCTTAAACGCTTCCAATTCACCGTGTAGGGGTAATTCGATGGGCTGAACACGATGTAACATATGGCAAACGCTAACAATCGACCGTTGTCGAGTTATCATCGAATTGCTCGAATTTCGAAAAAAAACACTTTCTGCCAAAACACTACCGTACACTTCCCTTAAACGCTTCATATTTATTGTATAGGGGTAATTCGCTGTGCTGAACACGATGCAACATACGGCAAATGCTAACATTCGACCGTTCTCGAGTTATGATCAAAACAGTGAGGACGGTGAAAAACGTGCTTTTCTGCCCGTGAAACGCGCGACTATTGCATAAACGGGTTTTCCTTCAAAAGCACTACCGTACACTTCCCGTAACGACTTCAAATTCACTGTATAAGGGTGAATCGATGCGCTGACCACGATGTCACATACGGCAAACGCTAACATTCGACCGTTCTCGAGTTATCATCGAATCGCTCGAATTTCGAAAAAAAAAACAATTTCTGCCAACACACTACCGTACACTTCCCTTAAACGCTTCAAATTTACTGTATCGGGGTAATTGACTGTGCTGAACACGATGCAACATACGGCAAACGCTACCATTCGCCCATTCTCGAGTTATGATCAAAACAGTGAGGACTGTGAAAAACGTGCTTTTCTGCCCGTGAAACGCACGAACATCGCATTAACGGGTTTTCCTTCAAAAACACTACCGTACACTTCCCGTAACCACTTCAAATTCACTGTACAGGGGTAATTCGATGCGCTGAACACGATGTAACATACGGCAAACGCTAACAATCGACCGTTCTCGAGTTATCATCAAATTGCTCGAATTTCGAAAAAAAACAAGTTTCTGCCAAAACACTACCGTACACGTCTCTTAAACGCTTCAAATTCACTGTATAGGGGTAATTCGATGCGCTGAACACGATGCAATATACGGCAAACGCTAACATTCGCCCGTTTTCGAGTTATCACCGAATAGCTCCATTCTCTAAAAAAAAAATTTCTGCCAAAAACACTACGGTACACTTCTCTTAAACGTTTCAAATTCACTGTATATCGGTAATTCGATGTACTGAACACGATGCAACATACGGCAAACCCTAACATTCGACCGTTCTCGAGTTATGATCAAAACAGTGAGGACTGTGAAAAACGTTCTTTTCTGCCCGTGAAACGCACGAATATGGCATAAACGGGTTTTCCTTCCAAAACTCTACCGTACACTTCCCGTAACCACTTCAAATTCACTATATAAGGGTAATTCGATGGGCTGAACACGATGCAACATACGGCAAACGCTCAGAATCGACCGTTCTCGAGTTATCATCGAATTGCTCGAATTTCGAAAAAAACAAGTTTCTGCCAAAACACTACCGTACACTTCTCTCAAACGCTTCAAATTCACTGTATAGAGGTGATTCGATGCGCTGAACACGATGCAATATACGGCAAACGCTAACATTCGACCGTTTTCGAGTTATAACCGAATTGCTCCATTTTCTAAAAAAAAAATTTCTGCCAAAAACACTACCGTCTACTTCTCTTAAACGCTTCCAATTCATTGTCTAGGGGTAATTCGATGCGCTGAAGACGATGCAACATACGGCAAATGCTAACATTCGACCGTTCTCGAGTTATCTGACTTTAATTTCATATTTTTTGTATAATGGAGTCGTTATCAGATATTTCAATGCTTCATAAACTACTCGCGGTCTAACTGATTCAAACATATAATCACTTCCGTGATCAACATGTCTTTTCAACTTGATTTGGATTGTTTGTATTTCATGAAATTTCCGTGGCAATATCTGTAACATATCATTGATATCTATTTGAATGTTTACGACACTGCCTTTGAGGCTTCGTTGGGGATTCAAAGCATAGGGCTTCAACGTTTTAATTTGCATGAAGTTCAGTACGGGGGCTACCATTCTTTCCTCAAGATCAAATAAAGCTTTCACGGCGTTCGGAATTTGCATAAATTTCAGCCCATTACTTGTGGATATCCTGTACACTCGCCCAGAATATGCAGCATTTTTGCATGTGTGACAAATGAACTGTGATGGATAATTGATGATTTGTTTCAGCAATGTATTACCACCTTTCTTAATGATTCTATCTTCATTCAGTTTGCTACAGGAACATTTGTCAAATAAACCTTCACAACAGCAGCACACGCTAGAAGATGTTTCGGCACGAAATGCTAGGAATTTATGTTGGAGTGCTGCCTTTGCATCAGTTTCTCTTGGTTTAATCAAGTTATTATAAAGGTTATCTCGAAATTTCAACAATTCAATTACTCTTTTTTCTCGATGTGCCTTAGCATTTTTCCTTAATTCACCAGTTCGATATTGCTCATTTTGTCTTTTGATTTTAATCCTTTGGGCGTTGATCATCCTTTCGCGTTTTGCATATTCTCTTCTTTGGCGAAGAATCTTCATTCGTATAATATTTCGTGAAATTTCATGTTCAATGTATTTCAGATTATTTCCCATTGTTTTGTTTCTGGCCACATTCTGCGCAAGTTCTCGGGACTTATAGTCCTTATTTTTTCGAAGAATCCGATTTCTTGCAATGTTTTTAGCAATTTCATTCGCAACATATTGTGTTCTATGTCGCAGTACTCGATTTCTTATTATATTCCTCTTTCGTTCAGTTTGAGGTAGAATTTTTCGCGTGCTCGCAAAATTTTCATTCTTGTATGATTTTTTTTGCGTTCATTTTGCCCAAAATCTTCATTATCTCGCGTACGATTCATAGCTTCCCTTATTCTGCTCTTCTCTTGCTCTCTTACTTTAATATCACTCAGCTTACGCTTCCTATTCAGCTGTTTCTTCTCATTTTCATATTTTTTGAATTCATGATCGCCTGATCTGTAATCGAGTTGTGTTTTGTGCATATTCTTTAAACTTGAAACCAGGATTCTGGCTCAACCGCTGAATCCTCTCTCATTTTTTTATCTGTTCTGTGTTTTTGAATGCTACGCGTGATCGTAAATTTCGTATTAACTGATGTTTTTCTATTTTTCTCTTTGAATTATTTGGCTTCTTATTTTCTTCGCAAGTCATACTTTGACTTGGAGATTCCGATGTGATTTCTTCTTCATATTTTTTTTTCTTTTTCAAACTAACTGTTTTCCGTGATTGTCGTTTTACTTTCATAGCTATTAGTATATTCTAAGTTCTTGTGCCGGATACGGATATTCTTTTTTGGATATCTGTAGCACTTAACGATTACTTGGAATACTTTGAAGCCAGTTCTTGGTTTTGTTGACTAATATTCATGTGGACCAATCGTGTTATTATAACTTTAGCATGACAGTGAGTCATGCAATAATGATTGCTCAAGTATCTGTATGAACTGAGAAGTAAATCTAGTTTTGCCTGAAAGTTCTGCGAATAATCACTAAAATCTATGGTTATATCTGGACTCTTATCTGTGGTTATATCTGGATTGTTATGTGGTTATATCTGGATTGTTATGTGGTTATATCTGGATTGTTATGTGGTTATATCTGAACTGTTATATGTGTTTATATCTGCGTTAATATCTGTATTCAATTAATATATCTATATTCAACTGAATAATGGAAATCTTCAATTGATATATCTATATTGAATTGAATATATGGGGGTTTATCTGAGAAAATATCAATAATAAATACTCAAATTATATCTTCAATAAGTTATCTTTTCTTTATTATGCAAATACAATTATTCATAAATTTATTCTGTGTCCTCTCCAATTTGTGGCAGCGGTCTGTCGTCCTTATAGGATTTTCTGAAATAGGACAAACTAAGGTTACTTATCGATGCATTGTTCTCTTAATTTCGATGTATACTTACAGGCGAATTTGATGGGATTTATCATAAAAATCAGTGATATAACTCCGAAGGTAAGGGCGAAAAACTCTAGGGAGGAGGTTCTACACGAAGATGGTGCTGGTTGCATCAACTGAACAAGAAATGAAAAGCATTTAATTTGTATTCAAGAATACTATGTACCAATCTAGTTGGAAATATTCTACGCTATTGACATTGTAAAAGCAATAATTCTAAATTCATGATTGGAAAAAATCACCGTCAAGAATCATCTTTGTTCATTCAGGTAGGCACTTTTGTAAAATCTCAACACAAATCCAGCACAAGATGTCGTCAATTACGAAAGCTCTTAATAAGCCCCTATTTATCCCAGTATGACATTTAATTTTGCCTGATCTCTGATGAAAGATACCTCAGGTCTCCAAATTAAAAGTTTTTTCATAAGTAGAAAACATTTGTGAGTATGTCAATTTAATTTGCAATGCTTATTTTTCAGTCAATGACTTTATCTTCGAAGATTAACAGAAAAGTACAGAAGTTCGCCCTTTCACATTAGATAAATGGTGGATTTTCAATATCCTCCATGTAAATAGGAATTGAAATATTAATTTAGGGCTATCCATATGGCAAAAATCATACAGTTGAGATATACTGACGGTTTATGCAATGAATGCAAAACGACAATTCTATTTAGTACGAGACACAATTTTGTTTCCAAAATGACAGAACTATCAGATAAAATCGAACTTTGTATAATTATTTATTCTTTTTCATTGACCTGAATAAATTTTTTAGGTGCAGCAGTTCAATAACCATCATTACGACAAAGGCCTTCCATTTTATATCACAATCCATTTGGTTAGAGTGATGAGTACATGGGTCAGATTACATATGGTCAGGAAGCGCAGTTCCGAGAATGTCGCGAGATGGCGGCAGCAGTGAATTTCCGGTTGGTTGAAGTAGCTCTGTAGTCTCACAAAATATAAAGATTTTTTAAAACGAACAACAATAGCCACAAAGTGTTATTACATTTTTTTATCGTGATTTTTTGCTCGATTTAAGTATCGAAGTACTTATCCGAAAAATGCACTTTGGTAAATCACAATTTAACTCATTGCCATATGTGAAAATCCATAATTTCGCTGTGGAATGTTGTAAAATAAAGATAAAAAGCTGAATTTTTCACACAAAATAAAAAAAAATGAAAAATACTGGCACTTATTTCAATGCACATTCACGATGTTGCTTGTACATTAAATAATAATTTGTGGAAATTGACGAGACACACGAATTACCGAAATCGACATGGCAACGTCCGCGCGATCAGGTGTTACTTGGCGGAAGGTTAAAAAGATTTGAAATTTTGTGGAACTGAGGGTGGAAGAGGAATTCAATAACAAGTAATCGATATTGAATGTTTTATGACTTTAACAAACAGTTCAATAAACATTTGTTGAAAGGGAAACACTAATAAATTGTTTCAAATTAATTATTTTATTTCAAAAAATATGACGTTCACTCGGATTGCCTCACGCCCCTCGTTTGAATTTACAGCGTTGCCATGTCGATTTGCAAAATAGTCAATTGAATAACTAAATTTTGATTTTTCAATGAAAATTCGATAATTTTTATATTTGTGACCTCTATAATTCATATTGATAATTTAGGAATAGCAAAAAATTACAAGACCAATTCGTGATATACGTTTTATCTTCTGATGATAAAAAGGTTCGGATGTTTATTCACCATGAAAAAAAAGGACGAATAATAAAAAAAAAGTTAATAGAAGGTCTATTGCCGTTGGATTTGATTCTCGATTATGACACTTTTTCTTACATAAATCTTTTGTGAGAACATAAAAATTTTGTGATAAATCTTTTTGTATTTACATCTAAATAGCAGCAGAAATGTCTCATTATTCAAAATTCGACGATGGCTTTCTAATTTCATGACGTAGATCCAACTGTCATATCCCATGTAAATAGAAGAAATAATGTCATGTAAAGCAATTTTCGCCAAAAAAACCGTGACGTCACATGACCGATATATGACAGTCGTTGTCATATGACCAAAAAATAAAGACGCTCATCTGCACATCCCTAATCATGCTACAAGCTAATATTTTTCATGCATTCTATACTAATTATATGAATTGTTTCCATACGTACCTTGTTGTAGCCTTACAGATTTTTAGACAGTAATGACTGAAGTGAGGGCAAAACACCAGTCCGTTTTTAGTATAACGTAATTATTTAATTGGTCACTTTGCGGTACATTGAGTTTGTTCACATTAAACGTCACGAATCAATATGCTGATAGCAATATCGCTTTAAAATCTATTTATTGTCGATAATCATTCATGGCAATAACTTAAATGCAATTTTTCGGCGTCATTACCATTGAACAGATTTGAGGTTATGAACTCGTGTGATGTTTGTTCCGGAAGTACGGTATATGATATAAAAATTGTCTGCCGTTCCACATTTCAAAAAAGTAAGGAGCCATCTAACGTTACCATAAAAGCTAAAATTTCGAAGTTAATCCAATGTTAGAGTTGGACAAAGACAGTTTGAAAAATATAGTAATGCTTATGGTTTGGTGCTAGGCCAGTCTTTATAATCAATAGATAAGAATATAACTTCGAAATAGTGAAGAATTGAAGGACTTTATAGAATGTAAAACCCTTCAAAAATTTTAAACATTTTTAAGTTCTCAAAAAATCGAATTACAATACTTTTAAATTTACAATTTTTTAAATTCACAAAATTTCAGGCTTCCCAAGTTTCAAATATTTCAAATGCTTACAATTTCAATTTTTATAAACTTTAAATTAAAGAAAAAAGTCAAATTCGAAACGTTTTTAATTACAAATTTTAATTACAAAAAATTGTAAAATTTAATTTTTTTTTTAATGGAAACAATTGAAATTTTAGAAATTTCGAAGAATTGAAAAAACATTGAGCCGTTCATCTTGCTCCAGTATGGAATTTGCCTTCAACATTTTCGAAGTAGAAATTTGAAATTTCAAAAACTTGGAATTTTATAAATTTTAAATTTTAAAAATACCACATTCCAAAACTGTCAACTTTTAGAAATTTCAAATTTTATATATTGTAAATATTAAACACTGTACATCCCAGAAATGTTACAATCGAATATTTCGAATTTGAAAGGTATCAAATTTCAAATCCCGGAAATTTCAAGAATGTCAAATGCTGAAAACAATGCCAAATTTTGAAAAATAAAATTTTAAAATTTTAAAATTTCAGAAATTTTGGAAAATTGTTAAACATTGAAGAAGAATTGAAGATGTCAATTTTTTTAAAAAGGCAGTAACCGCCAAAAATGTGGAGAATTGGCGGTAATCTCCACAAATTTTGGGGGGGTCCATTTTGCCTCTGTTCAAAAAGATTTTCAGAAATTCGAAATTTTTAATCCTCCAACCCACATGTCCAAACGACTGTCAAGAATTGAGCGAAAAGCTGGTAGGATAATTATGTATACCCTAACGGACCGACTGTAGAGTTGGGTGAAAGTCGAGTAAACTCTAATATTTTTCCAAGATTTTAGAGTTCGGTGAGAGTTAAGTGAGAGTTGGTCAATTCTTTCCCAAATTCGCATTATGTAAAAGTTGAGAGTTGAACGTGGATCTTATGAACAATTCTACAGTGAGTAAAACTAAATATTTGATTTTTGTTTTTTTTTTCTTCAATTAAGCACTTTTCGGTAAAGCACTTATGGCGAACTCTATCCCAACTCTAGACGCGATTAAAGTTGAGAGTTGATCTTTGTTCTTATGCCTAACTTTATCCCAACTCTACACGAAATTAGAGTTGAGAGTGAAACTTTTGCATTTTTGAAAATTTTATTTAATAACATTGAGGTTTTGCCCAACTCTATCTCAACTTTACACACGGTTAGAGTTGAAAGCTGAACTTTGGGGTTACTTTCCCCCAACTCTATCCGAACTTTATACCGGGATAGAGTTCAATGTTGGACTTTGGGGTTACTTTCCCCCAACTCTGTCCGAACTTTATACCGGAATAGAGTTGAATGTTCAACTTTGGGGTTACTTTCCCCCAACTCTATCCGAACTTTATACCGGGATAGAGTTGAATGTTCGACTTTGGGGGTACTTTCCCCCAACTCTATCCGAACTTTATACCGGGATAGAGTTGAATGTTAGACTTTGCGGTTACTTTGCCCCAACTCTATCCGAACTTTGTTTCGGAATAGCGTTGAAAGTTAAATTTTAGGGTAACTTTCCTCCAACTCTATCCGACCTTTATACCAGGATAGAGTTGAGTGTTGGAATTTGGGGTTACTTTCCCCCAACTCTATCCGAACTTTATACCGGGATAGAGTTGAACGTTGGACTTTGCCCCAACTCTATCCGAACTTTGTTTCGGAATAGAGTTGAAAGTTGAACTTTAGGGTAACTTTCCCCCAACTCTATCAGAACTTTATACCGGGATATAGTTGAGTGTTGGAATTTGGGGTTACTTTCCCCCAACTCTATCCGAACTTTATACCGGCATAGAGTTGAATGTTGGACTTTGCCGCAACTCTATCCGAACTTTGTTTCGGAATAGAGTTGAAAATTGAACTTTACGGTAACTTTCCCCCAACTCTATCAGAACTTTATACCGGGATATAGTTGAGTGTTGGACTTTGCGGTTACTTTGCCCCAACTCTATCCGAACTTTGTTTCGGAATAGAGTTGAAAGTTGAACTTTAGGGTAACTTTCCCCCACTCTATCAGAACTTTATACCGGGATAGAGTTGAACGTTGGACTTTGCCCCAACTCTATCCGAACTTTGTTTCGGAATAGAGTTGAAAATTGAACTTTAGGTTAACTTTCCCCCAACTCTATCAGAACTTTATACCGGGATATAGTTGAGTGTTGGAATTTGGGGTTACTTTCCCCCGACTCTATCCGAACTTTATACCGGGATAGAGTTGAATGTTGGACTTTGCAGTTACTTTGCCCCAACTCTATCCGAACTTTGTTTCGGAATAGAGTTGAAAGTTAAATTTTAGGGTAACTTTCCTCCAACTCTATCCGAACTTTATACCAGGATAGAGTTGAGTGTTGGAATTTGGGGTTACTTTCCCCCAACTCTATCCGAACTTTATACCGGGATAGAGTTGAATATTGGACTTTGCGGTTACTTTGCCCCAACTCTATCCGAACTTTGTTTCGGAATAGAGTTGAAAGTTGAACTTTAGGGTAACTTTCCTCCAACTCTATCCGAACTTTATACCAGGATAGAGTTGAGTGTTGGAATTTGGGGTTACTTTCTCCCAACTCTATCCGAACTTTATACCGGGATAGAGTTGAATGTTGGACTTTGCGGTCACTTTGCCCCAACTCTATCCGAACTTTGTTTTGGAATAGAGTTGAAAGTTGAACTTTAGGGTAACTTTCCCCCACTCTATCAGAACTTTATACCGGGATAGAGTTGAATGTTCGACTTTGAGGGTACTTTCCCCCAACTCTATCCGAACTTTATACCGGGATAGAGTTGAAAGTCAAATTTTAGGGTTACTTTGCCCCAACTCTATCCGAACTTAATACCGGGTTGTAGTTGAGAATTGATCTTTGGGTTTTTGAAAATTTTATTAGTTTTTTGAAAATTTATTTAAGAACATTGAGGATTTGGTCAACTCTATTCCAACTCTGAACACGGTTAGAGTTGAAAGTTGAACTTTGGGTTACTTCACCTCAACTCTATCCGAACTTTATACCCGGATAGAGTTCAATGTTGGCCTTTGGGGTTACTTTGTCTCAACTCTATCCGAACTTTATACCGGGTTAGAGGGAAGAGAACTTTACACCAGGTTAGAGTTGAAAGTTCAGGTTTGGTGTTACATCGGAACTCTGGCCCTCTGCGACGTGGCAAGTAATGTTTCTCAATAACTAGAAGCCTGGTCATAAGGGCTAGATAAACTGCCGATGTCCTCTCTTGGCTGGGGGGCTAGACAGAGGTATGGAGTACGATCAGGAGAAAAGCTGACAAACAAATTGTCAGATTTGGAATAATTCAACTTATGGCTGTCGGGCGGATTCTAGTTGCAATCCCAGTCTTATTAGTCATGGCTTAGGCAGTCAGCCTCGTTAGATCATGGTAGAGCTGGGCGCCAAGTACATGGTCTAGCTATATATTCAGTTATGAGGGTCTTTCCACTTATTAATTTGCCGATCTAGGGAAGTTATTGTAATCACCCCGAAAATGAAAAGTCATATTTTTACGATTTTTTGACGACTCTCGACATTTCACATCATTCTGACATGATTTCAGAAATATGTGTGTGTCTGAGTGTGTGTGTGTGTGTGTGTGTGTGTGTGTGTGTGTGTGTTTTTTTTTTTAGAAAGAAAAAGAGAAAGAAGGAAGTCAACCTCCTTCCTTACACTTCCTTCTTTCTCTTTCCTTCCTCTTTTTCTTACTTTTTCCTTTATTGAGCAAACTTACAAAATTAACAAATAAAACATAACGTGCAAAGGACAATACCCCTTGTCACATACAATACAGTTCGGTTGGTCCCCAGACCACGACGGAACATCTGCTGAGCAATACTTCGTTGTGTAGGGGACGATAGCCTTGGCTTCCTCAGTAGCGAATCCTTTCCGCTCGTTAACGGTAAGAAGATCCTCCGTTTACTCTGGATTTTTCCGCAACTGCTCCTCGCGGCGCAGCTCCTGCAAAACCTCCATTGCGAAGTCGCTTGTCGCGTTCCATGCCGCCTCTGATGACAGCATAACTTCCACAAGATTTCCACCGTTGATGGGTTTGCCTGCGCTATTTTCCCATACAGCTCGTTGGACGTCGAAACGCGGACACGTAAAGAGAACATGTTCCGCGTTTTCCTTCATTCTCGGACACTTTGGGCAATCCGGAGAATCCTCATGCTTAAATTTGTGAAGATATTCCCGAAAGCACCCGTGTCCTGAGAGCATCTGGGTTAGGTAGTAATTGACTTGTCCATGTGATCGGTCAAGCCAAACATCTAGCTTCGGAATAAGTCTGTGAGTCCACCGGCCTTTGCTCGAGGCGTCCCACTGCAGCTGCCATCGCTGGATGCTGTGGTTTCGTTCTTCTGTCCTCAGTTCCACTGAGCTCAGCTCAGTTGATGTTTTGCGTGTGTAGAGTCGCCTACGCCCTCCCCTAGCACTTCAAAAGGTAGCATCCCAGCAATGACACACACAGCATCGTTCGATACTGTGCGGTATGCGCTAACCACTCTAAGGGCACTCAGCCTGTAGACTGGAACAATTTGCCGCCGAGATGCTTGGCTTCGTAATGCATCACTCCATATAGGAATACCATATGTTAATACCGACGTGACAACTGATGATAGCAGGAGCCTTCTCCTCTGTTTTGGCCCTCCAATATTTGGCATAAGTCTTGCAAGAGCAGTCTTCACTGCTCCTGCCTTACTGCTTGCATGTTGAGCTTGCTGTCTAAAACTAAGTCGGGCATCAATCATAATTCCCAGGTACCGTATGTAGGGCTGGGAAATTATTTCGTGCTCACCCACTTGCAGTCTAATTGTCTCTATTTTCTTCCGGCTCGTAATGAGGAGTGCCTCAGTCTTATGCTCCGCAAGTTGTAACCCAATCGAGTCCATCCATTGTCGTATCTTGTTAAAAACATTCTCGAAAATGAGCTGGAGCGTGGAAAGGTGTTTGCCCACGATGACTATGGCTACGTCATCCGCAAAAGCTACGAGTTTGGCCCCCGCCGGTAATGCTATTTTGAGCAAGTCGTCATATACGATATTCCACAAAAGAGGACCCAACACTGAGCCTTGAGGTACCCCCCCAGTCACCCTATATGTTTTAGGACCAACCTCTGTGTCATATCTGAGTACTCTGTCGCTAAAGTAATTACCTACCATCTTTTGCAAATATGCCGGTACTTGCAGCTTTGACAATGCCGCGAGGATGGGATCCCACCGTACCGAGTTGAAGGCATTTTTGATGTCCAGGGTAACAACCAAGCAATACTGCTTCGTACCTCCTTTCCATCGCCTGCCATCGATTGCTTTTTTTGCTGTTTTGACCACCAGGTCTATAGCATCCAACGTGGATCGTCGTCGTCTGAAACCGTATTGAGCTTCGGCCAATAGGGGTTCCACCACTGCCTCAATTCTCTGATGTATAATGCGTTCCAGGATCTTGCCCGCCGTATCCAGCATACAGAGTGGACGATATGATGATGGCTCGTCCGGTAGCTTTTTCCCCTTGGCGATAAGCACGAGTCTCTGTTGCTTCCATCTGCTGGGGAAAATACCTTCCTGGATGCATGTATTATACATTTCGAGGAACATGCCGGGTGCTGCATTGATGGCGGCTTTCAACGCTATATTTGGCACACCATCGAGACCGGGGGCCTTGTTGTTGCCCACTCTACTACAGGCCTGCAATAGTTCCTCAGCTGTAATCGGCGGTATTCCGTCGATAATAGCACCCTCCACCTGCTTTTCAGTCACACTCATTTGCTGGGGGAATAAGACTGAGACAATTCTCTCCAGGAGCCTAGGACAGGTTGGTGATGGCATCGGCTGGCTCTTGAGCCGCGTCATAACCACCTTGTACGGTCTGCCCCAAGGATCCTTCTCCACTTCCTCCAACAGTTCGTTCCAGCAGTCTCGTTTGCGAAGCTTTATGGCCTTAGTCAGCTTACGCTTAGCGGCTTTAAACTCCACTTCGAGACTTTCGGGGTTGGACTTCTTCCTTGCGCGTTGCCAAGCTCTCCTCGCTGCGAAACATTCCCTGCGGAGGGTCGCGATTTCACCGCTCCACCAATACACCGGTGGCCGTCGGTTTCCACTAAATTTCCTGGGCATAGTGGCATCGCAGGCGTCGGTGACTCTCCGCATGGTTTCGTCTGCTTTCCCTGTGGCATTCTTACTGTCTAATCGGGCAGTCTTCAGTGCCATAAGGAAGGTGGCAATGTCAAATTTTCGCACATTCCAGCCGGCTCGATTTGTTCTTTCCGGTGTGGGTGCGGATCTCCAATCAACCGACACCTCCCAGAGTACTGCCTGATGATCACTGGCAGTGTAGATCTCGGATACTTCCCATGCACAGTTTCCTTTCATCAGGCTGCCGCTGACGAAAGTGAGATCTATACATGAGCTCGCTTGTCCTCTGCGAAATGTCGGTTTGTTTCCATCGTTCAATAGGACAACATCTAGGGTCGACATGGCTTCCAGTAAAGCCCGTCCTCGTTGATTCGTCTCCTTGCTGCCCCAGTCGACTGCCCAAGAGTTGAAGTCTCCCGCAATTGCCACTGGGGAATGCTGTTTTGCATCCACGACGAGTCTATCTAGGAATGCTGTGAAGTCTTCATAGCAAAGGCTTGGTGGTGCATAGCAGCTATATAGATAGATACCATTCACCTTGGCCACAACGAATCCAGACTGTTGGTCTCCGTCATATGCTTCAAGCGGCAGAGCACCGCAGGTCCAAATGACGGCTTTATTGCTAGTATCAGTAACCCAGTTTTGGGTATATAGGTTCCTGTAAGGTTCCGAAATGACGGCAACATCAATTTTCAGGTCTCGAACCGTCAGCGTCAGCAGATCGTGTGCTGTGGTGCAGTGAGCCAGGTTCACCTGTAACACCCGCACTATGACTGTGTACGGATCTTCTGGGGTGCACCCTGGTAGACTGGACATTTGATACTACCAGTTAGATGGGCATTGTCTTTCGTGGGCTCCAGTTCTACGCATAGAACACATTTTGGAGACGCTTTACAATCGGCGCTTCTGTGCCCTTTTTCGCCGCATTTGTAACACAGGTCTGATCGGTCAATGGAGCTCTTGCAATTGACGGCAAGATGCTCGTAGTGCCAACACTTGAAGCATTTGATGGGCCTTACCACTGTCACGATGCGAGCATATACCAGGCTTATTCGTATTTTACTACCCTTACTCAGTATATTTCTTGCAGTAGCGTCAGGGAGTACCACTGTAGCAGATTGTGTTCCTCTGTAGTCCTTGCGAAGAGACTTGATGGCACTCAATGAGATATCACTATCTGCGCCATCAGCTTTCCTCAGGGCATCAAGTATGTCTTCTTTGGTAGTGACGTCATCGAGGTCTTTGATTTCGAGTTCCTGTTGAGGTCCCTTATTGAACACCTTAGCTTCGTTTTGGAGGGCTCCAACTAGTGCCTTCTCCAGCTCAACACCTTCGTCCTTCTTTCCTCTCGCTAGAATTAAAAGAACATCTCCCGAGGCTGTTTTACGGATTTTGTCCACGCATGAGCTAGCCGCGTAGACACCTTGGTCTTTCTTTATACGTCCTAATATTTCAGCGTACGTATCCTTCCCCGTGGGACGAATAATTAGCGCATCAGGGCGGATTACTGCTTTCTTCTTCGTCCGAGGCTGATTCTGGTGTGTCTTCGCCACTTTTCCCTGCCTTTGGACCTTTGTCCAACTGGAACTTTTGCCCGTATCCCAGGTAACGTTCTGGATAGTAGGGTTTCGAACTACTCGGTCATTCTCCGTGGCCTCGGTTGACTTTGCAGTCTCAGAGTTCTCCAAGGTCATTTCCTTCCTTCTTTTCACCTGTCGTGGAAGTTTTCTCTCCTCCAGAGGTGAGATATCCTTTCTCTTCGGCTGCCCACTTAGGTGAGGTGAAGTTTGGGCGTCAGCAGTCTGCACCATTGGTTGTGGGATCACTTTTTTGTCAAGTGCCACGAAACGGTCATAACTGCTTTTCATCTTATTGACCTGCAACTTAATGTGCTTGTGAACGTTTGCCTTCGGAGTGATATACTCCAACAAGTCTTTTAAAAGGTTATCAATCTTAACCATTTCAGCTTGCCTTTTCTTCAGGAGTTCTTCACTTGGGGTAGTAGACCCATCAGAGGCCAAGTGGTCCACCTCTTGAGGGCTGCAGTAGTCGGATCTTGACGAGCTGGAGCCTGCTTCGGCACTCTCACCCGCCGGTACTGGGGTATCCCTCCCCTGCACCGTAATCATTTTTCCAATGGTTGTACTGGCCATGGTTTCTTCTTTAATATGTAGGCTGTTATAGGGAGCCCACCCTTGGCACCCTTGGTTTCGGGAGTTAGGTTTCTCCCAGTGTGTGTGTGTGTGTGTGTGTGACCAAAAACTTTGTTTAACGTTTCCGAAGAGACCACCGTAGCGATTCACGTTTTCTTTTTTAATCGACGCGATGTATTATTGTCCAGGTCTGAAAAGAGCGATTTGTCCGAAAAATGACTCGTTCAATTGTTATTAACAAATTCAATTGTTTATAACTGTCTACTGCATAAACTATTACAGTTAGCGGAAAATTTATATGAGAAAAGTTATTCCTCATGCAAAAATAGACATTTCATGAGCAATTACTTTTTTCCCTAATTTGCATAATTGAGGAGGTATGGCCCTTCAAACAATAATTTATGTAATTAGTGAACGAATCAAACCATCGAGACCATGGACATTCCAATCGACGCATTACACACACACACACACACACACACACACACAAAGATCGGGAGGTTATTGGTTCGACCCGTCAAAGGTCACACCTACATCCTGTTTATTTTTTATATATTATACCCCATCTCTATCCGAACTTTATACCGGGATAGAGTTGAATATTGGCCTTTGGGGTTACTTTGCGTGAACTCTATCAGCACTTTATAACAGGATAGAGTTGAACGTTGAACTTTGGGGTTACTTTGCCCTAATTCTATCCGAACTTTGTACCGGGTTAGAGTTGAGAATTGATCTTTGGCTTTTTAAAAATTGTATTGATTTTTTTTTTAACTCATTTAAGAACATTAAGGTTTTGATCAACTCTATTCCAACTCTAAACACGGTTGGAGTTGAAAGTTAAACTTTAGGGTTTTTTTCCCCCAACTCTATCCGAACTTTATACTGGGATAGAGTTGAATGTTGAACTTTGGGGTAACTTTACCCCAACTCTATCCGAACTTTATACCGGGGTAGAGTTGAGAGTTGAACTTGGCAGTTACTTTGCCCCAATTCTATCCCAACTTGACACGCGGTTAACGTTGAGAATTGTTATTATCAACTCTCACCCAACCCTATCCGGACTTCATACTGGGTTAGAGTATCGAGTCCATTTTTGGGTTTTCCAGAATTTTATCGAATTTATTCTCAAATTTATTTAAGAACATTGAGTTTCCGGTCAACTCAAATTCCAACTCTGTCTCAACTCTACACACGGTTACAGTTGAAAGTTGACCTTCAGGGTTACTTCAGTCCAACTCTATCCGAACTTTATAAAAGGATCGAGTTGAGAGTTGAACTTTGGGGTTACTTTTCCTCAACTCTATCCGAACTGTATAACCGGATAGAGTAGAATGTTGAAATTTGGGCTTACGTTACATCAACTCTATCGGAACTTTATAACGGGTTAGAGTAGAGAAAATTAACCTTTGAGTTTTTAAAAATTTCATTGAATTTTTAACAAAAATTATTCAAGAACATTGAGGTTTAGGGCAAATCTATCCCAACTCTACACACGGTTAGATCTGGAAATGGAACTTTGGGGTTACTTTGCCCCAACTCTATCCGAATTTTATACCGGGATAGAGTTCAATGTTGAACTTTGGAATTACTTGGCCCCAACTCTATCAGGACTTTAGAACAGAATAATTGAATGTCGAACTTCGGGGTTACTTTGCCTCAACTCTATCCGAACTTTATACCGGGTTAGAGTAGAGAATTGATCGTTGGGTTTTTAAACATTTTATTGATTTTTTTAAAAATTCATTCAAGAACATTGAGGTTTTGGTGAACTCTATCCCAACTCTAAACACGGTTAGAGTTGAAAGTTGAACCTTGGGGTTACTTTATTCCAACACTATCCGGGTATAGAGTTCGGATAGAGTTGGGGCAAAGTAACCCCAAAGTCCAACATTCAACTCTCTCCCGGTATCAAGTTCGGATAGAGTTGGGGTAAAGTAACCCCAAAGTTCCACTTTCAACTCTAACCCGGTATAACGTTCGGATAGAGTTCGGGCAAAGTAACCCCAACATTCAACTTTCAACTCTACCTGTGTGTAGAGTTGGGATAGAATTGATCAAATCCTCAATGTTCTTAAATGAATTTTAAACAAATTCAATAAAATTTTTTAAAAACCCAACGATCAATTCTCAACTTTAACCCCGTATAAAGTTCGGATAGAGTTGGGGTAAAGTAACCCCAAAGTCCAACATTCCGTTCTATCTCGGTATAAAGTTCGGATAGAGTTGGAGCAAAGTAACCCCAAAGTTCGACTTTCAACTCTTACCGTGTGTAGAGTTGGGATAGAGTTGACTAAAACCTCAATGTTCTTAAATGAATTTTTAAAAAATTCAATAAATTTTTAAAAAACCTAGAGATCAATTCTCAACTTTCACTCGGTATAAAGTTCGGATAGAGGTGGGGCAAAGTAACCCCAAGATTTAACATTCAATTTTGAACTCTATTCCGAAACAAAGTTCGGATAGAGTTGGGGCAAAGTCCAACGTTCAACTCTATCCCCGTATAAAGTTCGGATAGAGTTGGGGGAAAGTAACCCCAAATTCCAACACTCAACTCTATGCTGGTATAAAGTTCGGATAGAGTTGGAGGAAAGTTACCCTAAAATTTAACTTTCAACTCTATTCCGAAACAAAGTTCGGATAGAGTTGGGGCAAAGTAACCGCAAAGTCCAACATTCAACTCTATCCCGGTATAAAGTTCGGATACAGTTGGGGCAAAGTAACCCCAAAGGTCAACTCTCAACTCTATCCGGGTATAAAGATCGGATAGAGTTGGGGTAAAGTAACTCAAAGTTCAACTTTCAACTCTAACCGTGTTGATAGTTGGAATAGAGTTGACCAAAACCTCAATGTTCTTAAATCAATTTTCAAAAAAACTAATGAAATTTTCAAAAACCCAAAGATCAATTCTCAACTACAACCCGGTATTAAGTTCGAAAAGAGTTCGGGCAAAGTAACCCTAAAGTTTAACTTTCAACTCTAACCCGGTATAAAGTTCGGATAGAGTTGGGGCAAAGTAACCCTAAAATTTGACTTTCAACTCTATCCCGGTATAAAGTTCGGATAGAGTTGGGGGAAAGTAACCCCAAATTCCAACACTCAACTCTATCCTGGTATAAAGTTCGGATAGAGTTGGAGGAAAGTTACCCTAAAGATCAACTTTCAACTCTATTCCGAAACAAAGTTCGGATAGAGTTAGGGCAAAGTCCAACGTTCAACTCTATCCCGGTATAAAGTTCGGATAGAGTTGGGGGAAAGTAACCCCAAATTCCAACACTCAACTATATCCCGGTATAAAGTTCTGATAGAGTTGGAGGAAAGTTACCCTAAAGTTCAACTTTCAACTCTATTCCGAAACAAAGTTCGGATAGAGTTGGGGCAAAGTAACCGCAAAGTCCAACATTCAACTCTATCCCGGTATAAAGTTCGGATAGAGTTGGGGGGAAGTAACCCCAAATTCCAACACTCAACTATATCCCGGTAGAAAGTTCTGATAGAGTTGGGGGAAAGTTACCCTAAAGTTCAACTTTCAACTCTATTCCGAAACAAAGTTCGGATAGAGTTGGGGCAAAGTCCAACGTTCAACTCTATCCCGGTATAAAGTTCGGATAGAGTTGGGGGAAAGTAACCCCAAATTCCAACACTCAACTCTATCCTGGTATAAAGTTCGGATAGAGTTGGAGGAAAGTTACCCTAAAATTTAACTTTCAACTCTATTCCGAAACAAAGTTCGGATAGAGTTGGGGCAAAGTAACCGCAAAGTCCAACATTCAACTCTATCCCGGTATAAAGTTCGGATAGAGTTGGGGGAAAGTAACCCCAAATTCCAACACTCAACTCTATCCTGGTATAAAGTTCGGATAGAGTTGGAGGAAAGTTACCCTAAAGTTCAACTTTCAACTCTATTCCGAAACAAAGTTCGGATAGAGTTAGGGCAAAGTCCAACGTTCAACTCTATCCCGGTATAAAGTTCGGATAGAGTTGGGGGAAAGTAACCCCAAATTCCAACACTCAACTCTATCCTGGTATAAAGTTCGGATAGAGTTGGAGGAAAGTTACCCTAAAATTTAACTTTCAACTCTATTCCGAAACAAAGTTCGGATAGAGTTGGGGCAAAGTAACCGCAAAGTCCAACATTCAACTCTATCCCGGTATAAAGTTCGGATAGAGTTGGGGGAAAGTAACCCCAAATTCCAACACTCAACTATGTCCCGGTATAAAGTTCTGATAGAGTTGGGGGAAAGTTACCCTAAAGTTCAATTTTGAACTCTATTCCGAAACAAAGTTCGGATAGAGTTGGGGCAAAGTAACCGCAAAGTCCAACATTCAACTCTATCCCGGTATAAAGTTCGGATAGAGTTGGGGGAAAGTAACCCCAAATTCCAACACTCAACTATATCCCGGTAGAAAGTTCTGATAGAGTTGGGGGAAAGTTACCCTAAAGTTCAACTTTCAACTCTATTCCGAAACAAAGTTCGGATAGAGTTGGGGCAAAGTCCAACGGTCAACTCTATCCCGGTATAAAGTTCGGATAGAGTTGGGGGAAAGTAACCCAAAATTCCAACACTCAACTCTATCCTGGTATAAAGTTCGGATAGAGTTGGAGGAAAGTTACCCTAAAATTTAACTTTCAACTCTATTCCGAAACAAAGTTCGGATAGAGTTGGGGCAAAGTAACCGCAAAGTCCAACATTCAACTCTATCCCGGTATAAAGTTCGGATAGAGTTGGGGGAAAGTAACCCCAAATTCCAACACTCAACTCTATCCTGGTATAAAGTTCGGATAGAGTTGGAGGAAAGTTACCCTAAAGTTCAACTTTCAACTCTATTCCGAAACAAAGTTCGGATAGAGTTAGGGCAAAGTCCAACGTTCAACTCTATCCCGGTATAAAGTTCGGATAGAGTTGGGGGAAAGTAACCCCAAATTCCAACACTCAACTCTATCCTGGTATAAAGTTCGGATAGAGTTGGAGGAAAGTTACCCTAAAATTTAACTTTCAGCTCTATTCCGAAACAAAGTTCGGATAGAGCGGGGGCAAAGTAACCGCAAAGTCCAACATTCAACTCTATCCCGGTATAAAGATCGGATAGGGGTGGGGGAAAGTAACCCCAAATTCCAACACTCAACTCTATCCTGGTATAAAGTTCGGATAGAGTTGGAGGAAAGTTACCCTAAAGTTCAACTTTCAACTCTATTCCGAAACAAAGTTCGGATAGAGTTAGGGCAAAGTCCAACGTTCAACTCTATCCCGGTATAAAGTTCGGATAGAGTTGGGGGAAAGTAACCCCAAATTCCAACACTCAACTCTATCCTGGTATAAAGTTCGGATAGACTTGGAGGAAAGTTACCCTAAACTTTAACTTTCAACTCTATTCCAAAACAAAGTTCGGATAGAGTTGGGGGAAAGTAACCCCAAATTCCAACACTCAACTATATCGCGGTATAAAGTTCTGATAGAGTTGGGGAAAAGTTACCGTAAAGTTCAATTTTCAACTCTATTCCGAAACAAAGTTCGGATAGAGTTGGGGCAAAGTAACCGCAAAGTCCAACATTCAACTCTATCCCGGTACAAAGTTCGGATAGAGTTGGGGGAAAGTAACCCCAAATTCCAACACTCAACTATATCCCGGTATAAAGTTCTGATAGAGTTGGGGGAAAGTTACCCTAAAGTTCAACTTTCAACTCTATTCCGAAACAAAGTTCGGATAGAGTTGAGGCAAAGTCCAACGTTCAACTCTATCCCGGTATAAAGTTCGGATAGAGTTGGGGGAAAGTAACCCCAAATTCCAACACTCAACTCTATCCTGGTATAAAGTTCGGATAGAGTTGGAGGAAAGTTACCCTAAAATTTAACTTTCAACTCTATTCCGAAACAAAGTTCCGATAGAGTTGGGGCAAAGTAACCGCAATGTCCAACATTCAACTCTATCCCGGTATAAAGATCGGATAGAGTTGGGGTAAAGTAACCCAAAGTTCAACTTTCAACTCTAACCGTGTTGATAGTTGGAATAGAGTTGACCAAAACCTCAATGTTCTTAAATAAATTTTCAAAAAACTAATGAAATTTTCAAAAACCCAAAGATCAATTCTCAACTACAACCCGGTATTAAGTTCGAAAAGAGTTCGGGCAAAGTAACCCTAAAGTTTAACTTTCAACTCTAACCCGGTATAAAGTTCGGATAGAGTTGGGGCAAAGTTACCCTAAAATTTGACTTTCAACTCTATCCCGGTATAAAGTTCGGATAGAGTTGGGGGAAAGTAACCCCAAATTCCAACACTCAACTCTATCCTGGTATAAAGTTCGGATAGAGTTGGAGGAAAGTTACCCTAAAGATCAACTTTCAACTCTATTCCGAAACAAAGTTCGGATAGAGTTAGGGCAAAGTCCAACGTTCAACTCTATCCCGGTATAAAGTTCGGATAGAGTTGGGGGAACGTAACCCCAAATTCCAACACTCAACTATATCCCGGTATAAAGTTCTGATAGAGTTGGAGGAAAGTTACCCTAAAGTTCAACTTTCAACTCTATTCCGAAACAAAGTTCGGATAGAGTTCGGGCAAAGTCCAACATTCAACTCTATCCCGGTATAAAGTTCGGATAGAGTTGGGGGAAAGTAACCCCAAATTCCAACACTCAACTATGTCCCGGTATAAAGTTCTGATAGAGTTGGGGGAAAGTTACCCTAAAGTTCAATTTTGAACTCTATTCCGAAACAAAGTTCGGATAGAGTTGGGGCAAAGTCCAACGTTCAACTCTATCCCCGTATAAAGTTCGGATAGAGTTGGGGGAAAGTAACCCCAAAATCCAACACTCAACTCTATCCTGGTATAAAGTTCGGATAGAGTTGGAGGAAAGTTACCCTAAAATTTAACTTTCAACGCTATTCCGAAACAAAGTTGGGATAGAGTTGGGGCAAAGTAACCGCAAAGTCCAACATTCAACTCTATCCCGGTATAAAGTTCGGATAGAGTTGGGGGAAAGTAACCCCAAATTCCAACACTCAACTCTATCCTGGTATAAAGTTCGGATAGAGTTGGAGGAAAGTTACCCTAAAGTTCAACTTTCAACTCTATTCCGAAACAAAGTTCGGATAGAGTTAGGGCAAAGTCCAACGTTCACTTCTATCCCGGTATAAAGTTCAGATAGAGTTGGGGGAAAGTAACCCCAAATTCCAACACTCAACTCTATCCTGGTATAAAGTTCGGATAGAGTTGGAGGAAAGTTACCCTAAAATTTAACTTTCAACTCTATTCCGAAACAAAGTTCGGATAGAGTTGGGGCAAAGTAACCGCAAAGTCCAACATTCAACTCTATCCCGGTATAAAGTTCGGATAGAGTTGGGGGAAAGTAACCCCAAATTCCAACACTCAACTATATCCCGGTATAAAGTTCTGATAGAGTTGGGGGAAAGTTACCGTAAAGTTCAATTTTCAACTCTATTCCGAAACAAAGTTCGGATAGAGTTGGGGCAAAGTAACCGCAAAGTCCAACATTCAACTCTATCCCGGTACAAAGTTCGGATAGAGTTGGGGGAAAGTAACCCCAAATTCCAACACTCAACTATATCCCGGTATAAAGTTCTGACAGAGTTGGGGGAAAGTTACCCTAAAGTTCAACTTTCAACTCTATTCCGAAACAAAGTTCGGATAGAGTTGAGGCAAAGTCCAACGTTCAACTCTATCCCGGTATAAAGTTCGGATAGAGTTGGGGGAAAGTAACCCCAAATTCCAACACTCAACTCTATCCTGGTATAAAGTTCGGATAGAGTTGGAGGAAAGTTACCCTAAAATTTAACTTTCAAGTCTATTCCGAAACAAAGTTCCGATAGAGTTGGGGCAAAGTAACCGCAATGTCCAACATTCAACTCTATCCCGGTATAAAGTTCGGCTAGAGTTGGGGGAAAGTAACCCCAAATTCCAACACTCAACTATATCCCGGTATAAAGTTCTGATAGAGTTGGGGGAAAGTTACCCTAAAGTTCAATTTTCAACTCTATTCCGAAACAAAGTTCGGATAGAGTTGGGGCAAAGTAACCGCAAAGTCCAACATTCAACTCTATCCCGGTATAAAGTTGAGATAGACTTGGCATAATACCAAAATTCAGAAAAACATTCAACTCTTAACTTTGAAAAGCATTAAATGTTGAGAAAACGATGATGACATCTCAAAACCTCATTTCGTTATTCATTAAGTGTTAAGAATTGATAAAAAACACGAACTCTCACTCAACTCTATCCCAACTCTAAAATTTTGGAAATATTGTAGAGTTGAACTTTACACTTGGTCCGCTAGGGTATGTATTGAACTCCAAAATTTGGATACTTGATCATTTTTAAAGGAAAAAAAACGTGGAGGGTGCTTGTGGGAACATGCAGTGTCACATGTGATGAAAAATTGTTGAATAAAAACTGGACTGGAATGTTGAGGTTCTATATGCACACGTAATTATCCTAAGAATGTTTCGCTCCATCCATTGACAATCGACCGGATTTGAACATTTAGAAGTTTCAATTTTCAAAAAATTATACATTTGAACATTATGAACATTGAAAATTATACACTTGAACCATGGTACCTAATGGTTCAAGTACCTGAACAAAGTGGAGTGAAACATGGAAGGCTCCCCTTTACTCATAAGTCGGATTGAGATTTCTTATCTGCTGAGTTGATCGCACAGTGATCACCCTATAAGTATGACTGCGTGAATATTTCAAAATGTCCATACTTTTCTCAAACAAAATTCGGTCTTTCATCAGATAGGCGAGATCTTTTTACAACGATACTCGTCAAAGAATTTTGAGATTGATTTCATGGTTTACAAGTCGAATAGTAATAAAGGCGAATCATAGAAGTCAAGCCTTATCATGTAAAGAGTTGGGAACATTATAGTAAAAAATGTCAAGGAACATAGGGTTGGGCCTGTAACAGAAATATACAAAATTGATGCATTTACAAAAAATTACTGGTTTGAAAACTTTTCTATCTCAGGTCTTACAATAAAGGAAAATGATACACTCGGTTCAAATCATAACTTAAATTTAAGAACATGCCCACTGAGATCAACGAACCATTTTTCGATGATAATGTCCTTAACCATTATCGATGAACGTCCTCTTAACACTTCTACTCGATGAACAATTATGAAATGGTAAACACTTTTCAAATACATCTGTTATGTTATAATAGAATTTTTTAAAGCTTAATACTACCACCAGATTTTTGTTGAAGCAAACATTTTTCAGAAAATAACTTATGTCATAAATGAGAGTTTTTTTCTCACATTTTTATACATTTTTATCACTCAACTTCGATGTTATCATTAAACATTAGTTCAACAAACAATTAATATAGAATTATTCTAAGTCAGCTTTGGCTAAATCTTATACGTAAAAATTATTTTTTGCAGAGCCATTGAAAACTGCAGCTATGTTTATACTATATCTTATAAAATAGGCATATAACAATTTTGTACTTCAGTAGTTTATAAACATTTTGTTTTGATAGCTCATGTGATAACACTGATATAATTCTAATTTCGCCTTATGAGGAAATTTTTATCACATCGTTGGTAGGTAGGACTCAACGAAAATTTGTACCATTTTTTTAAGGATTAGACGGATACGCAACTACAATTTTTGATCAAAACCTGTTTTTTAATGATCGACGTATCACATAGCCGATTATCTATTTTGTGCTAATAAATTTCCTCACAACACATACGAAATTTAATGCCCCAAGTGGAGAATTGTTAGCTACATGTTTTAATACATTTAATTACTTTTTTATATGAGTATGGCCATTTTGGTGATCTTATCACACGAACGTTACGTATTATCACTGAATATCATAGACATGCTTTCAAAACTTTTTTATATCAAAGACTGAGAATAAATATGATGAACCAATATCTCCACTCTTCCGAGTTTCCTACCATTCTAGGTTTTCCATTTGAATCCTAGTAGATTTCAATCTTGTTTTGGCTGAAACAAAAAGATTCACATTGAAGTAAAAATTTAAGGGGCGACTACAATAAAAATTCAATATTCTAACGTGTTCTATATGCCTGATGATAACGTGTCGTAAAATTGAAACAAATCTAGATTCGAAATTTTTTCATCAACACAATATGAATTCGATTCCACATAGTCAAATGGTTTTCTTTCTTCTTTCCAAACATTCCCGTTTTTTTTCAGATTATACACTACGAAAATTGTTATCTTGAATTCGACCACTTTTTTCATTGCTTAGACTTTTTTAATACAAAACATCATAAGTAAACTGATTCACTTATAATATTTCATGGAGAAGGACATGGAATACCTCAAGTATTCATTTTCCGAATCTCCCTTTGTATCTGTACTAGTCTACAGGGTGTCTCAGAAGTACATGCCGATCTAGAAGGGGCAGGTTCAGGGAGTGATTCTGAACAGAAGAGTTAAATGAAATTTTTTGATCAGAGCAATTTCTGTTTGTTCTTGTATCCATGATTTAGGGGTAAAATTGCATAGGGAAAGAGGAAACAAAATGTGCTCTGATCAAAAAATTTCATTTGACTTTTCTGTTCAGAATCACCCACTGAACCTATCTGTTCTGGATCGGCATGTACTTTTGAGACACTCTGTATATAAATTGGATATTCTATTATATATCAGCCTATCAGAAATCGTGAGTCAGAAACTTGGTTTGCAATTTCATGATAACATATGTTGCACAAATAAGAGAGTTTTCACCAAAATTCGATACTTCGTTCTGTGAAACTTTGATGAGATCATTGTTTACATCATCAATGATGGTACAAAAGACAACTGCATTTGCCAAAAAATTCTAAAATGTTTTGTCATTTGCATTAGTAGATGTTTTCTTCACAAAGATATGAAACTGTAGATTAATTAATTAAGAATTGTCACACAAGATAGGTTGCATAGTTTTATATTGTTAGAGTTAATGACGGGAATTTTGAAGACTGGATTCGATCTCAATTTATGCGAAAACGTATCAAGAATCACGAATCTATTTATAATAATTGTTACTAATAGTGTTCATTACTAATGAACTAGTAATGTATTTTCAAAGTCAGATGATAGAAGAAAATAAGCTAAGTTGCGTTCTAATTAACTTTTCGATTAATATTTTTGGGATTGCAAAAAGTGGAGAATTTTCCATATAAAATTTTTCCGCAAATGCCAAATTTTCTTAGAAACTTTAGATAGAAATTGGATAAATTTTAATTCTTCCTATATATTAGTAGCTCCCCTAGATGAGGAGAAACATATGGTGTATGGTACGTAGATTCTGAGAAAGCTTTTGAAAACCGACTTTAGAATTGAATTTGCTTATCTCGTTTACCACTGTACGATAGATTCAAGTCAAACACAAATTAATTAATTTGCTCATACCCATACCTTTTTTTCGTCATTTTCTTTATCGCCGTCATCTTTGTTAGTAACTCTCTTCAACGTACTAGCTACTGGGGGAGTTTGGAACGCTAATTTTAATGTGGCCCGATCCATGCGAGGATGAGACTCATCAATCGAAACATCCCTCATACTTTTGACCTTTAGAAGAGGAGCACCTGGCTTAGTTGTGACGATTTGACCGACGAGTTTTACCAGAATGCGTCGAAGCAATTTTTTACTTGCTTCAAAGTCTTCTATCTCCACACAAAGCATGTAAATATCCTGCGCAATAACGCCAAAAGCGTGATCACCCTTGGAGCTCGCCCTTGTGATACGAGCCTCTGTTTTTAGAAACGCAGTAACGCCTACGATGATAAAACGTTCTCATTAGTTCATTACACACAATGGAAATACAAACATTTATTGAAGTTAATCGATGTCAAATGAATTAACTTTTGGGAAACATAGGATTACATTGTCAGCATTTTTTTACTCTCGATAATTACTGTTTTGAAGAAGTCTTAAATGCATAATTTTTGACAAAAGTGTACATAACAGAACCCTGGAATATCCATGCGAATTAATAAAATACTGTTAGAACAACCATTGGAATCCAATGAGGAGGCTCATTCAAAAATCATTATTGATGATTCCGTCCTTTACATGGAATTTTCAACATTTTAAAAATTATCGAAATTTTGAACATTTTCTAATTGACAGAAATTTTACGGATTCTAATCATTTGTTAAAGAGGAATACTGACTTTGGAATTTATAAAATTTTACAAATTTTGACATTTTTAATCTTTACAAATTTTTCGATGATTTAAAATTTTTGTTTTCCGCATTTTAAAATTTTTAATGTTTACAAATTGCATCAACCTTTAACATTTATAAAATTCATGGCTGATGCTAAGATACCTGATTTCCTAATTTTTCAGAATTCTCAAGTTCTAAAGTTTACATCAGTACCAAAATTTTCCAAAATACCAAAACTCTAAAAAAACATCAATATTCAATTATTGGAGTCATTCGCAATGTTAATATTTTCCAATTCTTGAATGCTTCGAAATATTGAACATTTACAAAATATTCAAAAATTACTTCGTACAAAAATACTTCGTAATTGTATAATTTACGAAGTATTCACAATTTTCTGATTTTACACTTTACAATTTTCAAACCAGTTTATAATGTCAAAATAGTGATAATTCACATGACTTTTCATTACAAGAGTTGAAAAGTAATGTTTTCCAGATTACTCTAAAGAACTCCAAAATGGCCCGAAAAGTACTAATTTATGGACGAAAACCAGTGAACAAAAGTGAAATATTTAATGTCGGAGTGTAAAAAACTACAAATAAGGTTATTTAATCAAAAAAGTTACATAGGACTATCAGTTTTATACTTACCTACTACTCCATTAACAGATAAGACGTCCTTGAGTGTGCTGTTTGTATATGAGTCGATAGCTTTGAAACGTCTGTTGCGGCAATCGTAGACTCCCAAAACCTCAACGTTACTCTCCTTTTGTACGTGGAAATCGTATAGATGAAGAGTCCATTGTTGACTCTTGTAGTGTTTGAAGTTGACTTTTCCGATCGTTCCTCCATCAATTTGGAGAATCTGCAAACGATGATTTGAATTTGTATAAGCTTTGTTGCGAAAAAAAATATTCACCATAAATATGATATTTAGGGAATGCAAGAGTCTTCAAGAAAGTTTATCCACAATTTTATCTGAAACTCCCCATTTCCAAAAATTCTTAACTTAAATTTAGAAATATCCATTCAAGAATCGTCAATAGCTCTTATTTTATTTCACAATGAAAAAACTAGAATGTCTATTTGTGAGATTCTTCAGAAACTAGTTAACTAGTACAGCGAAACGCATTAAGCTGTTTTGTACTTTATGAAATTCTTAACGAACAACTGTTAAAATCATGAGCCACATGTTATTATTTTCCGCAGCTCGGGGATATAAAATTTATAGATTTTTGTTGTCTTCAAGTAATGGCTTTTTTTCATTTTTACATATCCAACATTCAGCACATGGAGACTAAGAACTTCTTTTGACAGTTACGCTCATTTACTATTAAGGTAATGTGTAGAAATATGTGTACGAAATATATTTAAAAATCTAGAAACAATCGCAAATCAGTTTTTTGAGTCTAGAAATAATTTAGAATTTCTCAAGAATATTCCAAACACATGAACATGGGAAGTTCATGTTGACAACATTGCTCACATATGAGATTAGGAAAGAAATACAAATGAACATAAATCCTAGTTTACATGAGAGACGAATCTGGAAAAACTCGATTTAGGACATATTTATACATTGCAGATGAAAAACGATTATATTTATAAAAAATAGTTGTGAAGCATTTTGAACAATACAACTCATGTATCTGACAAATTTGGGGAATAATAGTGGATTTCATCTAGACAAATTGTTAGATATGGAGATAGGAAGGCTATAAAACTTACATCGTTCTGTTTCAATCTGGAGTTCCAAGAAAAAGCGTTATCCTCCCAGAATACTCCATTCATTCTTTTTCCAGCAGCATTATCGAGACGAATGGTCAGTATCCATTTTTTGGATGTTCTTGCCTCGCGAAGAGGCTCAATAGCTTCAACAAACCCTGCGAGCTCCCTATAATAATTTGTTTTTACTTGAAAAAAACTGTTCTACGAATTGTGTCAAGACAAGAACAATTAAAGATAGAAAAGAGTGGAATAATGTATATATCACTTTTGAAATTGAAAAAAATTAAATTTAATACATTGAAAATATTTTAAATCCTAGTACTTTCGAAAACTTTGAAGATTTTAGGTATTTCAGAAAAATGGCTAATTTCATAAATTGCAAAAATCCCAATGAAATTCAAAAGTTGAAGTAATTTCAAATATACGAAAAATTTCCAAAATTTTTTAAATCCTCAAGAAATTAAAAAATTTTAGAAATTTTTCCAAATCGACGTAAAAATTGAATTTTTGTGCGAATACCAGAAAATAAGTTTTTTTTTTGCATTGCATTCCTATAAAAATGATACAGTTTGGAAGGAAAAATAGTAGTAATGTTTATTAATTAGCCAACGGCTACATTTGAATACATTACAAAAATAAAAATACATTTCTTTCAAATTGCACCGTTCTTCACTTTTTCTCTTAGCATTCTTTTAAAAATCATTATCGTTTCGGCACTCTTCGTTTGGTTACTCAACTTATTATATAACAAAAAACCATTTGTATTTATTGTTCTATCCGCAGTCTTTGTTCTTTTTCTTGGCACATGCAATTCATTTTTTGTTCTCGTGTTATACGTATGCTGACGTCTCTGAACCAATCTAGTCAAGTACTCTGGCATTCCATTATTTATCATTTTGTATATAAATACACAAATATTACATTTTATTCTTTGTTCTATGGACATAAAACATAATGTATTAAGCATACTTTTTACAGACGTATATCTGCTTACTCTAAGAATCACTCTCATTGCTCTATTCTGAGTTTTTTACAACATAGCCAAGGATCCCTTATTTAAATTTAGCAATAACGTTGAACAATAATCGTAGTGTGGTGCAATAATTGATTTATACAGTAAAACCTTCGTGTAATCCCCAATATAATTAGATATTCTGTACAACCAACTAATTTTTCTGCTAACCTTCTTCGCAATATAACGAGCATGTTCAGTATATGTCAAAAATTCACCCAAAATTATACCTAGATATTTGGTCTGTGTGACCTGAAGAATTTTCTCATTATTCATTCTAATATCACATTCTTGGTTAATTCTTCTCTTTTTATCTCTAAGCAACATGAATGCTGTTTTTTTATAATTGGCTTTCATACTATTTGCATTCAACCATTTTTGCAGTTCACTTAAAGTTTCATTCATAATCATTTCTATATTTTTTTTATTTTTTCCACAAATATATAAAATCATATCATCCGCAAATAATTCAATTCTATATCCATACATACATGCAGTTTTGAGAATATCACTTATGTATAGAATGAACAGCAGTGGTCCCAGTTTTGATCCTTGTGGAACACCAAACCTCACATTCCTTTGCTCCGATCTGACTTCGCCAACTTGGACTTGCTGAGTCCTATCTGTTAAATAACTATCAAACCAACTGAGAACACTACCACCCACTCCATACACTTTCAACTTTTGGATTAATCTCATTCGATCAAGTTTCAAACGCCCTCTTGAAATCAATGAACATAACACCAATCAAATTACCATTGTCCAATTCACATCTCCATTCACTCATTGTTGCCTGTAATGTACTTTCACAAGAGTGATTACCTCTAAAACCCGATTGTTCCTCAATTAAAATTTCATTGTCCTTTAAGTGTTTTTCCAATCTATTCTTGATAACTTGCTCTAAAATTTTTTCGACTCCTGGTAAAATATTCATCGGCCTATATTCTTCCGCTTTGTTACTACCTTGAATTTTTGGTACAGGGTAAATCACTGAATTCTTCCATATTCTTGGGACTTTTCCCATATTCAAACTACAATTAATAATCTTCTTCAATATATCGCGATTTGCTTTCCATATCATTTCAATCATCTCAGATGATATTGCATCATTTTTGCCTTTGTTTTTGTCTATGTTTTTCACTATACTGTTCATTTCATCATCATTAACTTGAGTAAATTCATCCAGTCGTGTTTCATATACTGGTTTATCAATCTCCACATTCCCTGAGAGCCTATTCTCGAGTCGATCCGTCAGAGATTTTCACGTAAACGGAGATTCGTTCGCTGAGCGCCCATTTGTTTTACACAGACAGTTCACGAGCGGATCTACGTTCACGTGAAACTTTCGGGTGGATTGTTTCGAGAATAGGCTGTTCCATCAATTTCATCAATTATTTGCTCCACACTATCGATGAAGTATTCATTAAATTTTTCCACTATATCTAACTCATTCTCATAACACACTGTATCAAATACTATTTCCTTAAATTGGGTTTTGTTATCACCTCCCAAAACAAGTTTTTTTTAATTTTTCCACATTGTTCTCGGATTAGTAAGTTGTGATTCAATTAAATTCTGATAATATTCTTTTTTAGCTTTTCTGACTTTATCAACTACTTCATTCCTCAATTCTTTATATTTACGCCAATAAGTATCACAATCACTCGATTTTGCTTTCCTATACATTATATCTCTCTTTTTCATTACTTTGTTTATCTCTTCATTGAACCATTTGGTATTCAACCATTTACTAGGAATATTTCTCTTAGTTACTGGGGAAACCTCATCAAAGCTATTATTTATTATTCTCATTAATTCATCAAAAATATAGGTTGTATATCCGAGAAAAAACAGGTTGAGAATTCGTTTGGGCTTTTTTTACTCTTAATTGATTATTATATTACCTATGTATGTACTTACATCATTACATTTCCGGGAATAAATGCGTTAATTTCCTCACTAGTGGTGAACTCGTATTCTTCTAGTTCCATTTTCTTGTTTTTTTAATCAGATATATTCACAATCGATTCACGTGTTGATCCGAGGCTGGATTCACCGGTAGTAAACAAATAGATTGAACCTAGCCTCTACTGACAGGTATGGCTTTCATGCGAATAGGTCACATGACTCACTGACCAATTATAATGCGCGCCGCGAAGTTTTAAAAAATTCAAGTTGATAATTTGTTTTTTTAATATTTCGTGACAAATCGACAAAAGTGGAAAACAAATGTTTCAGATATCGAATAATACGTTATCACAATAGTCCCAAATCAAAACTAGTGGAAATTGGAAGATTCTTCTCCATTTTTGGATTCCAAAATATGTTTTTTTCGGAACTAGTGAAAATCTACAAAACCAATTCCAACCAAAATCTGATCAGCTCTTAAGTTCACAAAGACGCTTCGATTGCGCCATACAGCATCTCAATCGCGTAATTCGGTCGTGAGAAATCGTTGACGAAACATTTTGACGGCATACATACACCGTCACACACACACACACACACATACATACATCTTCTTAAAAATGGTGTAAAATGGTCAGAAATGTTATGAAACGTGAAGATATATTGAAAAATCGAATTTTCAAAATCGGGGGCATTTCAATAACTTCCCCTATCGGGAAGTTAAAAAAATTTTATGCATCGTGGCGTATAGATAGCAGATTTTTTACACCTTTTTTTTTTTTTTTTTTATTTGAAGCATTCAAACCATCTGGTTCATTCTGCTATAAAAAAATTACAATAAAAAATGAAAGACAAAACAAAAAAAAACAAAAACCATTTCAGGACAATAGTCTTAATACAGTAAAGAAAAAAAAAATACAATATAGTATACATAAGAGTATCAACAAGTTGCGTACGCAGTATTTACATCATGCGGCACTGTTACTATTTCATTTGTGACGAAGCTTATTACCAGTACATTTCTAACTGTTTCGTGTTACGTTCAAATATTTAGTCCCGAAGACTTCAAAAAGGAATCGATAATCAGGAGAGTTTTTCTGTTTAATTTTTCAAGGAATAGTCTGATATCGTAAGGTCCAGGAAAGCCCTCCTTTAGCAAACCAGCCAAAAGTTTAGGTCTATATAGGGTATGTCTAGGACAGTGCCAGAGAACATGATTGAGATCCTCATACGGATCTCCACACTCACATGCCGAAGACATGACGATGTTAATTTTTTTCAATGAGCTAGCCAGATTGTAATGGTCTGCCCTAGCTCTATTTATCCAGGAAATGGTTCTGCGCGGGAGATTATTGTGTCGCACGTACCATGGCTTCCTATTATTCTTATAATAAAGATTGAAATAATCTCTTCTCTTTTCTCCATTCAACTCGATAATTTTCTCTTCCGTACTAGAATAGGACTCCTTTTTGAAGTGTTCGGTGAAATCAGAGTATGGTAACAGAATCTGAGTATTGTATGGATGAGAGGTTGCCTCGCCAGCCAATCTATCAGCTTCCTCGTTACCCTCCACACCCATATGAGATGGGACCCACATGAATTTCACAGATTCGGTTCTATTGTTCACGCTAACATGTCTAATGTAGTTTTCTTTTACGTCTAATATAAACTTGTTGGCTTTAATATTCATGGTCGGTTTGGATAAAAATTGGAGAGCCCTAAGGGAGTCACTAATAATTAGAAAATCCTGGTTCGGATAAGGGGAGATCATCTTCATAGCCTCATTGAGTGCCATGCACTCAGCGGTATAAATTGAAGCTAAAGGGTTTATACTAATATTTACGGTTAAATTTAAATGCGGGCAGTGACACGCTGCACCGACCGAAATTCCCTCGTCTTTCTTACTACCATCAGTGTAAACCCGAACAATGTCTGTAGACGGTTGTTCGATGATAGAATTAGGGTTGGACCCGGCTTTTACCGCTGCCCTAATAAATTGTCCCGTTTCTCCATCAAAAGTTGGAGATTTTATCAAAGTTTCATATTTGATTTTGTAAATATTGAATCTGGTGTCGGTTTGTAGATACGGTAAGATCAAAGAGATATCCTGAATACAATTTTTGATCAAATGGGGCCTAGTAATCGGACTGTTCATATATAGCCGTGAGATGGTAGATGAAACCTGGATGCCAGTATTCGACATGACTTTAGTCAAATAATTTTTGCATAGAAATATAGCTCGTGATTTGATGGTTGGCAGTTTACTTTCAGCAAGGAGTATACTTCGAGGAGTTGAATTCCTGTAGCCCAAGGAGAAACGGATTGCCGCGTACTGCAGCTTTTCAAGTTTATCTAGATGTGTTTTCGCTGTTGGAATATAGATAAATAGTCCATATTCTATGACAGAACGTACAAAAGCCTTATATATCATGCTCAGAGTCGAGGGGTCCGCACCCCACCAAGTACCTCGAATGTACTTGACCAAATTTAACGTTTTCAGGCACATATTCAACACCTTTTCTAGTTGCAATTTAAATTTTAATTTATGATCGAATATGAGACCACGAAAACGAGCGGATTGACTACAAGGAATCTCGTGTCCATCTATATTAATCTTGATGTCAACTGGCGGGGTTCGTCTTTTGTTAAAGTGAATCAACTGCGTTTTGTGGGGTGCCAGGGATAACCCTAAGTCTCGTAAGTTATTGCTGACTACCTTCACCGAATATTCTATCATTCTCAAGCTCCTGGGGACTGAGGGAGAGCTGAAATACAGGGCAATATCGTCAGCGAATTGCGAATCAATTACTTCTTTTGGAAGATTGTCAGTAATTTTGGAAACGTAAATAATATACAGCAATGGAGACAAAACTCCTCCCTGGGGAACCCCTTTGTATACTTTACGAGGATCAGAATTATAAAGGGATGTTATTTGTCTTTCATATGCTAAAAATTTTACGAATGCCACTAACTTAGATGGGCACTCAATTTCTGCAAGTTTGTCCAGTAGCTTTTCAACCTCAACATTATCAAAAGCGGATTTGATGTCCAAAAATACTGCGATGGTTTCCCGATTCTTGGACAGCTCATGGTCAGCGTGAATGAACCTGGTAGAACATTCTTTTCGCCTTCATTTTCTTTTTCTACCCACCATTGCAATCGACTCTTTACCATAGTCTCAAACAGCTTGCACAAACACGATGAAAGAGCAATCGGACGGACGTCATAGCCGTTGGGTTTAGGAATAAAATGTACGTAATGCTTGGTCCAATCCACGGGAAAATCTGAAGTGTCATACATTTCATTATAAATATCTAGCAATATTAATCGATATTGCGGAGATAAGAGCTTTATAACCTCATAAGTAATACCGTCTATACCAGGAGAAGAACCCGAGTTGCGAGTTGAAAGGGCTAGATTGAACTCCGCAAAGTTGAATGCAGAACTTAATACGTCGTTTTCCTTGCATGTTGGCATATAATCTGGGTCGGATGGACACCATGGAGGACTAAGATTATTCAAGGCCGCAGGAATATTGTTTATGTGCTGAAGATGACTCTGCTTATTAAACGAGTCATTGTTAACCCACGCGTTTTTCAGAATTTTGCAGGTGTTCCAAGTATATGAGATATTCTTACGAATGTCTATGGACTCTGCAAAGGTTCTGAAATTACTTGTTCTTTTCTGTTTGAACAAATTTCTTGCCGTGGTTACAGACTCATGGTAAAGAGCTAAATCATCTTCAGTTTTGGTGAAGAGCCACTTTTTATAAGCAGCCCGTCTCAACCGCTTAGCTCTATCACATTCCGCATCCCACCAGGCTACAGGATTTCGATGTTTGTCAGGGGGAACTTTCTTTTTAATAGGAGTAAATTTCCGAATGTGTTTCGAAAGGTGCTCAATGAAAAAATTGTATTTTGCGGAAGGAGATAATGAGTCGTATTCGGCTTGGAAAAAAATTTCATAAGTTTCTTCCAATTCCTTGAAGAGAGCCTCCCAGTTTGTTTTGACTGAAGTGAGCTTGAACGATACCTTGTGATAAATGTGTTTTTTAACTGTAATATGAATATCGACCGGAAAATGATCTGATCCCCAGGTTTCATCTCCAACTTGAACGTCCACTTTATCTGAAAGGGACGATGTTGTGAGCACTAAATCTATGTTAGATTGACTGTGGCCATCCTGGCGAGTAATGGTGTCCGTATTGTGTCATATTAAGTCATTGCTTGTAATACTATTATATAATCGATGTCCATCAGTTTTGCTTGAAGAACAATTCCATGAGGAGTGGTGTGCATTCAAGTCACCAACGATGACCACATTCCTAGACACATTGGACAGAGATGCCACCTGATCCCATTCCTCTTGCGAGAGAACCGGAGAAGGAGGCCTATACAATGCGAGCAAAGTGAATGATGGACTACAGTTGGTGATTGTCACCCCTATGTATTCTAAAGATGGAACGTAATATTATTATCGATAATTCTAGTGTAAGCAAGATGATTCCTAACTGCCAAGAATAACCCTCCCCCACGATCATGAACTCTGTCCTCCCTAATGATTTTAAAGCCAGGAATTCTGATAAACCAAGAGTTTGTTGGTTTTAGCCAAGTTTCTGAACAAATGATTATGTCATATTTTTTTGCAATGGCGAGTATTTCTTGAAATCGTAAATCCAGACTTCTACAGTTCCAGTGAAAAATGTTTAAATCTAGGGATATAATTTGGTCAGAAGAAACGTGAGATGATATTTGTTGTGTATTATTGTGCGTGGTCATGTGTGGACAAGAATCTGTTTAGAGGGTAAAGTCAGAAATCGTGACGCTATCGTGTTGTGAGTTTGCTTCGGACAAATCCGGAGGTATCCCAAGGATAGGATTAGTCGAAGCCATCTCCTCAGGAGGGGTCAAGTTTCGATCAGGAATGGACATGAAAGACTGTGTTTCAGATGAGTGAGAGATATTACCTTGTGATGCAAGTGAGATGGAATCTTTTTCTTGCCTTCGATTTTTTTCACGATTCGTGTGCATCTACTCTTTATGGCTTTTGTAGGGAGAACAGAGTAAACATCTTTAAGCAGTGCAATCAATCCATCGAGATCCTCGGTGAATTGAAGTGTAATATCCCTAATATTAGTGACTCCCCGAGTTTTATCAAAAAAACTCTGGAGTTGGGCTGAATTTAAAGGATACTGACAGTCTGAAGACGCGTAAAAAATGTTCAATTCTTCCCATTCGACTACGGCAGGTGGATTATCGATGATTTTAGGCTTCTTGTCCTTGCGACGAACTTCAACAAAAGAGGCTTCAGAGAGAGTCTCGCTGACATCGGACTCCATTTCGCCGCTATCCTCAAGCGTTTCCGCCTCGCATTTATCCTGGTGACTTTTTGAAGTAGATTGTGAAAGAGAGTCTGTCGACGAGTGGGCTCTCTTCTTATCGGTATTGGCAATAAGCGTTTCATTTTTGTTTTTGGTGAAGATCGGGAAGAGTCTCATCGCAGAGAGTTTCTGGGGGCTATCTTGTGATACGTGGGCGCTATTTTCGTCATTTCTAATTCCTCTGCTTGGAGGAAGTGAAGGGAAGTTTTCTTCTCTTCTCTTTCTGTCCCTCTCAGGGATGTCATCGGTGGTTTTGCCATCATTTTTAGGTTTGGGCGGAGTAAGTCGGGTAAATGAGTCGAGTCTGGTAGGGCAATGTTTGGCAATATGTCCTTCACGTTTGCACTCATAACAAATTACCTTGTCTGTGGAGAAAAAAACCCAGTGTGGGGATTCTCGATAGGTGACTTGTGTACCTGATGGCAATTTATTCACATCTTCAGGAGGGATGTAGACTTGTCTTTTGAAGCTAAGAACATTCCTCAGATCTGGATCTTCGAAGCCGGCGCGAAGGTCCGTAAAAGATGACACAGGGTGTATTTCCAATTTTGCAAATATTTGTTCCAGTGTGGTATTCGTAATAAACGGTTGGCATAACATAATAACACGTTTATTTCTATTGACGAAAGGACGTATTGGGATTTTCTCATTATCAATGGTAATACATTTCTTGGATTCAATGAGTTTGTCAACAGTGGCCTTACTATCGAGGTAAACACAGATTTGATTGTGACCGATTTTGGCGGCTCTATGAATCTTCAGCCCTACAACATTTTTTAAAGCTACTACATAGCTCTCGAGAGTTTTATCCAGTCTATACTCGATCACAACTGCTCGTTCGTCCATTTGCTCTAGGGTAGCTTGAGTAGTGTTTGCGTAATCGGCCATTTGGTTTCCATGATTTCCTTGAGACGACATTTTTACTGGGAATGGGATTCCTGGTTCCAGAAATCCACTCCCGACAGCAGAAAAAAAAAACCGAAAACAAATAAAGAACAACAGCGCACAATAATTTGAACGTTTGGATTTTTTAATTATCTTTCCCTATAATCAGTCAACTCAACAATTCCACAATTTCAAATTCGTATCGAATCGGAGCCCGCACAGATAAACACGTTCGTTCGAGGAGCGATGAGTAAACACGTCCGTTCCGTTCGACTGTCAACACGGGACTCATTTTTTACACCTATAATACGTAATAAGTTAAACAAATTTTGACTGATTTAGATTGTTCTGAAATCATTTGGGATAGTTTGGGATCAGATTTTCATAATCGCAGGCGTAACAATTTATTTAGTTTGAACTTCCCGATTTACCGGAAAGTTATTGAAATTGATTTATTTCTCTTCGCTTCGTAACTGGTATTTTAATTATACCGAAATGCTTTCTGTTGATTCCTGAACAAGTTTCTCTGTGTGTGTGTGTGTAGGTTTGTATGTATTTACCCGAATTTGTGCCCAACGATTTCTCCCAAATGGCTTGACCGATCTAAATTATCAGGGTCGGAATCAGAGCGTCTTCATGAAACTTAGAACGGATTGGATTTTGGTTGAAATTGGTCGAGCAGTTTTTTGCTATTAACAATTGAATTGTTCATAACGCTCTAGCGCAATAACCATCGGCGAATACGAAAGTTGTTCCCCACGTCAAAATTCACATTTTATATTTTATGACTTCCTTCCATAATTTGCATAATTAACGCGATATGGTCGTTTGGACAATAATTATTGTAATAAGTGAACGAATAGGACTCACGGTCGTCCTTAAGATTGCAATGGCAGTATTTCCACGAAGATTGGGCTGTCAACCATTTTATATAAAATTGTATCAGTATATATATTGCTATTAACAAATGCGGTTGTTCATGAATGACTACAGCTAATGGAAAATGTAGAAAAGAACAGTTGTTCGCGCTGCAGAAATACAGACTTTATGTTCAATTACTTTTTCCAGAATTGACATTATTAAGGATGTAGGGTCGTTTGAACAATCGTTCATGTAATGAATGAACGAATGAAGTCATCGCCGTCATTAAGGTCGCAATCGAAGTATTGCTACGTGTTTCTCGAATGGAGGGTCAAGGTTGTTAGATAAAATTGGAGCAGTATCTACATTTTTAACTTTCGAGTAAGTTCCCGAAACTACTATTACAGTACAGTAATAACCCCGGAATCGAACTTTGTTGTTTTCATAGGTGACTGGTGTTTTTACGGTACCAAAATGATTTCCAAAAATGTCGGATCGATGTCTGTGCCAGTGTGTGTGTGTGTACTTTGTCTTCGTCCCTCCCATTTGTACGCCCCAGGTAGCTGCCATCTGAGCATTCCTTCAGCAGGCGTACCAAGCGTCAACCCATGCGGCTGTGGCCGACTTTCGCCATCTCTAGGTCATCGTATTTGTAAACATAGGGCCAACCTCCAGAACCCCTGTACTACGATGACAGGTGCCTATGATGGAACCCACCCTCCCCCTGCGTCGGGTTAGGTTCCCGCTCGACCGTACGGTCTCATTTTGTGGGTACCACCTATAGCACACACGGAACGTTCCTGTTTCGGCCGGAATCCATGGCGAAATATTTTTGAAAATTCCCTGCCGGCCGGGCGCGAACCTAGAACCTTTGAACTAGTAGGCATGAGATACTCTACCACTACGCCAAAGACCCGACTTATGTGTGTGTGTGTGTGCGTGTAGATGTGTAGGGTTGTATGTATGGATTTATCTATGTTACGAGGTTGGAATCAAGCGGTCGTCATGAAAATTAGCAGTGATTAGTTTGTGATTGAAATTGAGGCAGCAATTTTTTTGTTATTAACAAGTGAGTTCTTCACAAGGCTCTATTGCAAAAACGATAAGAGATAGAGCGAAAAGTATTAAGCAGAACTTGCTCTGTAAGTGGAAATGCATGAAATTTTGGACACCTCAATTTTTATGACTTTCCTGAATTCTATAGGATTTTTCTCGGAATTCCATTATCAAAACTCGAAACTCAGTTGAGCCCCTGAAATCTTATGGATAGTCGGAATTCAATCGGAAACTTCTGTGAGCTACCGAAGTTATATAGTAGTTGTTCGCGACACCGAAGTCATCACTAAAGCAGACTCGCTAAATATCCTCCATCCTAAGACCTCGAGTCTGCTAAATATCCTCCATCCTAAGACTTTAGTGCTTAGAAAATGATCAAGTACTCATACTTTAGCATCAAACCCTCATCAAGTGTCAAGCATATCCTGAAGTGTCATAGAGGTTATACAATATCAAAATAGTACGGTGTGCACATAGATATGGATTATTCATAAAAAAAACATCAATGTTCATAACAAATCAGATATATTTTTATTTAAAGCCAATAGCAAATATGAGTCTCGACCAACAACCCACCTTTTTTCTGGTGTTTTACTCTTATTATATACGTATTCAGCAATCAATTGTTTCATAGCTTTTTCCAGAGGATCACATGAGATATCATTTAAAGATAATTTCTTAGTTAGATATATATATATATATATGTATCACATAAACTTTGGCTTTCATTCAGATATATAAATTGCACCGTGTGGTGTAATCGTTAGTTCACCAGAGCAGGAACGGCTTCCAAACTGCAGGTCATTGAAGCCAAGTACCTGATGATCTCCAACAGTATGCTACTAAATGTTTGACTGTCGCTACGTAAGCAATCACTCCGATTAAGCTGAAAATTGAAAGCGACGTGAATTCATAGTCCGACAGTAAGTACATTTCATCATTGCTCAACCGACTTTATGGTGGTCGAGTTGAATTGAACGCGATCAATTTCCGGAAATCAAAAATTTAATTCCGAAGAAATCATAAATATTTGGAGCTTAAACAAGGATCGAATGATCCAACTCGTTTATTTTAAAATTGAATATTTCTTGACTCCAGTACGTTCCGAGAGTAAACACAGGCTCAGAGATATTGTTCTTTCAGATTATCAATGGCTTCACTTTAATCATAAGTTGAAAATTTCAAAGAACGACATTACGCATGCGAAAGCGCAAGGATTAATAACAAATTTTGATAACACAAAATTATGTAACAGCGAATAGGTTAATTGTAGTTCATATCATGTACTAAACATATAGTTTAATTCTTCTGCTTTCAATTAGTCTATTAACCAAAATGAACGAAAGCTATTCGCATTGAAAGCGGTGCTTCTCGATAACAAAAAAGCTTTAGCTAATCCTCTCGTGAAACCCTCTTCGCATATGATATTATGGTTGACACGTATTTCGTTGAGCTCTTTGACTAAAAAAAGTTCTCCAAATATTTGTCAATGAGTCCGTTGCGTCTAGCACGTATGGCTCTACAGTAGGCGCTCTTTTTGGTCTTTCGAGAGAATAATGTTTACACATAAGAGCACATCGGTGTTGGTAAGTTGCCGTTATCGGCCCATAATTGAGCAATTGTATGGTAAATTTTGTGAGATAATTTGTTGATGATTCAAGGTAGTTGGAAAAGTCCCTATTATCCAATGCCGCATACTGAAGAATGTGGACAAAGCTGTCCAATCCACAAGTATTAATGACTTTGATTCCCAAACCCTTATGTTTTACAACACGACATTGCAAACCATTTGCTAAAAAATTCCCTTTTTTCCCAACAGAAGTCGCTGGTCGATTGAGAATTTTTATTTGCGGATATGTGGTAAAGTAGCCTGTCCTTTTTTTCGGTTTACATATTTTATCGCCGACGATCTTTCTAGGTGGACATTTTGGATTTACATTTTCCGGAACACGGATACTACTAACTGCAGCTGAAGACGCTCTGAGGTCCTGCCTTAAAGTGCTGGAAAACTGGGGATTTGTCATGGGAGTATTCGGGGAATCACTTTTCTTACTGTTAATATCTTTTGGCGTCAGCTGTGTATCAGTCAAAGATTGATCGTTGTTATTATAATCCTCTCCAACCAGCTAAAATATATCATGCGTATTCATTCCAAGAATGGCTGTACCAATGTTGGTACAACTGATATCATTTCCAAAAAATTCAGTCGCAGTATTGCCATCCATTGGATCTAGATGCCGCCAAAAATGTTTCTTCACCTCATTAACAATACCACGCCATTCCATTTTAGAATTCAAATCCGAGTCATGCAGTGACATTTTCTCAATCTGCTTATACCCTTTCCATTCGCAATGAAATTCTTCTGATTTGGTCTGGAAATCATTGGACTTCGGCGGAACGTCTTCGGATTTAGACAAAGATTTTTTTGCATTTGGGTGACAAGTCTTTAGGCTTAGGCTCGCATTCGCTGGATTGGGTTGAGAATTCATCGAACGTCCATTGATTGTCTTGGAGTTGGGCTGAAAATGATCGGATTTAGGCGAAAATTCTTTGAATATAGATGGGGGGTCCTTTGGACTAACTCCCAATTGATCGGATTTGGTTGAAAGTCTCTTGGATGTAGCGTGATTGACTTCTGACTTTGATTGAAAATCTTCAGAATTGAAAAGAACTTGTGCAAATTTTGGTGAAAGGTCAAATTGGTTGGATTTAAATTCTTTTGCTTTGGACAGAGATTCTTCGAATATGGGCTGATTGTCATTGAAGTTAGGTTCAAAATCATCGGAATTGGACTGGTCATTTTCGGATTTGAACGACAATTCGTTGCGTAAAAATTCGTTGGACGTGGATTGATTTTCAACCGAGTCGGCCTCAAAACCATTGGGTTTAGAAGGCGTTTTTGATTCAGGATGACATTCTTCTAACTTACAGGCAAAATTCGTGAAACTAGACTGCTTATCTGGGTATGATGATGTTGTAGGTTTATTGGTATTTCTGTGAACGAACTGTCTCAAATCCGCATCCATCTCGTTTCCCTGGCTACAGATATCCTTCAAATGCTCCTGTAAGCATATATTGCAACTACAAGGGAGTGATATTCCATCGAATATCCTGCGTTTTAACTCCTTGTAGTAACCTTCCTGAGACGCTGTTGATGCATGCGTATCAGCCATTTCAAGTGACAGAGCAGCTGAACTCCACAGAGGAAAGTCTTTCTCGATCCGCTTGATTTCCCGTACGATTGGCGGAAAATAAAGAGCGTTCTCTGTATTTGCCGGAATACGTTCTGGGTGATCTGGTTCCACAAGAGATATCAAGTTTTTGACCCATTGATGCGTGATCGTCAATTTGTTTCCAGGTGTAATTTCCTCTGGCAATGGATGGATATGACATGAAATTTCGATATCCTCATTTTCGCTTTGGATTTGTCGATCATCGACGATTGGTCCACGCAATGAAATAAATTCCTCGAGAGTGACTCGAGCTGATTCAGCAGTCAACGAGGAAGTATTCAGCCCAGATGTGGAGGATTCTGCCAATACTACTGGATAATTAGTGACTGGTGTTAAAGCAACCAAACACGCGAGTAGGAAAACCAGTTCAAATTCACGTACAGTTTGACGATCTACAAGCAAAGCAATCGCTCGTACGTAAAATCTTTTAATGCGAAATTTGTGCTGATCGTAAAAACATTCCCAAGGAGCTGCTGCGGCCATAAAGTGTGCAACATCTATCCGCATAGCAGTTTGAACAGGGAAACCTTCGTTTCTTCTTCCACAGTCATCCCGAGCCCATAAAAATAATTTATCAACGTACTCCTTAACAGTGAGTCCATTGAATACCTGACATTGTGCCAATAACAAAGCTCTTTCCGCGTCACTTGTCGCTTGCCGCGGAGGTGTCAATTTGTTCACTCTGACCCATCGGCTCAACCAAAAAAAAAAGGAAATCTGTATCTTGATGCTCAATCAGTACTTGATAAACTGGAATTGTTTTTTTTCAAAACTGATAGTCACCGTGTGCAAAAAAATATTACCTGTCAAACACCCGGGACCTTTCTCAAGTTTCTACACCAATGTCCCAGGGGCATCCAACATGATCTTGGATTCTCGTACCACTCGACAGTACTCTTTGAATACGTACACTTGTTCTGGAGAACAATAAATGATATGAACTGGGTTTAAGCTGACTTCTAGAATGGTATGAGAATACGATGGATCGAGGGACATATCCCGAATTATGATATCCCGAGTATCATTGCGGGGAAGACCATAGTGCTCCTTGACAGCCTCCATTTTGGCTTGTCTGTAAATATTACCATGGCGTACATTTGGTGGTATGGGTTGGCCAAACTCCATTCCCTCTCGAATCAGTCTCTTCCTATAATTTTCTGGCCGTTGTCTTAGTAATTCTTTTCCGACTTGAACTCTTTCTGCACCGTTTAATGGCCTTTTAACTTGTCCATGGACTTCCTGTCGAGTATCCCGTGACATAATTTTTAGATGAAGATTACCAGACCCTGAATAATTTTCAGCGGATCCAATGAAAATATTTTTGCACGTATGACTCGCACAGGTAGCTTTGAATCTTACTGTGAAATTACCATCTTCATCAGCACCAACGTTTGACCACTTCCCGATCATGGCACACGGCATGTTGTATCGGAGCCAATAATGATGGGAAATAACATTGGCCCAGACCCTTGATTTCAGCCTTTTTTGTTTGGATTGTGTACTCTCATCTGGTTTGATTTTGTTCCACTGCTCCTCTGGTAGATTTAGGAAGAAGTGGTCCAAATTCGTATCAATATTTTGCAGGTCATCATCGTCGTCCGAAACTACTAATTTGAAATGGGAAAAAGCAGAGGCATCGAGATCTTCTTTCGGTAGTGTTTTCTGGGGCGGTGATGTAAGAATTCCGGAAAGTTTACGTGCAGCGTCAAGAGTTCCATTCTTATTGGCAGTTATATGGGTGTACACGGAATGTGGTAGCCATCGTCTGTTGAGGTCCTGACTGATCTTTTTCCAGACATCGTGGGATGGGGGTGGAAACCGATTAGTCAAATATTTTTGAATTACTTTAATACTTTCGTCCATTTAATACAAATGGGTATACACATAAACCCATCCACCCATACACACACTGGGAGAAACCTAACTCCCGAAACCAAGGCTGCCAAGGGTGGGCTCCCTATAACAGCCTACATATTAAAGAAGAAACCATGGCCAGTACAACCATTGGAAAAATGATTACGGTGCAGGGGAGGGATACCCGAGTACCGGCGGGTGAGAGTGCCGAAGCAGGCTCGAGCTCGTCGAGATCCGACTACTGCAGCCCTCAAGAGGTGGACCACTTGGCCTCTGATGGGTCTACTACCCCAAGTGAAGAACTTCTGAAGAAAAGGCAAGCTGAAATGGTTAAGATTGATAACCTTTTAAAAGACTTGTTGGAGTATATCACTCCGAAGGCAAACGTTCACAAGCACATTAAGTTGCAGGTCAATAAGATGAAAAGCAGTTATGACCGTTTCGTGGCACTTGACAAAAAAGTGATCCCACAACCAATGGTGCAGACTGCTGACGCCCAAACTTCACCTCACCTAAGTGGGCAGCCGAAGAGAAAAGATATCTCACCTCTGGAGGAGAGAAAACTTCCACGACAGGTGAAAAGAAGGAAGGAAATGACCTTGGAGAACTCTGAGACTGCAAAGTCAACCGAGGCCACGGAGAATGACCGAGTAGTTCGAAACCCTACTATCCAGAACGTTACCTGGGATACGGGCAAAAGTTCCAGTTGGACAAAGGTCCAAAGGCAGGGAAAAGTGGCGAAGACACACCAGAATCAGCCTCGGATGAAGAAGAAAGCAGTAATCCGCCCTGATGCGTTAATTATTCGTCCCACGGGGAAGGATACGTACGCTGAAATATTAGGACGTATAAAGAAGGACCAAGGTGTCTACGCGGCTAGCTCATGCGTGGACAAAATCCGTAAAACAGCCTCCGGAGATGTTCTTTTAATTCTAGCGAGAGGAAAGAAGGACGAAGGTGTTGAGCTGGAGGAGGCACTAGTTGGAGCCCTCCAAAACGAAGCTAAGATGTTCAATAAGGGACCTCAACAGGAACTCGAAATCAAAGACCTCGATGACGTCACTACGAAAGAAGACATACTTGATGCCCTGAGGAAAGCTGATGGCGCAGATAGTGATATCTCATTGGGTGCCATCAAGTCTCTTCGCAAGGCCTACAGAGGAACACAATCTGCTACGGTGGTACTCCCTGACGCTACTGCAAGAAATATACTGAGTAAGGGTACTAAAATACGAATAAGCCTGGTATATGCTCGCATCGTGACAGTGGTAAGGCCCATCAAATGCTCCAAGTGTTGGCACTACGAGCATCTTGCCGTCAATTGCAAGAGCTCCATTGACCGATCAGACCTGTGTTACAAATGCGGCGAAAAAGGGCACAGAAGCGCCGATTGTAAAGCGTCTCCAAAATGTGTTCTATGCGTAGAACTGGAGCCCACGAAAGACAATGCCCATGTAACTGGTAGTATCAAATGTCCAGTCTACCAGGGTGCACTCCAGAAGATCCGTACGCAGTCATAGTGCGGGTGTTACAGGTGAACCTGGCTCACTGCACCACAGCACACGATCTGCTGACGCTGACGGTTCGAGACCTGAAAATTGATGTTGCCGTCATTTCGGAACCTTACAGGAACCTATATACCCAAAACTGGGTTACTGATACTAGCAATAAAGCCGTCATTTGGACCTGCGGTGCTCTGCCGCTTGAAGCATATGACAGAGACCAACAGTCTGGATTCGTTGTGGCCAAGGTGAATGGTATCTATCTATATAGCTGCTATGCACCACCAAGCCTTTGCTATGAAGACTTCACAGCATTCCTAGATAGACTCGTCGTGGATGCAAAACAGCATTCCCCAGTGGCAATTGCGGGAGACTTCAACTCTTGGGCAGTCGACTGGGGCAGCAAGGAGACGAATCAACGAGGACGGGCTTTACTGGAAGCCATGTCGACCCTAAATGTTGTCCTATTGAATGATGGAAACAAACCGACATTTCGCAGAGGACAAGCGAGCTCATGTATAGATCTCACCTTCGTCAGCGGCAGCCTGATGAAAGGAAACTGTGCATGGGAAGTATCCGAGATCTACACTGCCAGTGATCATCAGGCAGTACTCTGGGAGGTGTCGGTTGATTGGAGATCCGCACCCACACCGGAAAGAACAAATGGAGTCGGCTGGAATGTGCGAAAATTTGACATTGCCACCTTCCTTATGGCACTGAAGACTGCCCGATTAGACAGTAAGAATGCCACAGGGAAAGCAGACGAAACCATGCGGAGAGTCACCGACGCCTGCGATGCCACTATGCCCAGGAAATTTAGTAGAAACCGACGGCCACCGGTGTATTGGTGGAGCGGTGAAATCGCGACCCTCCGCAGGGAATGTTTCGCAGCGAGGAGAGCTTGGCAACGCGCAAGGAAGAAGTCCAACCCCGAAAGTCTCGAAGTGGAGTTTAAAGCCGCTAAGCGTAAGCTTACTAAGGCCATAAAGCTTCGCAAACGAGACTGCTGGAACGAACTGTTGGAGGAAGTGGAGAAGGATCCTTGGGGCAGACCGTACAAGGTGGTTATGACGCGGCTCAAGAGCCAGCCGATGCCATCACCAACCTGTCCTAGGCTCCTGGAGAGAATTGTCTCAGTCTTATTCCCCCAGCAAATGAGTGTGACTGAAAAGCAGGTGGAGGGTGCTATTATCGACGGAATACCGCCGATTACAGCTGAGGAACTATTGCAGGCCTGTAGTAGAGTGGGCAACAACAAGGCCCCCGGTCTCGATGGTGTGCCAAATATAGCGTTGAAAGCCGCCATCAATGCAGCACCCGGCATGTTCCTCGAAATGTATCATACATGCATCCAGGAAGGTATTTTCCCCAGCAGATGGAAGCAACAGAGACTCGTGCTTATCGCCAAGGGGAAAAAGCTACCGGACGAGCCATCATCATATCGTCCACTCTGTATGCTGGATACGGCGGGCAAGATCCTGGAACGCATTATACATCAGAGAATTGAGGCAGTGGTGGAACCCCTATTGGCCGAAGCTCAATACGGTTTCAGACGACGACGATCCACGTTGGATGCTATAGACCTGGTGGTCAAAACAGCAAAAAAAGCAATCGATGGCAGGCGATGGAAAGGAGGTACGAAGCAGTATTGCTTGGTTGTTACCCTGGACATCAAAAATGCCTTCAACTCGGTACGGTGGGATCCCATCCTCGCGGCATTGTCGAAGCTGCAAGTACCGGCATATTTGCAAAAGATGGTAGGTAATTACTTTACCGACAGAGTACTCAGATATGACACAGAGGTTGGTCCTAAAACATATAGGGTGACTGGGGGGGTACCTCAAGGCTCAGTGTTGGGTCCTCTTTTGTGGAATATCGTATATGACGACTTGCTCAAAATAGTATTACCGGCGGGGGCCAAACTCGTAGCTTTTGCGGATGACGTAGCCATAGTCATCGTGGGCTATCCACGCTCCAGCTCATTTTCGAGAATGTTTTTAACAAGATACGACAATGGATGGACTCGATTGGGTTACAACTTGCGGAGCATAAGACTGAGGCACTCCTCATTACGAGCCGGAAGAAAATAGAGACAATTACACTGCAAGTCGGTGGGCACGAAATAATTTCCCAGCCCTACATACGGTACCTGGGAAGTATGATTGATGCCCGACTTAGTTTTAGACAGCAAGCTCAACATGCAAGCAGTAAGGCAGGAGCAGTGAAGACTGCTCTTGCAGGACTTATGCCAAATGTTGGAGGGCCAAAACAGAGGAGAAGGCTCCTGCTATCATCAGTTGTCACGTCGGTATTAACATATGGTATCCCCATATGGACAGATGCCCTGTGAAGTCAAGCAGCACGACGGCAAGTTGTTCCAGTCTACAGACTGAGTGCCCTGAGGGTGGCTGGCGCATACCGGACAGTATCCAACGAAGCAGTGTGCGTCATTGCTGGGATGATACCTATCGAAGTTCTAGCGGAGGAGGGTAGGCGACTCTACACACGCAAAACATCAACTGAGCTCAGCCCAGTAGAACTGAGGAGAGAAGAACGTAACCACAGCATCCAGCGATGGCAGCTACAGTGGGACGCCTCGAGCAAAGGCCGGTGGACTAATCGACTTATTGCGGAGTTGAATGTTTGGCTTGACCGATCACATGGACAAGTCAATTACTACCTAACCCAGATGCTCTGAGGACACGGGTGCCTTCGGGAATATCTTCACAAATTCAAGCATGAAGATTCCCCGGATTGCCCAAAGTGTCAGGGAATTCAGGAAATGGCGGAACATGTTCTCTTTGCATGTCCGCGTTTCGACGTCCAACGGTCTATATGGGAAAATAGCGTAGGCAAACCCATTAATGTTGGAAATCTTGTGGAAGTTATGCTGTTATCAGAGGCAGCATGGAACGCGACAAGCGACTTCGCAATGGAGGTTCTGCAGGAGCTGCGCCGGGAGGAGCAGCTTCGGAAAATCCAGATTAAATGGAGGATCTTCTTACCGTAAACGACCGGAAAGGATTCGCTACTGAGGAAGCCGCCACTGTCGTCCCCTACGCAACGAAGTATTGCTCCGCAGATGTTCCGTCGTGATTTGGGGATACTGGGATATAGAACGTTGTCCTTCTACTAGTGTAGGCCAAGGGGTATTGTCCCTTGTTTTTTCTTTATCTTGTTCTTTTAATTTGTAAGTTTTTTTGGTTTGTTTTCAATAAAGATTTAAAAAAAAAGGGAGGAAAGAGAAAGAAGGAAGCGTGAGGAAGGAGGTTGGCTTCCTCCTTTCTCTTTTTTCTTAATAAAAAAAAAAAAAAAAAAAAACACTCATACACACCCACCCACCCATATACACACACCCACCTACCCATACACGCGCATCCATCCACCTACCCATACACGCACATCCACCCACCCATATACACCCACACCCACCCGCCTTTCAAACCGCAAATTTCATTTGTCAATTTTCAATCCTCCATTTTCACTCCTCAATTTCCGATCCTCAAGTTTCAATTGACAATTTTCAATGCTCAATTTCAAATTGGCACTTTTCAATTGGCAATATTCAATTTGCCATTCTTAATTGTCAATCCACAATTTTCAATTGGCCATTGGCCATTCTTAATTGGCAAAGTTTTTTTTGTCCTTTTATAATTGACTATTTTTAATATGGACAAATTTTTAATCCGCAATTTTCATCTGTCATTTGTCAATCTACAATTTTCCATTGATTGACAATTTTCAATCCGCAATTTTCATTTGTCAGTTCCCAATCCACAATTTCCAATTGGCAATTTATCATAGTTCAAAATTACGGGAAACCTTCGATAGAATATTCGTTGAATTGGTTGTCACTACTAATTATTCAGATTTTATTATTGCCAAACAGTGCAAAAGCATTTGCATAGGGGTTTAACAAAGAATAAAAAATGGACAAAACGGAAATGTCGCTTAATTATACTTAGGATCGTTTGGAACACATTCATCTTATCCTTTGAACTTTGCAAAATATCGTTTTTAATAAATAGATTTGAACTTTTCCTAATGTTTTTTCACGCACTTAGTTTTCACGTTCAACAGCTTTAAGGCCCGGCCTACACGAATTTTTTTTTTATTTTCTCTCAAATTCTCCTAGATTTCCCCAGACTTTCTGCGCATTTTAGGGCATTTAGTGGGGGACAAACAGCAGCCGAAAAACCGCGAGAAAAATTCTGACTTTGGTTTTACAAAAAAGGTCATTACATTCCACATGAAGGTCATCACCCAAAAACACTAATTAGTATTTTATTTTTCAATCACAATCCACGCGGAAAATCCCCATATTTTTCGGACGGATTCCACAATATGGCCGTCAAATTAGAGTCATTATACAAACAGAGATAATAATTAGCACATACACATGACACATTTGAGACACATTTGAGTGAAAAACCTTCATGTAGAACCTTGTAACCTTTCGTTTTTTTCCAAAAACACAATTTTTTATCCATTATTTCGGCCGTTATTAGTGGCTCAGAAACAGAGGTGACAGGCTGTCAATTTTAGAACCGCGAAAAGCGACCAGATGGCGGCACCGTAAACGTGAAAACGAACTGAATTTTTTCTGAAATAGACCTCAGAACGGTAACCGCCGGAGGCTCCGGGGGTGCTTTCGACATGTATGACGGCGGGGGGGGGGGGGGGGGGGGGAGGGCGGTTGAAATGCACCAAATCAAGCCATGTAGGGGAATTTTGAAAAATTCGCCATTTCGGAAATTTGAAATTTGGAACATTTTCAAATTTTCCCGAATTTCCAATATTTCTAAAATTTCCCAAATTTCCGCCATTTCCAAAATTTTCAAATTTTCCCGAATTTCCAACATTTCCAAAATTTCCAAAACTTCCAAAATTTCCGGAATTTCCAATTTTGCAAACTTTCCAAAATATCAAAAATTCCCAAAACGTCCAAAATTTTCAAAATTCCCAAATTTCCAAAATTCCCAAAATTTCCGAAATTCGCGAAATTTCCGAAATTCCGGAAATGCCCAAATCTCCAAAATTTCCCAAATTTCCGCCATTTCCAAAATTCCAAAATTTGCGAATTTTCCAAAATTCCCAAAATTTCCAAAATTCCCACAATTTCCAAAATTTTCAAAATTTCCAAAATTTCAAAAACTTCCGAGAGTTCCGGAAGTTCCAATTTTGCAAACTTTCCAAAAAATCAAAAATTCCCAAAACTTCCAAACTTTTCAAAATTCCCAAATTTTCCAAAATTTCCAAAGTTCCCAAAATTTACGAAATTCCAAAGTTCCAAAATTCCAAATTTCCCAAATTTCCGCCATTTCCAAAATTCCGAAATTTCCCAAATGTCCAAAATTTTCTAAATTCCCAAAATTTCCAAAATTCCCACAATTTCTAAAATTTCCAAAATTGCAAAATTTCTAAATTTTCCAATATTTCCAAAATTCCAAATTTCCCCGAATTTCCAAAATTTACGAAATTTCCGAAATTTCCAATATTTCCAAAATTTCTAAAATTCCAAAATTTTGAAATTTTCCAAAATTCTCGAAATTCCCAAAATTCCAAATTTCCAAAATTTCCCAAATTTCTGCCATTTCCAAAATTCCAAAATTTCCAAAATTCCCACAACTTCCAAAATTTTTTAAATTTCCGAAATTTCCAAAATTTCCAAAATTTCCAAAATTTCCAAAATTTCCAAAATTTCCAAAATTTCCAAAATTTTCAAAATTTTCAAAATTTCAAAAATTTCAAAAATTTCCGAACCTTCCAAAATTTCCAAAATTTCCAAAACTTCCGAAATTTCCGGAATTTCCAATTTTGCAAACTTTCCAAAATATCAAAAATTCCCAAAACTTCCAAACTTTTCAAAATTCCCAAATTTTCAAAAATTCCGAAAGTTCCAAAATTCCAAATTTCCCAAATTTCCGCCATTTCCAAAATTCCGAAATTTCCCAAATGTCCAAAATTTTCTAAATTGCGAAAATTTCCGAAATTCCCACAATTTCTAAAATTTCCAAAATGGCAAAATTTCTCAATTTTCCAATATTTCCAAAATTTGCAAAATTCGCAAATTTTCAATATTTCCGAAATTTCCGAAATGTCCAAAAGTCCAAAATTCCAAATTTCCCCGAATTTCCAAAATTTCCGGAATTTCCAATATTTCCAAAATTTCTAAAATTCCAAAATTTTCAAAATTTCCAAAATTCCCGAAATTCCCAAAATTCCAAAATTCCAAATTTCCCAAATTTCCGCTATTTCCAAAATTCCAAACTTCCAAAATTCCAAATTTCCAAAATTTCCAAAATTTCCAAAATTTCCAAAATTTCCAAAATTTCCAAAATTTCCAAAATTTCCAAAATTTCCAAAATTTCCAAAATTTCCAAAATTTCCAATTTTGCAAACTTTCCCAAATATCAAAAATTCCCAAAATTTCCAAAGTTCCCAAAATTTACGAAATTCCCAAAGTTCCAAAATTCCAAATTTCCCAAATTTCCGCCACTTCCAAAATTCCGAAATTTCCCAAATATCCAAAATTTTCTAAATTCCCAAAATTTCCAAATTTCCCACAATTTCTAAAATTTCCAAAATGGCAAAATTTCTAAATTTTCCAATATTTCCAAAATTTCCAAAATTCCCAAAATTCCGCCATTTCCAAAATTCCGAAATTTCCCAAATTTCCGCCATTTCCAAAATTCCAAACTTCCAAAATTCCAAAATTTGCGAATTTTCCAAAATTCCTAAAATTTCCAAAATTCCCACAATTTCCAAAATTCCCAAAATTCCCAAAATTCCCAAAATTTCCAAAATTTCCAAAATTTCCAAAATTTTCATAATTTCCAAAATTCCCCAAATTTCCGAAATTCCGGAAATTCCAAACTTCCCAATTTCCAAAATTTCCAAAATTTCCAAAATTCCCAAAATTTCCAAAATTTCCAAAATTTCCAAAATTTCCAAAATTTCCAAAATTTCCAAAATTTCCGAAATTTCCAAAATTTTCAAAATTCCAAATCTCCAAATTTTCCTGAATTTCCAAAATTTCCGAAATTTCCAAAATTCCAAAATTTTCAAATTTTCCAAAATTCCCGAAATTCCCAAAATTCCAAAATTCCAAATTTCCGAAATTTTCCAAAAAATTTTTTCGGAAATTTTGGAAACTTTGGAAATTTTGGGAATTTCGGAAATTTCGAACACTGTGAAAATTGTGGAAATGTTGGAAATTTTGGAAATTTACGTAATTTAGGAAACAGGAAATTTTAGAAATTTTGGAAATCTGGAGCATTTGGAAATTTTCAAATACCGTAAATTTTGGAAATTTTGGGCATTTTGGAAATTCTGGGAATTTGAAATATTGGGAAGTGTGGAAATTTGGGGAATTTTGGTAATTTGGAAATTTTGAAAATTTCAAATTTTGGGAATTGGTAATTTGGGAGAATTTGGAAATTTCGGAAACTGCGTAAATTTTGGGAATTTTGGAAATATTAGAAATGTTGGAAAGTTAGTAAATGGTAGAAATTTTGAAAATCTTGAAAATTTAAAATTTTGGGAATTGGAAATTTTGCAAATTCCGTAAATTTCGGGAAATGCGGAAATTTCGGAAACTATAGAATTTTTGAAAATTTTTGGAAATTTGGGAAATTTCGGAAATTCTGAGAATTTTGGAAAATTCGGATATTTTGAAGATTTTGGAAATTTCGCAAATTTTGAATTTTGAAAATCTGAAAATTTTGAAAATCAGAAAACTTTGGAATTTTAAAGTGGAACATTTTGGAATTGAAAATTTTTTAAATATAAACTGGTTGAAATTTTCAAAATTCCACAAATTTTGGAAATTCCACAAATTTTCAAAATTTTTCGAAGTTTTGGGAATGTGGGAAATTTCGAGAGTTTTCCAATTTTTGAAATTTTGAAATACGATATTTGGAAAATTTGAAATTTTGGGAATTTTGAGACTTGGAAATTTGAAATCTTGAGAATTTTCGGAGTTTTAAAAATTTTGGGAATTTTGAATATTTTGGAAATTTAAAAAAATTTGAAAATTTCGGAAAATTTGAAAATTTTGGGATTTTTTGAAAATTTTGCAAATATCGGAAATTTGGCAAATTTTATAATTGTTGAAATATTTAAAATTTCAAAATTTTCAAATTCCAAAACTTTGTAAATTGAAATCTTTAAAATTACAAATTGTTGAAGTTTGAAATAGTTTGCAAAATGGAATCTTCCCAAACTTCGGTTCGTCGAAAGTAAACAAAACGTGACCAACGGTAACCCGCACATGTTTTGGCGAAGCAGTCGCAGGGGGGCAGGGGGGAACAGCGCCGCGGCGATTGGAAAAAACATATGAGGGAAATATTGCAACTAACGACGGTGCACTGTATATCTAATTTGATCAATGGTGCGAGACAAAGCTGTTTTATTAACTTTCCGCCAGGAAAGTTATTATAATCACCATGAAAATGAAAAGTGAATTTCAAGATTTCCAAAATTCCCAAATTTTTCGAAAATTGTTCAAATTTTTCAAAACTTCGAATGTGAACCAGCTCCAATTTCCCCAATTCCATATTTCAGAAAATTCAAATTCCCAAGTTTTTAAATATCAATCGTTTCCAAATTTCCAAAAATATTATATTTCAAAGATTTAAAAAAAAAACAACAATTCAGAAATTTCCAGGTTCTCAAAATTTTCAAAAATTTTCCAAATTTTCAAAATATGTCAAATTGTTCAAAATTTGCAAAAATTTTCGAAATTTTCAAAATATTTCAAATTTTTCAACATTTCTGAAATTTTCAAAATTTCTGAAATTTTCGAAATTTCTGAAATTTTCAAAATTTCTGAAATTTTCAAAATTTTCAAAATTTGCAAAATTTTCAAAATTCTCAAATGACAAATTTTTCGGAAATTTCGAATCTGAGTCATTTCAAATTTCCCTAATGTTATATTGAAAAAAATTCAAATTCTAAACCGCGCAGTCTTAGCGCTGCCGCTTCGGTACCTGGTTCAAATCCCCCATATAGGGCGAGAATTTTTTCGGAATGTCTGATGAGCGGGAGGTTACTCATAGACTAGCCGCCTGTACCGACACAGGTTTTCTGTGGTTTCCTGTGTCTTATCATGCGAATGCGGTGCAGCGTATGGACCACACGCCCATATATCCATAAGGGATCGAAGGCGTTAAAGATAAAAAAAAAAAAAAAAAAAAATTCTAAAGTTTTGGAATATCAATCGTTTCCAAATTTCCAAAATCCTTAACTTCCAAAATTCCAAATTTCCAAAAATATTATATTTCAAAGATTTAGAAAAATTCAAAAATCAGAAATTTCAAAATTCTCAAAACTCTTTGGATAATTTTGAAATTTCTCAAATTTTGAATTTCTTTAAATATTTGAAATATAATATTTTTGGAAATTTGGAATTTGGAAACGTTTGATGTTCAAAAACTTTGGAATTTGAATTTTTTGAAATATGGAGTTAGGGAAATTGGAAATGGTTCACATCCAAAATTTTGGAAAAATTCGTCTTTCCAAATCTTTGAAAAATTTGGATAATTTTAAAAATTTTGAGAATTTTGAAATTTGTGAAAAAGTTTGGAATTTTTGAAATCTTCAAATTGATTTTTCATTTTCATGGCGATTATAATAACTTTCCTCCCTTAACTAAGCACCCTTTTAATTCGCACCATGTCCATACTTCCTCCTCAATCCATACTCTCTCCCTTGTATACCTTACCCCTTTACCTTTAGCTCTCCCTTCCCTCGCTTTCCTTTCTATTGCCCACTTACTTCTTCTGTCCCTCCATGTCAGGTCGTTTTCAATCCTTTCTTTTCTTCCCTTCAGCTTTCTCTTTTCTACCATCACTTCCCTCTTCGCATCCATATCTTTCAAACTCACCCACACTAACTTCCTCTCATTCCTTCCATCCCCACTCCCTAATATTCTTGTGTCCTCAATCACTCCCTCCACCCCTAACGAGCTCTACAGCCCCTGCGCCTCTTCCCTACCACTCATACTCAACACAGACATACCCCTTATCATCACGTTCCTCTTCCTCTTCCTCTTATCTCTCTCTTCCGTCTCCTGTGTATCCTCCAACACCCCCACTCTCTTTCTGCATTCCACCGCAACCTCCCGCCTTTGAGAGCCCCATTCATCTGGGGGGATATAATGGGGTCTACCAAACTTGCCCATTTTCACAGTTGCCCACGGCCTAGTGAAATACATGAGAGAACAGTTGCCCAACGAACAGTTGGCCTAAAATAAATTTGCCCCTCGGAAGAGTTGCCCAAGGGACTTTCGGCCGGTACAACAGGCTCGGTATAGTAGGGGTTACCATCAGTTTTACCCACAATTGGTATAAATTACTATGTCGATTTGATGAGAAGAGATGGCAGCATGTTGTCACTTTACGCGCAACCTGATGAGCTAAGCCATGGATGCCATGGATAGTACCATGGATAGTACCATGGATACTACCATGGATACTACCATGGATACTACCATGGATACTACCATGGATACTACCATGGATACTACCATGGATACTACCATGGATACTACCATGGATACTACCATGGATACTACCATGGATACTACCATGGATACTACCATGGATACTACCATGGATACTACCATGGATACTACCATGGATACTACCATGGATACTACCATGGATACTACCATGGATACTACCATGGATACTACCATGGATACTACCATGGATACTACCATGGATACTACCATGGATACTACCATGGATACTACCATGGATACTACCATGGATACTACCATGGATACTACCATGGATACTACCATGGATACTACCATGGATACTACCATGGATACTACCATGGATACTACCATGGATACTACCATGGATACTACCATGGATACTACCATGGATACTACCATGGATATGGGGTTTTAACACATTCTCCAGCGCTTTATCCCGTCAATGGGGTTGGAGATGATCAAGAGACACAATTACGACCCTCGGACTCACTTGCGATAGTTTGGATTGAAGATGATGAGTAGTGGGTTTTAAGAGAGAGGTGGAAAGAGAGAGCTGATGTCTGAGGTATTGAAGGCTCAGGTTGAAATCATGTGGATAAGAGAAATTATAAGAGAAGATCGAAAGGAGCTGGAAGCAGCGGTCATGGGACTGAGAGATGAGGAGCAGAAAATGCTGATGTGGAAAAATAGAGCGAAGCCGAGGGGCAGGAAGGAGAGGGCAAGTAACTAAAGAGTAGGGGTTGAAAAAGGAAGAATTTAGACTGAAAGTAGGCTCGGGATCTGGAATGAAAGGCATGAGGAATGGAGTCAAATGGAAGGAGTTAGAGGGAGTGACAGAGGAGCAGATGCGGAGAGGAAAAAGGGAGAATGAAAGAAGGGGAGAAGAACGCATAGAGGAAAACTAAAAACCAAGGAGGTGGGGGAGATGCAAGGAAGACGGAAAATTGCTTTTCGGGGCGTAACGGGATTATAGGAAGCAGAGACAGAAAGTTTTCGGAATCGCGGCTTCAGGAGAGGAATGGGACGGTTGTAACCATTTATATCTTCAACTACCTGGTTAGCAAAAGGCTTGTGGAAAAGGGAGAAAAACTTTTTTTTTAATTCAAAGGAGGAAAACTGTAGGTCCTTTTTATAGTCCTGAAGGTTGCGTTTGACTCCGTGAACTGGAAGGTTTTGTAGGAGGTAATAGGTCTCAGAGGAGTTGAGAGAAAGGGTAAAGGAAAACATACGCGGATAACATGGTGGTAATGGCGGAGGAGAAGGTGGGGATGAGAATCATGGATTTTATACACAATTATATGAAAATTAAGGATCTGACAAGAAATGTGGACAAATCGGAGCTGATGATATTCAGGGATAGAGGGAAAGTAGGTGGTGAGAATAGGATTTGAAAGATGGCAGAAAAAGTAGTGAAAGTAGTTAAGGAATATTGTTGTTACCTGGGATACAGGTTTCAGGGAAGGTGATGGCACAGGTATGTGGTATTGGGAAGGAAAGGTTCAAAAAGCATTGGAAGAGGAAGGTCTGTGATGAGCTAGGGAGCGGAGATATGGGGGTGGTGAAAAAACTGCAAGAAAAACATTTGGAATGGGCGGTGGGGGTGGGGAAAAGTGTGCCCGGTTATATGATAAGAGAAGAGGGATAAAATGAAAGTAAAGACACCAAAGAGAGCGTGGAAGTTTGAAGAAAAAGTGAAGCGGGGAAAAGGAAGTGAGATTGCGACAAGTTGTTTGAGGGAGATTGAAAGCAGAGAAGATAGGAATTCGGGGTCCAGGTCAGAGATGAGGCAGGAAATTCAGGTATAGGGGCTTCAAGTATAAAGGTGGAGAAAGAGCGGTAGCTTGTATGGAAAGGAACACTTTGAAGACGTGGAAGAGATAGAGAGGAAAAAGTAGGAAGAAGAAAGATGGAATGTAATTGAAGAGACCAACAACTTGTGGTATAAAGGGCGATATGTGAAGAGCTATCTAAGTATTTAGAAGAGAATTTGGGGAGAGGAAACGTGGAATATGGTGGCGAGGTTCAGGCTAGGTGAATGGTTGAAGGATGGAAGAAGATGGGTAGAAGAAAGAATGGATGTGTGCAGCAAATGCAGGGGTAGAAGAGAAACGTGCAAGCATGTCCTGGAGGAATGCTTGGGGGAGGATGTGTGGTATCAAAGTGTGTGAGATTTTGGATGGAGAGAAACCGAAGTAAAAATGAATCATACACGGGAGAAGTATGAAAGAAAGGAGTGGGATGGGGATTGATTCGAAGGGAGAGTGCTGTATTATAGGCTGAATTTGTGAATTAGTCTCCGATGAAACCGGAAGCCGGAGGCCCACTGACAAAGGAACGATAGGGAAAAGTCAAGGAAAGTAGGAGTAATTGAATGAGGTTATGATTTGAAGAATGAAATGTAATGATAAGGGAAGGGAGATGGGAGATCCAAAAACACCTATTGACATATAAACCTGTGAATTGCTCATTATGATTATTTAATTCAAAGGAGAACATTGTTACACAATATATTTAAGTTATTCTACACCGATTTTTATTGCTAAAAAATAAAAGGACAGTTTTCTGCGAGTCCCTGCTTCATTAGATAATCCAAAACATCGTAGTCGTGCGCAATTGGCGTTTCACTGGGACAATCAGCCTTTTCTTTTCTTCCTGAACGAAAGGCAGTGTTACATAGGATAAACATTCATTATTGTAGATTCTCTACAGTAAGTGGAGTCATTACCGTATCAAAATATGAGTACAACGCACCTTTTTCCACAGTGGTCTCCGCACTGGCGCATGGCGCACGATGTTTACGTCCCTTGGGTTTCTTCGCTGCACTTCAGCACTTTTGTTTTCCTACAACATATGGTGCTGAATTAGTATGAAGTTATGAAAAGAGTTTTAGGTGGCCTAAATAATATACAGTATGCAGAAATGTTACAGGGCAATGTCTTCTTATTAAGGAGTTGACTAGAAATCCTTCGATGAAAGTACACCGAGAGCAAAGATTTCTTATATTAAGGGAAAGTCAGTTGTTTCAAGGCATCCATGGTCCTAAAATCTTGGGACCAAAAAACACTTGAAACAAGTGACTTTTTCACTTATTTTAAGAATATTTCACTTGAAACAAGTGACTTTTTCACTTATTTTAAGAATATTTGACTATAAACAAGTGTGATTTCTGCACTTAATTCAAGATAATTGTACTTAGTTTTACTAACGATTTTCCTCATTTTTAGGGAATTTCTCGTTCTTGAATTTAGAACAGTCTCTCTCTTGAATTAAGCATAATTTTTGTATTTAATTTGAAAATCTATTGTCAAAAGCAATTCAATCGTTATAGAATAATAGAAACCATTGGTCTGACGTTTGATTCACCGGTCAATTTATATTAACTTCCCGACGGGGGAAGTTATTGTAATCATGTCGAAAATGAAAATTGAAATTGGCATGATATAAACACGTTTCATGTGTGCCAGAATCATTTTCAGACGTTTTTAGGAAGATGTTCGTGTATGTGTGTGTGTGTGTGACAAAACTTTATCGAACGGTTTCTCAAAAACGAATGAAGCGATTCAACTTGTTTTTTCCATAGACGCGTCTTAGTGGTGGCCAGATCTGAAACAAGTTTCAACCCGATCGTCCGTGCGGTTTTAAAGTTATTTAGAAAAAACTTGTAAAAAATCGCAAATTTTTATCGAACGGTTTCTCAAAAACGAATTAAGCGATTCAACTTTTTTTTTTTTTTCATCGACGTGACTTAGTGGGGGCCAGGTCTGAAAGGAGTTTGAACTCTATCGCCCGTGCGGTTTCAAAGGTATTTAGAAAAAACTTGTAAGAATCGCAAATTTTTATGGAACGGTTTCTCAAAAACAAATGGCGCGATTCAACTTTTTTTTCTTTTCGTCGACGCGTCTTAATGGTGTTCAGGTCTGAAAAAAGTTTCAACTCAATCGCATTTGCAGTTTTGAAGTTATTTAATTAAAACTTGTGAAAGAATCCTAAAAACTGACTTTTTTTCTAATTTTTGCTATTTTTTATAGGAAAACGGTGAAATTTAATATTTTTTCATGCCATTCGATACATCTCTGTGTAATACATGCTTGACAAAAATTTGACTGATATTAACTCAGCGGTTATCAAAATATTGCAACGCAAAATTATGCAAATTATAAATGAACATGCGGGTGTGACTCTTGATGGGTCGAACCAATAACTTAAATATTAGATTCTCATTATGCAATTTTTTACGGTAAAATACGAGTTATAACCATAAGGATGGTGCACATTTACGTTTTTACATAAATGGTAAAGTCGAATAGAATGTGCACAATAAAATTTTATTGTTCACATTAAATTCGAGCACAAACTTGAATAATTTTTAATTTTTCAATACAAATTCAACAGAATACTCTTGAAATGTTGTTCTTTAATATATGTTCTCACAAATTTAATTTATCCTTACCAGATCGCGGAAAATAAATCTTAAAAAATTGCAGAATTAACCAACAACCCCCTTAATAGATAAACAAATTGCATCATGAGAATCTAGTCGGGAAGTTATTGGTTTGACCCGTCAAGGGTCACACCCGCCTGTTTATTTCTATATTGATTCTCATTGGTTGCAATTGCGCCAATGAGTTTGAAACTTTGGATTCGAATAGTTACAACACGCGAGCGAAAGAAGTGAGAAATTGTGCTGTTGGGAGAGCTATCTCTGTTGCGCTAGTAAGCATTTGGCGGGTAAGATGAAAAGGTGGTGCCACTTTCATACGGTTTCGATCAATTGGAGAGACAAACTGGCAACGACCGCCACGGCTCATTGGCTTTTTGTCGTTCAAATATTTTTCTATATCCAGAAACATTTAGTTTCGCATTTTAAAATGATATAAATTGACTCCTGGATTGAACTATTATTCTTCATTTATGAATTTCAACCCTTTGGAATATTTCTTGATTCAAGAATCTAACTGTTGTAAATTCAAGAACTATTTTCTTGCATTAAGAACATTTTTCACTTAAATTAAGTGTATTGGAGATACTTGAATTTACTGTTTCACGACTTGAATTCCAGAAAAAGTTTCACTTGAATCAAGTGAAAATTCACTTGTTTCCAGGGAAAAAAAGTTAGGACGGGAGTCCCGTAAAACAAGTGACTCTCCCTTAATACAAGAAATCTTTTCTCTCTGTGTATGGCGTTGTTCCCGTTTTATGGCTACTTCGTGGAATTGAAGAAGCCCAATTACATTTCAGATGTATGCGAAATTGTAATTTTTCACTCACTTCCATATTCTTCATCTTCAGCATCAAAGAACAAGTTGCTTGCCTCGTCAGGCCAATCTTTCAACTGCCTTGGGAAGAATTTTCCTTGGTCTTCCTCAATCTTCGTCTGGACTTTTCGAGGAAGGCATTGTTTCAAGAAAATAGCTACAGATTGTCTTTTGATCTCCCTGGTGGAACGAATATTAAGAATGCATTAAGGTACAAGTATATATTATAACAAGTTATAGAACACCTCATAGTTCTACGAATGTTAGGTCATCGTTAGTGCAGGAGACTTAATTTTTTTACGACCCATTGGCCTGAAGTTTGTTTTTTTTATGCAATTCAGATATAAAAATATGATTTGCAGATTTTTTATTATTGGGCCGTTTGAATAAATCTATACTCTGCAACTTTCTATATACGGCTGGATTTAACCAATGGATGGACACTCCACTAAGGGGATGCTACATTGAAATTTTAAGCACACTTCGTTTTAATGTCTCTTTAAAGTTTTTTTTATATTATTTTCCCTGGCGGGCCGGTCGATTGGGTTTGGATCCAGTTTCGATTGTGGAATCGAGTCGCTCAATATGTTGATTGAGTTTCGAGTGGCGGTCCATTTGGACTTTGATTTGTTTTTTCATGAAATCGACGCCCAATTGAGGAAGGCCTGAGTCGATTCAGAGTCGGGGGTTGATTCCATGGAAAAGAAATTAAAATCAGAATCGACCGACACTCGACACTCAATCGACATACTGAGCGACTCGATTCCACAATCGACCGGTCCGCCCGGGTTCGGGGACGAGTCAATCAGACATGATCCGCATTTTCCACGAGAATATTCTTAAAAATGTATAAATGTACATTTTTTATTCAACATGGGCCGGAGTTTTCATTTTCAGGAATCACCTTTTTTGGTATCCAAGGTCATATTGCATACTAAAACCCTAAAAACATACGTTTGCTTAAGGGGTCTCCACCGTGATTGTAGGGGGGGGGGGGGGAGCTGACAGGGAAGGGCACGATTTTCGTCAGTGTTCTAACCTCTAAATACGCTTAATTGTGAATATCCACTCATTTTTCTTACCAGTTTTTGAAAAATCGGCATCTTCTTGACAAAGTAAAATTACAATTTTGTTAATTTCCCTATTCAAGATCCACGTATGCAATTTTATTTTTTTATGGCAGTTTTCGGGGTTGCTTGATGCATTTTAGCGCATCTCCATAAGAACACCGGTAGATGACCATTTTTCCAAAATCATAACTAATTATCGAGGGTCGCAACTGATTTGAAACTTTGCATGAAATTTTTAACTAGTATCACGAATCGAAGAAAAAAAAATCAGGAAATTCTCCAATTTCCCTCAATTCCCTCGAATGTCTAAAGAAACCCCTTAAGCGTAAAAGTGGAAGCATCAAATAAGGTTCCAAAAATATTCTTTATTCGCACCTGGGATCTCCTTCTTGGCTTTGACTCGCCGTAAGTAATTCTTGTTGCGCCCTGATTATCAGCATATCTTTATTGAATACCCCTTCACTTCTGTTTAGCTTCCATCTTTTCTTGCCATTGGTCGCTCTTTTCAGCTTTATATCTTCGTCTTCGATAACTTCTTGAAGGTTTTCTAGAATTTTGGAAATATTAGTCAAAACTGAACAATTATAATACAAACATGATAAGGATCAAAATTAGACATACCCATCAGACTAAAAATTTTCACTTTGGGGCCGCCTACTCTCGGAGTATAATGGCGATTGTACGCCTCGGAGTCATTGTTTGTGCGTATTGAACACTGAGACGACGTCGGCTTTGGGCACCCACTGTTTGGTCAAATATTCGACGTACTTCCTTAGTTCCGGGTATTCATGGCTGTGTTGGAGGGTAACTTGGTCGATTATGTCAACCCCGATGGGGATAAGATCAGCAGGAAGTAATGCTGTGGACCGTGTTACCAGTTTGCCTTCCAGCGGAGCAACATACTTGTTCAACTTGCAGTCCTTTCCCCAGTATTTCGATGTGGCCTATACAACATTCAATATATATACCGGTATAGAAGGTATTTGAGGACTCACTCTTTTCCCTAGTGGTGCGCACGCGACTCGAGGAAACGATATTTGGCAGAGTATCGTTTCGGTCTCGAAAAACAGGGAAATTTTGAGTTTCGCCTTCGTTTCGTCTCGTTTAAATTCTAATAGAATAAGTTTCGTCTTGATTTCGTTTTTTTATTAATTTCCGTGCTGGTCTTGTCTCAGTCTCGGTTTATAAACAAACGATTGCCATTATTAATGGTTCACAGAATACATACAAAAAAAAGGCTTAGCATTAAAATGACCGGCTAGTTTATGTAACTGATCAAAACATGCTCATATAATTGTTATATTGCATTAAATTGCATTTTTATTGCCAATAAGCCTATTATCGATTCTAATATTTGCGTTTTAGCAACTAAGTCCTGAGAAGGGTTTAGGGGATTTAGACTTTCTATTTGGCCATGTTACTTCACTAAAATGATTGGTTATTAAAAAAGTTGGAATGCGTTGACTGACATAAGCATCGGCTGAAGCATCACATGTTCAGAATACGAAACACTCTTTTTGTTTTGGTTTCGGGAAATTGTATGAGTGCCCCCCATGTGACCTGCAAATGCTTGTAAGACAGTTTTCTTCCTTTCCACTTCTGTCAATCTTATTATTTATAACTCGACCGTCATTTACAAGTTTTGTGAGAATTAGAACGTTCGCAAGTCCCTTCGTCAAATATATGAACACTAGGGACCTGAAAACCATTTACGAAACACAACGATCTCTACAAAGAATTGAACTGTTTTTTTCATCAATAGCATGTGTGTGGATCACTTCTGACACTGAAGAGCAGCACGAAATCAGCAGCCCCTGTTGCTATAACCATCTACAAACAAGACTTAAACGACGATCTTCCTCGGTCGTTCATTTTTGTTAGTCTCATATATTTTTTCCTGTCTACTGAAAAAAAAACTGTAGTCGTCAAGTGTTCGCTGTATGGTTGGCAACAAATGTTCGTGACCGATTAATGCTCCGTTAGTATAAGAGTTTACTTCTCGAAAGTCACGACAGGACTCCATGAGACCCTTGCAAACGTCTCGCTTAGGAGAACCGAGACGAGGCGCGATGAGACTGAGACTATAGTATATGGGTTGCGTGTGCAGCCCTACTTTTCCCGTTCGAATATTAAGATCCGAACAGATCATTCAGAACATTTTTTTTCTCTCCGCGTCTGGCCCAAAAGTGTAAATCTTTCGCCCTTCAAATGAAAAGCAACTTCAATTTCTTACCCCTGGTGACAGCTTCGATATACTTATAATTTAATTCCCGGCTTTGTGCCAAGACAGGCCCGAATGGTGTAGCAAATAACCGCCCTTATTTACCTTAACAAAATGAAACCAGCAGCCCTGAACTCTGACTCCTGGAAAAACGCTTCGGCATGCTTTTAATTCTGCCTGCTCAAAGTCGGAAATTATGAGCTTTACATCTTTCAACCCAGGGGCCAAATGCAGAAGTCTGATGAGGATTGCTTTATATAGCTCGGCTCTTGCCCCTCGGCAGTATACATGAACCGCAGCGAAGGCCTAAGAGAACATGGCAATTAATTCGAAATCTTCTATAGAAGACAATGTGGAAGAGAAATTTATTCAAATGGCACCATTCTCTATTTCATTGCAAAATATTCGAGATATTGGGAAAACGAAATTACGATTTCTACATAATTTTATAAGTATACAAAACAGAACTGATGGGATCTTATTTGGGCATTCGAATGTGTAGTGGCACGAAGTACTCGGAAAGGAGTACAATATCTGTTCATTTCAATCCTAAATTAGTCACAAATCTATTTTCTACTTAATTAACCATTTGGACTTCGACCTATTTTTGTTGTGTCGGGAAATGTAATTTTGATGACGTGAATCGTGACCGCTATATAATGTATAATAATTTTGAACGTAGATATTTTTATCTGAAAGATTAGAAACTTTACATAAACTTAACTTTCTCAAATTTCAATATTGCGCGAGTTCATTTCTAAAAATTCGGCAAATGGCCATATTTCAGGAATATGTATTATTTGAGGGCTCCACGGCCCTCATTTCTTTGTGCATCGGTTTTAACGTAGCGCTGTTCAAATATGATATATTCAAAACCCCCTGATAGACGTATCGATTACTCGAGTTTTTATTTCAATTTTTAAACAAGCTGAAATTTTGCACAGACCTTCCAGAAATTTTAGCGGGAAGGGGTATATGTTTTTCGATTGATTGAGATAGAAAGAGAAAAAAAAAAGATCGATTTTTTGACAAAAAAACCAGTCGACCCGCAACCAACTCGGTGTTTAGGCGATCGTGCGTTGATCATTCCAGATATCTAGATCGATCTGTACTCGGAACGTAATCGACAAACGTAATACTGCACAAGTCGATTCCACAATCGACCCAGGCTCGAATGGTAATCGACCGGTCCGCCATAAACTTTCTAATCATAGAAACAGTTTTGAAAAATAGGAGAATAGGAGTTGTAAAATTATCACCTGGTTATCTTTTCTCAAGCTCAAAATCCACATTTGCGTGGCATCGGGCTTCTTCGGTATCGCCTTAAGGATAAAAAAGAATAACAATCGACATATTAGTGCCATAGGTTATGGAGGGTTATTGATTTGCGTAGCTTTCGAGAAAATACCTTCATTGTACCGTCAATCTCAATCAGCTTTGCTGAGTTGAGTTCCATTATCATCGTGTCGCTTGCAAAAATCAATCCATACCCTGAACCCCCATCAGCAGGTGCCACAGCACCTTTATAATTAGTACCTACTAATTTCTTCAGCTCATTATTGCTGCCAATCAGTTTGCCTAATTCCTCCAACGATTTAGGCTCCTTTGGTCTTGCAATCTGTATTCTGCTACGAATAACGAGGCTTCTTGCATACACTCCGTGAGTTCGATTATTGGTTTAATGAAAAAGGATTCACAAAATGAGCTTAAACGAAGATCACACTGAAAAAGGAAAGTTAGTCACTTTTTTAGAACAACAAAATATTTTCTTTTATTGATTTTTCTCGGGTACCAAATTTTCAAGCTACACTAGTAGATTACATACCTAGGCTAGAGGATACCTCGGCTCCGCCTCGGCCAACAACTAAATGTGATCTGAGGCTTTCTTACTTGCTCGCCGAGGTGCGTATACTATTTTTCTGCTCGACGAAGCCGGAAAGCGGTAACGTCGTTTAGCGCAGCGGCCCAAAAGTGACCGCTTTTCGGCCGGAGGGCAGAAAATTTGTTTTGACAAAGACTCGAAAAATATATACACTGATAAAAGTTAAATAGTCATGGCGACAAAATTTGCTTTATTAGCCTCTGAATTGTCGGGACCATCGAAGTTTAGGGGTAGGAACATAGGCGTCGGAAGCCCGGGAAAACTGTGGAGGTTTCCCCTTCTAAAGATTTTGTGTTGGAGCTGATTTGTTATCTCTACAGACCGTAGAGTTATGTTGATCCAGCATGGTTTTTTGCTACCATCTGGTTTATAAGGATGCCAATCGGTGTATTTATCGGACGTAGTGATTCTTCGATCTAGCCCTTAGCCAATTTCACTTCAACATCATTATTATGCTGGCATCTGATTAGTTTCATTTGTTTATAAAAATAATAGAATTTTAGAAAGAATAAAAAGTTTGGAAAGGTTAAAAAATAGTGAAAATTGGAATAATTAATTTTTCAAACAAATGTTCCCAATTTGCAAATAGAATATCTGCAAATCGGAGATAGGATATCATTTGGTAATATCCGCGAGCGTAAACACAGTTCAGTTAAAAATTACGGAACGCGCCGGAATTTGAACGTACCGTCGCGTCCTTTTTCTGGAAAGTTCCGTAAAAACTCTGGTTCGTTCTCTAATTTTTAGGGAACTTTTCACAAAAATTACGCGACGTAATTAAAACGTTGCGTTAAAACTCCGGCGCGTTTCGTAATGTTTAACTGAATTATATTTCACTCGTGGATTACGAAGTTTTCTACGTAATTTTTAAAGAACTTTTCTCTTGTTATGTCTGGAGAGTATCTCCCGTGTCATGACATGTGAAATTTAACTCACTTGCTAGAAATCGTAGATTTTAATTTTTTTTGACACTATTGGTTGTATAATTTTTTTTTTATCCGTTTCTTATCTTTTTGTAGCTAAATAAAAATCCACCATCACTTAACTCTGTTAAAATTGAGCTAAATTCCTTTTAATTAAATAAAATTTAGAGGTTTGTAACAATTTATTTAATGGTTGTGCAAATCGTTATGAATTATACAATACTGATAGATAAAATATAACAATGATATAATAATTTTTGCCCTTACTTTTTGGAATGTTTATAGGATACAGTTTTTATCTTGCGTGGATCCTTAGTTGTCCTTTCTATTTTGCCACCAGCTGAGTAAGGTGTTCACAGGTCGAGCGTGTGAATTCCATACATTGAGCGTCATATTACCGCGTTGGCTAATCCTTCTCTTCTTTATTCGGGTATTCCCGCTCGACCTGTGTGTCTTTGTCGCACCCGTTTGAGTGTTACGGAAGGAAAAATTTTTATATCTAATAAGTTATCTGAATAACGGTTGGCTCTCATTCTTATTTGAATTTTCGCAGGAATTTTGTTGAAATTTTTTTTTTATAAATAACCGACAACGACTGCAGAACTTGGTGTTGATTTTGGCTTTGGCGTTCTATTTGAGAAGGTTTGCAGTTCTATTGGTGGTGATGGTGCTGGAAGGCTGGGTATGGTGGGCGCTCGGGTTTCCGGTAACGTGATCATTTGAATTGGCATAGACTCTCTGGATTGATGATGCTCTGATTGTCCGGTGACGTGAAATTTCTCTGGTTTGGTGAGTTTTTGATTTACGGCAACATATTAAAAATTTTAGTATATTTAAGCCTTGCTTATAGGCTATAAAGCTGCAAATGGTAGCACCAAGGAGGATTAAACCAGTGATTGAGGCAGTTGTTACCGTAGCAATACGATGGTAATACTGTTCTTGGTGATGGAGTCCGATTTGGTCTACTTGATTTAGAGTTTCCTGTAGTGAGTTGTCGGAATTCATGGCCTTGTTTTCTGTTGGCAAAATTTGTTGTTGGATGTTTGTTAAGAGATTAATTGGTTTTGGTTTTTCTTTCAGTATCGGTGCCATTTCGATGATGTCGATTGTCTTAGGCAGCCCTAGGATGATGGGAAGCTGCGTTTTTATTAGACCTTTTCCTTCTAATATTGTGCTAGTGGTTCCTGCTGTACAATTATCATGGATATGGAGTGTTCCTGTACCATTTAGAATGATCGTATCACTTTTTTCATTTTGGCAACTGATCTCTAATTTTTCTGGTTGGGTGGTTGAATGCAACCATCCTTCGGAGCTGGTTAGTTCTGTCCATTGAGTTTCTATATTATTGGTTACTTTGACGTTACAGCTTTCATAGATTTCATGACCAGGTTGAATGTCGGTGTTCATCAGTAATGTATATTCGCAGCTCTGGGATGGTCCTGATCTTTTAATAGGTAACCCTCTTGGATAAGCCAAGCAGCGTTGTAGGGGCATGCATTGTTTTAAGTAATTTTCATTCATCTGTGCATATCGGTTTTGAGATTTATAGGTGGCTATATAGTCTGTGTTAGGTTTCACATATGCTGTGATAATTTTGGAATCTTGTACCAGTTGTGGAACTCGACATGGAATCATTTTGAAAAGTTCCATTTGATTTCTGGTTAATAGTGGAATGTTTAGGATGATTAAGAAATTGCCATGATTGAACGCAGTGTTTATCGTACTGATTTGACTCACTAGTGCTATGTCTAGCTTTGTGCGGGACAGTGGAAATACACTATCCTGTTCGATCTTCATAATTTCTTCCACGGCTTGTGTCAATTGTTGGTTATTTATCAGGACAGGACTCAATCGTCCATGTTTGGCATCTTCTACTGCATCATTAATTTTTCGAGTCGTCTCTAGGAATTTGATTGCTGCAAATTTCGCTTCAGTGGAAATAGTCATTAGTCTTTCTACATATTCTAATTGTGTGAGTCCATGGGATAAAGAATTGGTGGCTGAGAGAGCCAGTTTCAGGTTACCTTCTGCTCTTTCAATACTTTGGAGTAATTTTTCGTGGTCAGTTTTTATATTATTGATTTCAGCTTGAATTATATGTGTTGAATTGCCTATCAAATGGGTGATTTGCTTTTGGTCTTGGTACAGTTGGTCGATTTCTTTTGTGAAATGTTCCTGATCATTGTAGTCCATAGTTCCAAATAAATCTCGAGTGATCGTCCCGACAAATCCGAGCAGTGGGGAACGCTTTTTCCTGGATGCGGTACGTTCCTCTGTAGGTTCTTGTAGGATTTTTGCTAGATGTTGTTGCATATGGCTCAATTCTTTCTGGTAGTCATCCATCATTTGTTTCCCGAGAACTTGTGTGCAGACATCATCTAGTTGTTGTTCTAGACAATGGCGGTGATAATTTTTTATTGTTTCCATTCCGGGTAATGTCTGACTTAAGATGATCTGCATGTCGATTGTTAGTACTAATTTCCATCGTTTGTTTATCATTCTGATCTGATCGATTTTTTCGAAATATAACCCAGGGTTGTGTTGGATCAAATCTTGTTGGTATAATGATGCAGGTTTATGTTCTTGAGTTGCTATCCCGCAGATCGGTAATAGTAGAATGCTGCTTAACCACATCTTGGTGTAGGTGAGAAAACTGCAAAAATTTGAATTAGTTGAAATTAATTCTATTTGTTTATTTATTTAGTCTTTCATTTTAGATATTGGCAGCAAAGGGTTAATTAATTCTTTTTTTTTTGTTGTTTTTTTTTTTTTTATAGATTTTTGATCTTATTTTTGCTAGTTCATCAGCTCTTTCATTCCCATAGATTCCTTGGTGTCCAGGAATGTATTCAAGTTTTACATCGATTTGCTCTAAGAGCTGGTCTAATTGTTTTAGCAGCACTTGGTTCACCACGGGTTTGGATTTAGCGTTCAACCATCCGTTTCTTTTCCATTTTCCAATGTGTTCTGTCATGCAATTGGTAACGTATTTTGAATCAGTTAGGATTTTAATCTTGGTTATTCCATGTCGGATACATATCTTGCATGCTTCCATTATGGCGGAGGTTTCAGCGGTGATGTTGGTTGCCTTGATGCCTTCTATAGTTTTGGAAGTATTTAATGGATGATTATCTGCAAACCATATTCCTATTCCAGCGGTTGCGTCATGTGAGCCATTGTGTGAGCATGATCCGTCGACAAAAATTGATACTCGTTGCTGCATAATTTTCTTTTCTGTAACAGTTGTGTTTTCTTTGTTTAGCAATTTTGAGGGACTTGCTCAGGTTTCAATTTATTTGGATGTTTCATAAATTTATGACCATCGTTATCTTCGAGGTAGACATTTCCCTTTTCGGTTATATCTACTATTTCATAAGGACCAGTATATGCTTTATCTAGTTTTCCTAATTTCGGCTCCTTTTCTACGAACACAAAATCCCCGATTTTAAGATTCAGTGGTCGAGCGTTTCTGTCATATAATGTTTTGGAATGTAATTTAGCATCTACGCGGTTTTCATAAGCCAATTTTTCTATTTTCTCTAGTTTTGTGACCAGGTCTATCATGTAATCATTGTATGTTTTTATCTCTTGATCTTCTTCACTGATGTTGGTAGGGAGTCTTTTTGTTTTGATGTTCACTGATGTTTTTGCATAAAGCAGTTCAAACGGTGTGAAGTTGGTTGAGCTATGTACGGTCGTATTGTATGATAGCATTGCAAATGGGAGCAGTTCATCCCAATCGTGAACTTCGTCAGTGAATGCTTTTAGATATTCGACGAGCACATGATGACTCCTCTCAAGAGCTCCGTTTGATTGAGGTCTATACCCCGAAGTTGTTACATGATGAAACCGCAGGAGTTTACTCAATTGGGAAAAAAGTTTGTTGAGAAAGCTGGTTCCTTTGTCTGAGAGAATGATTTTGGGACAACCGTACAAGGCGACATACTTGGTTGCCAGGGCAAAAGCTATGGTGTGGGCCTTGATGTCTTTCAAAGGAATTGCTGTGCAATGCTTTGCGAAGTTATCCTGAATGGTGAGGATATGACAGTTGCCTGATTTGGTACGTGGAAGTGGTCCTACTGTATCAATTGATATTCTTTCGAAACATTCACTTGGTGTGTCAGTGATGAGCATTCGGTTTTTGAATTTAATCCGTAATCTTTTCTCAATTTGGCAGGTTCTGTATTCTGTAACTAATCTTTCGCACTCGCCTTTCATTCCTGGCCAATAGAATCTATCTCGTACTCGATGATATGTTTGAACTACTCCTTTGTGTCCTCCTGGGAGTGTTTCGTGGCATTCCTTGATAATCTCTGGCCGCAAAGCAATTGGTGGCATGCGTATTCCGCCATGACAGAGGATGATAGTCACAGGATGAGAACGGAATTCTTTTTCGAGGAAATAACGTATTCTGATGTCTTCATCGATTTCGTCTCCCTGATTTATCATTTTTAATTCTGCGATATCATATTTCTCTATTGCTGATTTTAAGTTCTGGAGGCACAGCTTTAGTACTCGAGTTGTAACTTTGTCAAAATGCCATTGCTTGACAATCATTGTGAAGGTTCTGAATTTTCCGCTTTTCGTGACGATTATTTGACCCAATTTTGGTTGTATTTTTCTTATTTCATCAAGATTTACCAGGTTCAAGTCCCGAAGTAATTTTGTATTTTGTTTGTTGAACTCTCCGTCAGCTGCTAGGAAATGGGCAATGTTTCCTCTCACGAAGGTTAGGCCATCTCTGGACTCACGTATATTGGTTGCAATTTGATAATCATCTTGTGGAATTAGGATGTTGTCATATATTATAGTGTGTTGTTGAGTATGGTCCTCTTTTCTTTTCGGAAGGATTGGGGTTGAGGCTCCATCTTTTTTTTGTAAGTCATATAATATGGGGTCGAAGAAAGGTGATAATTGGGGTGATAATTGGACGCTTGTGTTGCTCCTGAAGAATCGTCGCCCAATATCATCTCTTGGCTTTGTTGAGGGTTTACATCTTTAACTTCTTTACATTCCTCAACTTTTTCAGTAGTCGAAAATTGTTTATCCAAACTAATTCCGTTTTTTTTTTAGGTGATGATTCAGCTCCAGGATTTCGGAGTGGCCTTGGTGTTGGAAGCAACGACTCCCGAATTATCCCTGGTTGCGGTATGATGGACCATCTTGGTGTTGAGTTACGTTTTGGGGGATTATTGTCAGCGGTGGAGGGTTCTTCGGCTGCTTTCTGTGGATCCTCCATTTCGTCTGATGAAGCTGTCTGTTCAGAGTGGTGCAACTGAATTTCATCCGTGGAGTTTATTAAAGGAGTGGATTGATTCTCTGCTTCAGACATGAATTCTTGGAATTTATCCAACTCTCTGAATGATTTTTCTAAACTTTTCCTAGTTTCTGTATCAAAAGAATATCTTTTGTTATGGGGGTATATTACTATACGAGCTGATTCGTCAAAACTTGTGTCTTCCAATATTTTTTTATCTGATTGAGCAATAGCTCGGTTTCCGAATTCTGCGAATTTTTTTAGATTTTGATCTAAACTTTCTATATTCAACGGGGAGTCATTTTCTTTGCCGCAGATACGATCTACAAAATCATAAAACCGTTGGCACGCGTTGCACTCTTCTTCTTCTTCAGGGATATCTTCTGCTTCCGTGATGGCAGTTTCGTGGTTGTCGGAAAGGTTATTGGAGTCAAAAACTTCATCTTCTAAGATTTCTATTGGTTCACCCTCGATTGAAAGTTCCAAATTTTCTAAAAATTTTGTTGGACTGTTTTGATTAGGTTCAACAGTTGGTCCAGACATTTGTGGTACTTCTTCAGCTGGGGCCGGGATGATTTCTTCGGTTGGCATTGATGGTTCACCAGTAGAAGATTTATTCGATGACTTTGATGCTGATGATTTATAATCTCTGTTCAATCTGTATGATATAGGTTGTCGGGATCCAGTATTAAGCTCAGTCGCTCTCCTTTGTCTAAGTCTCTCAGCTATACTCGTACGTGAGTTTGAAATAATGTCTGGTTCACTATTGATTCTGACGTTTCTATTAATAGTTGGGATTGATGTGTTTGATTTTAAGGAGGGTTTTGCTGAGGATATTGGTAGGCAGGAAGTAAAAAGTACAGTTTCTTTTTGTTCTTGTAAAGGGTTCTCAGCGAATGCGTCAGCAAGCTGGTTCTTTTGTTGTTTTTTAATTTGGACTTCGAAGGTAAAATCGTTCAGATACGTCTTCCATTTTACTTGTCGTGATGTTGGGTTACTTGAGTTCCTTAGCCAGTTAAGTGCAGGACTATTTGTAACTACTGTGAGAGGGACTCCATAAATGAAGGGTTTAAATTGGTTCAGCGCATATACAACTGCTAGGCAATCGAGTTCCATGGATGTGTATCTGGTCTCTGTATCCTTAAGAGCTCTTGAAGCGTATAGTACCGGGTGTTCATCCCCTTCTTCGTCTTGTTGGCTCAGGATTGCTCCTAGGCCTGCTTCAGTACTAGATACGTGGACTACAAAAGGTTCTTTCATGTCTGGGTGGAACAGCAGAGAGTCTTTGGTGATGGCTGTTTTGAGAGCTTGAAAGGAATTTTCTTCGTCTTCTCGCCATACAAATTTGATTCCCTTTTTTAATAGTTCTGTAAGGGGTTTGGCAATTTCTGCATAATTTTGGATGAATCTCCGATAATAGTTGCTGAAACCTAGAAATCTATGTATACTGCGCACGTTATTGGGCCGAGGCATTGCAGTCAGAGCCCTAACTTTGGATGGATCTGGATGGATTCCTTCTTTGTCGATTATATGCCCCAGATAGGAGACTTCCTTCCGGAAAAATTTACATTTATCCGGTTGGAGAGTGAGCCCATGTTTTCTTAAACAGTGGAAGAGGTTTCTTAGACGTGTTACATGTTGCTCTAGGTTTCCTGAATAAACCACATCATCCAGGTATACGTAGAGTTCTGTTCCTTTAAGGCCTAACAAGGATTGATCCATCATCCTTTGGAAGATAGCGGGGGAATTTTGTAATCCAAAAGGCATTCTGTTATATTCATAATGGCCATTCGGTCCTATAAATGCAGTTTTTTCACCATCACTTTCATCCATGGCGATTTGGTGGAATCCGCTGGCTAAATCGAAAACGCTGAAGTATTGAGCTCCGCCGAGTTGTGACAGAATTTCGCTGATGTTTGGAAGCGGGTATGAGACTCCAACGGTTTTCTCATTTAGAGCTCTGAAACCGATCACCATGCGCCATCTTTTGTGGCCGTGAGAATCAGCTTTCTTTGGTACGATCCACAGGGGTGAATTATACGGGGATTCAGAATGTTTGATGATTTCTTGATCTAACAATGTTTCAATTTGTTTGTTGATTTCCTCTTGGTGTTGTGGAGGATATTTATATTGTTTTCTGTGGACGGGGGTATTATCGATTGTTCTGATCTTGCACCGGAAATCGTTGGCTTTTCCAAGTTTATCCCCTGGTAGATGGAAAATATCAGAAAATTCTCTGATGAAGCTGATTACTGCTCGTTTTTCGAAAGTTTTAAGGTCCTGGTCAGGGAGTGCTTCTAGGACTGTTGCCATTCGTTCGGATAGCTGTACTTTTTCTTCCACAGAAAGTGTCATGCAACAGGAGAATTTTTCATCTTGTGTTGGGACATCCATTTCGATAAAAGGTTCAATTTTAATCGGTGGAATGGAGAGATTGACAGCTTCTTCGGTTGTGTTTATCACACTTGTAAAGGCCACACCTTTCTGGATAGTAACCACACATTCTCCCAAAAACACTCCTTTAGGTGTGTCAATCCTTGGTATGTATCCCGTTTGTAGGGTAGGGTTCTCTACAGGAATTTGGATGACTGTGCGGGCTCTTGGTGGTATTGTTTGAATTTGATGGGGTTTCCCATATTGGTACCAAGTAATCGGCAGATTAGGCCTGTTTAAGGTGGTGATGTTTCTCTGGCGATATCTTATGTCAACTTTTTCTTGAAGTAAAAATTCTAATCCAAGTAGTCCACTCCCTCCAATTGGTAATTTATAATCTACTATGTGAAACGGTATGAGACTGCCCAGGATTTTTAGATGTATCAAACCGCAGGTTGGCAATGCTTTATCTGTGATACCCAGAAGGAATGGAACTCTTGGTGGTTCGATCTTGGCGTCTGGTTGTATAACGCTCCTTTCTATCAGGTTTATATCCGCTCCCGTATCGATGAGGAATCTATGAGTCCCTTTTGTTAACTTTTTCACAGCTAGGTTGATTCTAGGTCCGCCCCCGGTAAGTGCTTTTTGCAACTTTTCGTTTGAGTGAGATGATTTGGGAGACATAGGTGGATTGGTTGTAATGGATTATGTTTGAAACAGATGGTGTTGGTGTTGAAAGAGATATGAGCTCCCAATTGGTTGAGCATTTCATCTCCAATGATTGCGCCAAATCCACCTGGTTGATGAGGTATCACATGGAATTTTATACAAATTTTCGGATGTATTGATAAATAGACTGTTCCTAAAGAATTCATAGAGTTGTTAGATAGGCCTACTATTCCCACGATTTCGCTGATATCAATGATTGCGTCATTTGTCAAAGACTGGAAGGAAATCAGGTTGATGGAGGCGCCTGTGTCAATTAAGGCATTGACCCCTGATTTCTGTAGAAAAGGGCCCTTCAGAGAAATTTATGGACCCCCGGTTACTCTGCAGAGTACTGGAACTATTGTCTTCGGTGGAGACTCGACATTGTGTGGAGAGAGTGCTGGGATTGGTCGCTCGGCAGTGCACTCATCTGTCGGGCCATTAATCCGTTTAAAGAATCTTTTGACGGGCCAGGGTTGGACTGCGTGTTTTCCCTTGTTTTTTGTGGGTCATAGAACGAAGTCTTCTTTTCACGGTCTCTAGAACGTTCTCGAATGGGTTGAGAATGATGGTTTGTCACCATTTGTTGATTTCTCATTTCTGTCATGCTTAGCGCCAACTGCTGGAGTTGATTTGTTGTTGATTCTAACATTTTTTTGATTTCTGTTAGTTCTGAGGAATCCCTTGTGGATTTCTGGTATGAGTGAGAAGATCCTTTCTGAGTTGTCGCCAATATATTTGCTAGAACTACGATTTGATCACCGGTTGGATGTTCTGGATATTGATCGGTCTCTTCAACCAAAGATCCGGATGTTGGGAGACAATCTTGGTACAAATCATCCGGCTGTTAAGCAAAATTCACGTTTGCATATGGTGGTTCTGGTGGACGTACCGAAGGTGATCTTTGTGGCCCCATTGACGTTCTCCTACTTTGATGTCTATGATGTTCTGGATTTTGGTGCGGCGGTAAATATTCGTTCAGCAGTGCGGTAACGATGTCACGTGATGAATCTGGAGTTCTTCTTTGAATTTGATAATTATGATATCTATAGTTATTTGCTGAAGGTGTTGGAGTTCCGTAATGAGCCATATTTTGGTAATATGGTTTCTGAACTGTTGAGGCGTTCCATAGGAATTTGATGAAAATGATGGATCTGAGCACAACGGAATCGAAGGATATTCAGTGATATAACGGTATTGCGCATTATCAGGTATCTCAATTGCTGGTACAGCAATGGATTCCCGGAATCCGTCAGTTTCTAATTGAGTTAGAATATCTGTAAGCTTTTCTGGTTTTCTCCTCCTAACGCTGTCTTTGACGCTTGGTGGTGCATATTCTTTAAAACGTTTGATAGCTTCTTTATTTAAAAGATCTTCATAGAAATTCTTCTTGGTTTCAGATTCTTTACTAACGGGACCTAATCCCAGTTGAACCAATGCTGCTAATCGTTCCAAGAAACATTCCAAAGATTCTGTTTGAAATTTAAGCAACCCCCTAATCCTATTCATATAATAGGTGAAATCATACGAACCTCTAAATCTTTTAATTAAATTGGTTAAAATATCCTCTGCTGAATAGAGGGGTTTATTTGCGACTAGACTAATACGTCTGAGTGGTGGAAAAGTAGCTTGCTTCGTTTGCAAATGCTCTCGATTTGATTGTTTCTCAATTTTTTTGGTTGGTTATTTGTGGTCAAACAGTGCTGACTTGGTTTAATTTCTCAAATTTTGTAATTGGGTTCATGATTGATTGCAGTTTTAATCTGGGTGCTCTTATTTCATCATTTGGTATTTTCACGGTGTCAGGGAATTTTGTTTTAAAATAATATTTTGAAGTTGTTCTACCATATGAGTTGTAGTGCCTTTTGTTATTTTAGAAAATATGGATGATAATATACTATAATTATTTTTAACAGAAATGTGTGTTATATTATTTGTATGGTGATAAAAAGAAATCATTATGTAAGGTGTTCACAGGTCGAGCGTGTGAATTTCATACATTGAGCGTCATATTACCGCGTTGGCTAATCCTTCTCTTCTTTATTCGGGTATTCGCGCTCGACCTGTGTGTCTTTGTCGCACCCGTTTGAGTGTTACGGAAGGAAAATTTTTTATATCTAATAAGTTATCTGAATAACGGAGTTAAATTATTTTGTTGATTTAAATGTCAACAATTTGGACATTACACTCTCCGTGTATACATGCGTAACAGCTGCATTGAATTTACACTAAAAATCTTTAGTTTTATACAGGTATATTTAAAATAATGATTAGAATCTTTGGTAACCTTACTTTAATTTGCCCCACCGCTCACTCATTCACCGCTCTTACACTGAGAAAAAAGAAAAATTTTAAGAACACAGTATTTACTTGTCCCAAGAAAAAGGACACTCATGTAGAATTTTCTTCTGCATGAATCCAATCCAATACTTGTTTGAGACAAAATTGTAATTATTCGAAATAACTTGCCAGTCTTTTGATCCAGCCCAGTTCGCAGTAAACTGGAAACCAAATATTTTGTTGTTTTCAACTACACATTTTCTATAGTTGAATATACAATTACTTTACGTAGTATCTGAATTGTTAAGCTGATGAATTGCGAAACTGATACAATATTTATATTACTTGAGAGTAACGAATCTAAATTGCCCATTTGATGGATCCAATCTAATTAGTAGCTACTCCTTAAAAAACGACAAACGGCTGTCATCAGTATCACTTGCTTCGGTCTGTTATATTTGTTTTTAGCATGAAGGGTATATAATTTAATTGAAGAAACTTCACACCTAGCGTGATTACACGATTTCTTGAGAGAAGAAACTCCTATTTTGGCTTCACTCCTTCAATATTTGGCATGAAGGATTTCCCACTTGAAAATTATCGAGAACCAAATTTCTTGTTACAAGGAAGATTCACTCGAGAAAATATTTTTTTCATAGCTGTCACTCGACCGGCAGTACTACACACCGAGCTATCGGTACATCACACACTGACATACCGGACCAACACACACACGCGGGCTGTTGATAAAGAACGAATAATTAATTCACCGGCAGAGATTTCACAATAAAGTGGATGCCCAACAATAGATTAATAAATTGTGCGTTGAGATTTCATAATTTTTTGGCTATTGGTAGTGACTAAAAATGGTAAAAAGCTTAAATTCTAGACGCGAATTCTTACATCGAAATCACGTCAAATGTGACGTGATCCATATTTCATCGGCTTTGAACGAATATAATTTGGAAATTATCATGAAAACTAGGTAACGGTGTGCCATGCTTCCAGTTGCGCAAAAAAAAATATTTTTTGTGCCTGCTAGTCATTATAAACGGTGGTTATCGGTCCAACGAGCCTGTCGGTACAATGCCCGTCTCCCCTACACCTTTGAAGATAAGTTAATTCTCTCTAAATCTGTACTTCAGGCCGAAGCTGTGAGTGATCGTTGACCTACATTGAGGACACTACCGTGACTGTCCCGCTTTCGAATCCCTTAAGCCTAGTTTATGGCCGCACAAATTGCATGTGATGATTGTTAGCTTTTTACATGATATATATTTCTTTGAACTGTTGCGCATAATCAGCTCAACGATTCCATATTAGAAATAGAACTACCCTAGTAGAAATTGGACGAAATTCTGCGGCATTCAGCCGAAGTGGCTATACCTTTAACATTGAGTACCGCGGTGCAATACCGCGGCGAGGCCTATGCGACATTCAATTTCTAGTAGGGTAGTGGTGTGAGCATGTGTGTCCCCCATCCGGGCAAAAAAAAATTCCCGATTTGGTATTTCAGCACAGCGTACTTAATTTATCTTCTTCAATATACCCTGGTCAATCAGTGCGACCCCTCTTAGTGTCATAAAGAACAATTGCAGATTTGACAATTCTAAACTGACTCATTGATGAAGCAGATAATTATGAATATTTGAGTACGGTGAGCCATGGCAAGCATGAAGATGCGACTTATGCGCGTCACTTGAGTGGGAGTTGGTCGCCAATAGAGATGCAGCCGCAATACAGACGATGACTTTAATATCTTACCCAGCGGAACACTACAAACAATTGTAATTGTTAATAACATTGCATATACTGCACGAATGCCACCCAAAATGTAAGCCGCTCGATTCTGCACGAAAATGCTTTGATTGAGGCCTTCATAACAGCGCTGTATTCATTCATTCACTTATATACATAATTGTTGAGACGGCCAAAGCTCCTTAAGGTTGTTGTCCCGAGAGCGTCAATCGTAAAATTTCACACTGTCCGCTAGATGGACAATGCGATTTACGATAGAAACTTTTGTGGCTGTACAGTTCCACTCGACGCGCGCACACAATAATCTAGCATGCATAGATACGTGTCCACACAACTAACGCCGACTGGTGCGATGGTGGCAACCGCGCGCAGTGTGTCTCTGTCTCTCCTTTTCGCACCCAATGTATTCTTGTGTACCTGTGGCTCCTAACCTGGTAGATTAGACCGCATGATTTGTTTTCATCAAAGAGAGGTTAATTAGTAAAATTATCAGAGAAATTGATATCTGAAGAGCAACTATTGCTTTAGAAAAAGTCGTACTTGGGGCCAGTTCTCTATTAGGTTAATCTCGATTAACTCTCTATTACAATCAAATGAAGTTCCCCCACCATGCTACCTACGTGATAGATCTGCGGGACACCCCCGATTTTCGACCATGTAGTGACCAATCGCGTTCTAATTCATAACATGGCTTTTAAAGGATAGAATATGTTCCAGAGATTTCAAATATATATTATTCAATTGATTTGAGATATCGGAACCCCTTCAAATATGGTTAAACGGGGTAGAGTGGTCAAATATTCTATACACCAGGTGCCTTTCTGTGTGTACCGAGGTTTCAATGGATTTTATCACTGGGCTGTACATTATCGAAGATGCTGATCGTAAATATGAGAACCGTTTTTACATAATTTTACTACCTTCAATTTTTTAATAACAATTTAATTGTTTTCAACATGATTGCCCGGGAATGTTCCGTCGGAGAAAAAAAAATTCCTCCCCATATGCGTGTAAGTGTGTGTGTGTGTATGTGTGGGTGTGTGTATGTGTGTTTTTTTTTTTTTTTTAGAAAGAAAAAGAGAAAGAAGGAAGTCAACCTCCTTCCTCACACTTCCTTCTTTCTCTTTCCTTCCTCTTTTTCTTACTTTTTCCTTTATTGACCAAACTTACAAAATTAACAAATAAAACATAACGTGCAAAGGACAATACCCCTTGTCACATACAATACAGTTCGGTTGGTCCCCAGACCACGACGGAACATCTGCTGAGCAATACTTCGTTGTGTAGGGGACGATAGCCTTGGCTTCCTCAGTAGCGAATCCTTTCCGCTCGTTAACGGTAAGAAGATCCTCCGTTTACTCTGGATTTTTCCGCAACTGACCACTCTAAGGGCACTCAGCCTGTAGACTGGAACGATTTGCCGCCGAGATGCTTGGCTTCGTAATGCATCACTCCATATAGGAATACCATATGTTAATACCGACGTGACAACTGATGATAGCAGGAGCTTTCTCCTCTGTGTTGGCCCTCCAACATTTGGCATAAGTCTTGCAAGAGCAGTCTTCACTGCTCCTGCCTTACTGCTTGCATGTTGAGCTTGCTGTCTAAAACTAAGTCGGGCATCAATCATAATTCCCAGGTACCGTATGTGGGGCTGGGAAATTATTTCGTGCTCACCGACTTGCAGTGTAATTGTCTCTATTTTCTTCCGGCTCGTAATGAGGAGTGCCTCAGTCTTATGCTCCGCAAGTTGTAACCCAATCGAGTCCATCCATTGTCGTATCTTGTTAAAAACATTCTCGAAAATGAGCTGGAGCGTGGAAAGGTGTTTGCCCACGATGACTATGGCTACGTCATCCGCAAAAGCTACGAGTTTGGCCCCCGCCGGTAATGCTATTTTAAGCAAGTCGTCATATACGATATTCCACAAAAGAGGACCGAACACTGAGCCTTGAGGTACCCCCCCCCCAGTCACCCTATATGTTTTAGGACCAACCTCTGTGTCATATCTGAGTACTCTGTCGGTAAAGTAATTACCTACCATCTTTTGCAAATATGCCGGTACTTGCAGCTTCGACAATGCCGCGAGGATGGGATCCCACGGTACCGAGTTGAAGGCATTTTTGATGTCCAGGGTAACAACCAAGCAATACTGCTTCGTACCTCCTTTCCATCGCCTGCCATCGATTGCTTGTTTTGCTGTTTTGACCACCAGGTCTATAGCATCCAACGTGGATCGTCGTCGTCTGAAACCGTATTGACCTTCGGCCAATAGGGGTTCCACCACTGCCTCAATTCTCTGATGTATAATGCGTTCCAGGATCTTGCCCGCCGTATCCAGCATACAGAGTGGACGATATGATGATGGCTCGTCCGGTGGCTTTTTCCCCTTGGCGATAAGCACGAGTCTCTGTTGCTTCCATCTGCTGGGGAAAATACCTTCCTGGATGCATGTATTATACATTTCGAGGAACATGCCGGGTGCTGCATTGATGGCGGCTTTCAACGCTATATTTGGCACACCATCGAGACCGGGGGGTGTGTGTATGTGTGGGTGTGTGTGTGTGTGTACGTTGCCTATCAATTGCGCAAATTCAACTATTGATCGATTATTAATGTGATTAGTGATATTTCGTAAACTATGACAGATAGGGAAAAAAGTCATATAACATAAAATATGTAATTTCACGAGGGGAACAATTTTTGTTGGACACATTTACCGTATCTAACGGTTTTGGAGATACAGCGTTATAAACAATTAAAATTGTTAATAACAATTGAATGGGTGGGACGTTTGCGGAAACATTCCTTTTAGACCTGGAGACTCACGAGATGCGTCCATTAAAAAAAAGTCCAATCGGTCCAGCCGTTTCAGAGAAACCGTTCGAAAAACTACTGTTGTGGAAATGTGTGTGCCCCATACAGGGCACAAACAAAACTTCCCGATTTGGTATTTCAGTACAGCATAAACACGCAATCATTGAAAAATCGGGAAGTTGAACATCGATTTCGGGGTCATTACAAAAACTTCTGCAAAATCGGGAAGGTAACATTTTTAAATGAATTTAAAAAAAAAATTATAAGCATGGTACTAGGAATCGAACCAGAGTTCCAATGTTCCACTCTCATTCGTGTTCGCGTAACACTGATTGCATACATCTTTATTCAACTGGCCATACCCCCTTTATTATGCAAATTATGAAAAAAAGTCATCCTACATAATATGTGTATTTCTGCATGTGGAACAACTTTTCTTGTAGAATTTTCCCGCTAGCTCCAACGGTTCGTGCGGTAGAGCGTTATGAACATTTAAAGTTGTTTATAACAATACATAGGCTGCACCGATTTTCTCCAAAATCTAATCTAATAGCGATCTTCAGAATTTCGATGACGTTATTTGTTCATGAGCAATCCGGGATCAAAATTTTGGCCACATACATACATACATACATACATACATACATACATACACACACACACACACACACAGATACTTTTGCTCGGAATTTGATGGGAAGCATTTTGGTATACTTAAAACACTAGTTACAAAGTCAAAAAAAAGTTGATTTCGGGGTCATATTTCCGATAAATCGGAAAGTTAAAAGGCATACGGACGCGCACACACACACACACACACACACAGAGAACCCTTACTGAAAATGTGTCAGGAGCATGTGAAACGTCGAGAAAAGTGAAAATTTCATGATTCTGAGACATTTCATTTTCGGACTGATTACAATACTTTCCCTATCGGGAACTTAAAAAATCATATCTTGAAAAGTAACTTATCGATTGTAATTTCATTATGCTTGCGAGGTAGGACTCAGTAAACTCTGTATTCCATGAAAGAATTAAGAAATTTGATCAACCCTTTTTTGTAGAAAATCGCTAAAAGGTCATATCGCACACATACACACACACTTAAAAGGCTATATTGTTGGCATCACAAAATATGCTTGGTACTATAACTGCAGAGTCACAGCTGGTTATAACGCAGAAATCCAACGTATGCACTTTGTATTAGAATATGTTTTATATGATATGAGATTAAGCAATTGATCAAATATGTCCCTTATTACTACTGCAGGTACTGCCCAGTTTGCCGGGGTCTGAGATCCTTATTCTGCATGTCGTCAGAAGTAAAGGCAATATAAGCTCGGTAATTTTCCATCATTCAAATATACAATAAATTTTCGATAGAAGGCTCTATAGTACATATAACTCTCCGCTGTTGTTCATTGCAGACCTACGGTGGCTTCATTGCCTATATAAATGGCCCTTCTGAAGAACTTTTCCACGAAACCTTCAGAAAGATATTAACTGTGGCACCGCCATTGGCAGAGGTGCAAACTGTCTTTACAAATTATAATTTTGCAAAAGCTGTAGTTACAATACTTCCAGGAGCTATCACGAAAGTACTGTGGTTGGATTATGTACGGGTGCGTAGATAGTTTTATACCATTCTCGATAATAAATTGTAGGAAGTGCACTCATGTCAGAAAGGTCTATTCACACGGGCCACGGTAAAGTTCTCCATGCTTCTGTCATATACCCAACTTTACCGTATATCCACGGTAAATCCGAGATATGAATTACCTGCATTAAAATTGACCGTGGACCGTGCGAATAGACACTGCCTTCGATGGCGTAGGTATCTTCAGTTCTTAAAATACTATCACAGATTTTCGCCTGCATACTTTGAGACATGAACGCGCAATATTTGGAAAAATAGACCCCATGCCCTCGCGTCACAATATACTGAGTGACATACTCATGTAGTTTCTATGGTAATCTTCACAGGATGTCAGCGAGTTATGGGTGGAGACCGGCCTGAAGAATGGTCCTCTTCAAGTTGTCAGATTGGTTTGGACATTAGGCTTATGTCTCGAAGAGGATCGTAATCTAGGATTTGAATTGCTAGATCAGGAGGTCAATAAGGAAATCGATAAATTCCCACAACTGGCACTATTCCTTCACTTTTTCAAGCGCCGATGGTAACCGCGAATGGAAAAATTCATTGATCCTCGTTTTGCACTGCAATTAGATCGGCGAACAGATGCTCTCACCCGCTGCAGCGCCTCTGACATTCATAACTGCCAGCAGAACGTAACGAAACTGGCCGGTAAATATCTCCATAATTGTTTTTTTTAAATGGTAATCCGCAATTTATGAAGCTTTTCAAGACGTTCCACGATTTTGTTGTGTAGTAATAAGGAGGAGAATTTCAAAGATCACAAATGCAACTCAAAGCTTTTCTTGTGATGCGTAGAAATGTTGGTAGAATCTTGAGGAAAACTTTTAACAATGTTGTAAGTCCAAAGGACATACGCGTATTATTTTTTCTCTTAATTTGAATCAATGTGGAGGCAGCGTGTGACATTTATGCATGTGATAGTTCAATATTTCTTCCCAGATTCATATGTTAATAACAGTAAAATTATTGAAATGCTATATTCCCATTCCGTCCCGAAACATCAATTACTTTCTTCTATTGATTGTTTTATTGATATGAATATGGCACAAAAAATCAGTGTAATTGCTATCACGTGACTCCGAATATTCCCCTGCCATTGGCAAAATAAAAATGAAGTCAATTATTATTTATTAAGTACGGCTTATTATAAGTACAACTTGTTTCTGGGTGCGTAGGTGTTTGGCAAAAAGTGTTGACGAATGAAGCTGAGCTCAAGGCAGCATTCGAGACGCATTCTCCAACTAAAGTTCGTGATAAAATCCTGCCCTATATTAAAAAAGACGACTGCAATCACTTTCTCACAATTAGTAGAGAATGCAAGAGTCGTAGGTGAGTGTCTATTATTTTCATAGCGTTACCGTCCCCCTGTAAGAAAGGGGGCGTAATTACCGAAAATTCTACGATTGTAACTGAAAGAGGTCGTATGTTGAAAGTTAATACAGTTGTGTTCCATAACACGTTCGCAGTAAAGCCGACCAAACAAGTGATGAGTTTTCAACTTTTGGGAGTTGAACTTCAATTAACATATCGTATTTCTCACTTACTTATGATTTAGAAGCAAAGATAGTAGATAGGAGAGTCCACAACAAGAGTGCTAGAAAATGTAATGCTTGGCTAAGTATAATGAGACTTCTAGTACTGGTCCTTTCGAATCCCGGTGGGTCAGAATTGTGAGATCAAACAATTTAAAGTCGTGATCAGATTCGCAAATACAAGCCGGGAAGGGTAGTAAAGCGTTGCAAAAAAAAAAGAAAAAAGCACCTATACGATTTCCATCCCCCGTTAATTAATTCCGATGTCACCATGTGACCATGTTCCTTTATCGAAGTGACTGGAATCAGCACTCAGTGCCACCAGGAACATGATTTAGTTGGTCCGCTATATAAATGGCCGATTTTATATAAATGATGAAGTTTCAATTTGCCTAACCATTATGACTCATCATGAGCGTTATTGAAAATTAGCGGAAGAAAGTATATAAATGTCATTACCAATGTTGATAAAAAAGTTGTGGTCGAATTTCGAATATCACCACGATATTTTATGAATATGAAATATGAATTGGGGCATGCAAGACCAAAAATTAGCAGATCCATATTGACGGTAGGAATACACCTTTTGCATTGTTGTGTTAAAGGACACCACGAGAAAACTTCTTCGTCAAGTGCTTACGTCCTGCGTTGCAGGCAGTCTTGGCTGAAATGATGAATATAACAGATGAAGCAGAAATGCAACATCGTACAATTGACCAGAGCCCTGCAGCAACGTCGCCCAGTCCTACTGCCCGGCCCCTGAATTTCGCACGACTCAAGAGGGTTTGCCCCGAAAGTGAGTTTTATTTTTTGTTAACTAAAAGTAACTGTCAATTAATAGAATTATGTAATGGAATTTGAAATTGAAAAATTCTTTGAACCATTTAATGGATAATCTCATATAATACCAATTTCATAATTGTATATTTGAATAGGTACTATGGATGCTGTAAGCTTTCCCCCGTTTGGCACGAGTGACGAAGGGGATCAGAGAGAGGGGGGTTATTCTGACACAGAGTTGAGCTTTATAAGTTCACCAGATCAAGAATGTTGTACGAGTTCTATGGAGTCGTCAAGTTCCACCGATGAGGAACACGCGATGTATGAGTTTGACGGGTTAAAGTTGGTGCGAAAAAATTCTCTTAAATAGTTATGTCTAGGTGACTCTTCAAGACACATTTCAAGACATGTCTCAAGAATTGTTGAGTCGATAAAGTGGGGTGTATAATTGTCTAAGTGTAGACAATGAAAAAACCCAATTTTGAATTTAACACGTGTATGAATTATTGCCACAACGGTGTTGATCCCATTTTAAGACAATTTGCGTGCGATTCTTAGTTAACATCCTACCCGAAAAACTGTAGAAAATGTCCTAACTACAGCTCTTCATCATCCCCAACCCAATTGGCTTCAGAAAAGGCTGGAGAATGTGATAAAGACTGGGCTTGTCCCTGCTGATTCTGAAGAGAGTGTTAATTATCTATCTCCATGATCCCCAACCCGATCGACTCCGAAAACTGCAGTAGAATGTGCTAAAACGCCCTCTTTACCATCCTCAACCTGAATTATCGTAAGTAAGTCTAGAAAATGTGGTAGCTACCCCTCTTCATCATCCTAAACCCAGACTGTGCTAAAACCCCCTATTCATTATTTTCAATCCAAACTATCGCCATTGAGTCTGAATGTCCTAATTGTGTCTCTTGATCATCTCCAACCCCATTGACGGCATAAAGCGCTGGAGAATGTGTTAAAACCCCACCATCACCATTCTCCACCTGCACGATCACGAGTAAGCCTGGAAAATATCTTAAATACCCCGTTCCATCATCCCCAACCCGATCGACCTCAGATAACGATGTAGAAAGTGCTAAACCCCACTCTTCACAATCTTCAATCCAACCTATGGCAAGTGAGTGTGAACAATGTCCTAATTGTCTCCCTTCATCATCCTGCACCTGAATTGTCCCTGTCAATGTTGCAGAAATTTTTAATTACCTCTCTTCATCATCGTCAAGCTGAACTATCGCAAGTAAGCCTAGAGAATGTCCTAAAAACCCCTATCCAGGCCCGGTGAAAGGGGTACGGTCGATATGGTGTCTACCATACACAGGGGTCCCGGGTGTATGGTATACCATACACGGGAACAAAAGATGATTTTGCTCTCCAACCTAAATTGAAAAACTCTCACTCTATAAACGCAGATTTGGGTGCCATGCATGGGTGTCATGGGTGCCAATTCCACTGCGCCCCCCCCCCCCCGAGCGATACCATACACGGGCAATTCACCTTCCGCCGGCCCTGCCCCTATCCGTCATCCCCAACCCGATTTACTCCAGAAAACGATGGAGATGGTCCTGAATATATTTCTCCATCATGTTCAACCTACACGCCCAGTACTTCACTGTAGACATGCAGGATTAAGTAGTCCCCGCCAGGGTTGGGCGAATCGGTCAGTTCTAGAGTTTTCTACTTTATACGTATAATACATGTCAATAATGTAAAAAAACGTAGAAAACGTATTATAAGTTTATTAGTTCTAGCCGAATTTTGAATGCATGTATTCGACGTAAAATACGTCAAAAACGGTATAAAACCTGCCATAGCGAAAAATATTTTGGAAGTGGAAAAATTTTGCGGTCGTTTTGTTTGGGTGGGCACCCATCTATGGCACCCACCCATCTATGGCACCCACCCATCTATGGCACCCACCCATCTATGGCACCCACCCATCTATGGCACCCACCCATCTATGGCACCCACCCATCTATGGCACCCACCCATCTATGGCACCCACCCATCTATGGCACCCACCCATCTATGGCACCCACCCATCTATGGCACCCACCCATCTATGGCACCCACCCATCTATGGCATCCACCCATCTATGGCATCCACCCATCTATGGCATCCACCCATCTATGGCACCCACCCATCTATGGCACCCACCCATCTATGGCATCCACCCATCTATGGCACCCACCCATCTATGGCACCCACCCATCTATGGCACCCACCCATCTATGGCACCCACCCATCTATGGCACCCACCCATCTATGGCACCCACCCATCTATGGCACCCACCCATCTATGGCACCCACCCATCTATGGTATCCATGGTATCCATGGTATCCATGGTATCCATGGTATCCATGGTATCCATGGTATCCATGGTATCCATGGTATCCATGGTATCCATGGTATCCATGGTATCCATGGTATCCATGGTATCCATGGTAGCCATGGTATCCATGGTATCCAAGGTATCCATGGTATCCATGGTATCCATGGTATCCATGGTATCCATGGTATCCATGGTATCCATGGTATCCATGGTATCCATGGTATCCATGGCACCCATGGTATCCATGGTATCCATGGCACCCATGGTATCCATGGTATCCATGGTATCCATGGCACCCATGGTATCCATGGTATCCATGGCACCCATGGCACCCATGGCACCCATGGCACCCATGGCGCCACCTTTCCGACGTCAAAACCTATGTTTTTTTCACAAAAAAAAGGGGTATTACACATCGAGTAATATACGTCGTGTATTATACATGCAGAAACTTCAGATGTATTATACGTGTATAAAACTAGGTATAATACCTGAAGTATTATACTTGCCCAACCCTGGTCCCCACCATCAAAACCTCCACACAATACCGAGCAGGACTTGGATGCAATTAGACGGCATTCACATTTTGTGCTCGCAGCAGTTGATTACCACTGCTTAGCTCTCAGGTTGCGCGTAAAGTGACAACATGCTGCCATCTCTTCTCATCAAATCGACATAGTAATTTATACCAATTGTGGGTAAAACTGATGGTAACCCCTACTATACCGAGCCTGTTGTACCGGCCGAAAGTCCCTTGGGCAACTCTTCCGAGGGGCAAATTTATTTTAGGCCAACTGTTCTTTGGGCAACTGTTCTCTCATGTATTTCACTAGGCTGTGGGCAACTGTGAAAATGGGCAAGTTTGGTAGACCCCATGATATCCCCCACCTTCTCATCCAAACGTACCTCCAACCTTCCTACCCTCTCTCCAATCTCTTTCACTTCCTCTCTCCTTCCATCATCCTGTCATTTGCACCCTTCGCCCTTAACTTCCTCCATATCCCCTTCTTCTCCTTCTTCCATACTTTCCCCCATTTACTCAACTCCTCACTCATTCCCCTTAAACCATCTTTAATTTCCTCTCTTACCTCTTGCATCTCTCTCAAACATCCCATCACCTCCTGTTTCAGCGAACTGATCATCGATACCACCACTTCCATGTCTATTTCACGCCTTTCTTTTTCTATCTCATCTCGTCCAACCTTCTCACCCAAGCTCCCCTCCAACCTTTCTCTCCTCTCTTCAATCACCCTTATTTCCTCTCTCTTATCATCTTCCTTCATTTTGTCCTTATCACCTATCTCCCCTATCTCTGCCCGCATCCTCTCATTCTCCTCCCCACATTCCTTTCCCCCTTCACTCAACTCCTCACTCATTCCCCTTACATCACCTCTCTACTGCTCTACCATCTCTTCACGCTGCCCCCTCATCTTCTCGAACAACAAAACCAAATTTCCGATACCCATTATATCTTCTCCATTTGATTTTCCCCCTCTCCTAACCGCACACTCCATCTCCCCCCCGGCTCTCTCGAACTTTCATCCGTCCCACCTGCCATCCCCACTCTCCTATATTGCCTTACTTACTTCTAATCCCTCAACCTTACCCTACCCATCCTGTCTTGAAACTTTCCCTTTTGAAAGTGGCGATGGAAGGGGAGAGAGGAGGGAGAATAGCAGGTGAGAAAGGAACCGATAGAGGTAGGGGGCTGAAGAGGAATGGGGTAGAATAGGAGGCTGGAGGGTTAAGGAGAGCAGGCAAGGGTTGGGGGGTTAGAGGGGCGTGTGGGTGGGACTCGAAGGGGACGATTGTGCAAAAAAGAACATGAGGAGCACGGAAGCGGAGGCCCCCCTGATTCCATGACTCATTGCTCTGGTTTGATTATGGTTAATTTAGATGCGTAAGAGGAATGTATTAGAAGGTAAAGTGAAGGTTAACTTTAGGTTAAGGTTAGGCTAAGGTTCCCCTTTGTAAGAGTTTTGTAAAGGGGACGGAAGCCCTAAAAGTCCGCATGTTCAGGATTGATGTGTAAAGAAGATGAGAGAGGGGGCGGAAGTCATTGTAACCCTTAGGGGATCAATAAACATATACATACATAATAACTTTCCCCACGGAAAGTTAATAAACCAGGTTGGCCTCGCACCATTGATCAAATTAGATATACAGTGGGCCGTCGTTAGTTACAATATTTGCCTCATATGTTTTTTCCAAGCACCGCGGCGCTACTCCCCCCCCCCCTCTCGCGCGACTGACTCGCCAAAATACATGCCGGTTACCATTGGTCGCGTTTTGTTTACTTTCGACGAACCGAATTTTGGGAAGATTCCATTTTGCGAACCATTTCAAACTTCAACAATTTTTTATTTTAAAGATTTCAATTTCCAAAGTTTTGGAATTTGAAAATTTTGAAATTTTAAATATTTCAACAATTCTAAAATTTGCAAAATTTCCGATATTTGCAAAATTTTCAAAAAATCCCGAAATTTTGAAATTTTCCGAAATTTCCAAAATTTTCAAAATTTTTTAAATTTCCAAAATGTTCAAAATTGCCAAAATTTTCAAAATTTCCAACATTCCCAAGATTTCAAATTTCCAAGTCTCAAAATTTCCAGAATTTCAAATTTTTCAAATATGGTATTTCAAAATTTCAAACATTGCAAAACTCTCGAAATTTCCCACATTCCCAAAACTTCGAAATATTTTCAAAATTTTCAAAATTTCCACAATTTCATAGTCAAAAAAATTCCAATTCCAAAATGTTCCAATTTTGAAAATAATATATTTTAAAACTTTCAAATTTTCAGATTTTTAAATTTTTTTAAATTTTCATAATATTTTTAGAACTTTGCGATTTCGGACATTTGGAAACGTTTGATATTTAAAAACTTCGCAATTAAATTTTTTTTTATATGGCAGAGACATTTGGAATGGCTTAACTTCGAAATAATTGAAAAATTCGTCATTTGAGAATTCTGAAAATCTTGACAATTGTGAAAATTTTGAAATTTTTAAGTTCCGGAAATTGTTGAATTTTTAGAATTTTTTCAAATTCAAAGACTTCGGAATTTGACATTTTTACAATATGGGATTGTTGAAATTCAGAAAGATTTGAAATTTTGAAATTTTGAAGATATACACACACACACACATATATATATATATATATATATTGTCGGGGCTTTGGCGTAGTGGTAGAGTATCTGCCCACTACTCCGAAGGTCCTAGGTTCGCGCCCGGCCGCCGGAGAATATTTTTTCAAAATATTTGCTCATGGATTCCGACCGATGCAGGAACTTCCGTGTGTACTATCGGCGGTACCCATAAAATGAGACCGCCCGGCCGAGCGGGAACCTACCGCAACGCAGGAAGGGGGGGTTCCATCATTGGCGCCGGCCATCGTCGCACAGGGGTTTCTGGAGGTTTACCCTGTGTTTAGAAATACGATGGCCTAAAAATGGCGAAAGTCGGCCCCAGCCACATGGGTGGGTGTCCGGTACGCCCCCTGAAGGAATGCTTACACGGCCGCTACCGGGGGCGTACAAGGGAGAGGGACGAGGAACAAAAAAATAAAACACACATATATATATATATTGGCGCCCGAGAAAAGAGAAAATTTTCGCTGGGGGACGGATCGATTACAACACAACTTGTGCAGTATGTCGATTAGTTTTCAGGTACAAGTCGATTATGATGTGAAATAATCGATCCAGGATCAAGTAAGTACCGGGTTGATTACGGGTCGACTAGAATTTATTTTTCCCCCCAATTTTGAAATTTTCAAATTTTCAATTTTCAAATTTCAAATTTTCAAATTTTCAATTTTCAAATTTTCAATTTTCAAATTTTCAATTTTCAAATTTTCAATTTTCAAATTTTCAATTTTCAAATTTTCAATTTTCAAATTTTCAATTTTCAAATTTTCAATTTTCAAATTTTCAATTTTCAAATTTTCAATTTTCAAATTTTCAATTTTCAAATTTTCAATTTTCAAATTTTCAATTTTCAAATTTTCAATTTTCAAATTTTCAATTTTCAAATTTTCAATTTTCAAATTTTCAATTTTCAAATTTTCAATTTTCAAATTTTCAATTTTCAAATTTTCAATTTTCAAATTTTCAATTTTCAAATTTTCAATTTTCAAATTTTCAATTTTCAAATTTTCAATTTTCAAATTTTCAATTTTCAAATTTTCAATTTTCAAATTTTCAATTTTCAAATTTTCAATTTTCAAATTTTCAATTTTCAAATTTTCAATTTTCAAATTTTCAATTTTCAAATTTTCAATTTTCAAATTTTCAATTTTCAAATTTTCAATTTTCAAATTTTCAATTTTCAAATTTTCAATTTTCAAATTTTCAATTTTCAAATTTTCAATTTTCAAATTTTCAATTTTCAAATTTTCAATTTTCAAATTTTCAATTTTCAAATTTTCAATTTTCAAATTTTCAATTTTCAAATTTTCAATTTTCAAATTTTCAATTTTCAAATTTTCAATTTTCAAATTTTCAATTTTCAAATTTTCAATTTTCAAATTTTCAATTTTCAAATTTTCAATTTTCAAATTTTCAATTTTCAAATTTTCAATTTTCAAATTTTCAATTTTCAAATTTTCAATTTTCAAATTTTCAATTTTCAAATTTTCAATTTTCAAATTTTCAATTTTCAAATTTTCAATTTAATTTTCAAATTTTCAATTTTCAAATTTTCAATTTTCAAATTTTCAATTTTCAAATTTTCAATTTTCAAATTTTCAATTTTCAAATTTTCAATTTTCAAATTTTCAATTTTCAAATTTTCAATTTTCAAATTTTCAATTTTCAAATTTTCAATTTTCAAATTTTCAATTTTCAAATTTTCAATTTTCAAATTTTCAATTTTCAAATTTTCAAATTTTCAAATTTTCAATTTTCAAATTTCCAATTTTCAAATTTTCAATTTTCAAATTTTCAATTTTCAAATTTTCAATTTTCAAATTTTCAATTTTCAAATTTTCAATTTTCAAATTTTCAATTTTCAAATTTTCAATTTTCAAATTTTCAATTTTCAAATTTTCAATTTTCAAATTTTCAATTTTCAAATTTTCAATTTTCAAATTTTCAATTTTCAAATTTTCAATTTTCAAATTTTCAATTTTCAAATTTTCAATTTTCAAAATTTCAAATTTTCAATTTTCAATTTTCAAATTTTCAATTTTCAAATTTTCAATTTTCAATTTTCAAATTTTCAATTTTCAAATTTTCAATTTTCAAATTTTCAATTTTCAAATTTTCAATTTTCAAATTTTCAATTTTCAAATTTTCAATTTTCAAATTTTCAATTTTCAAATTTTCAATTTTCAAATTTTCAATTTTCAAATTTTCAATTTTCAAATTTTCAATTTTCAAATTTTCAATTTTCAAATTTTCAATTTTCAAATTTTCAATTTTCAAATTTTCAATTTTCAAATTTTCAATTTTCAAATTTTCAATTTTCAAATTTTCAATTTTCAAATTTTCAATTTTCAAATTTTCAATTTTCAAATTTTCAATTTTCAAATTTTCAATTTTCAAATTTTCAATTTTCAAATTTTCAATTTTCAAATTTTCAATTTTCAAATTTTCAATTTTCAAATTTTCAATTTTCAAATTTTCAATTTTCAAATTTTCAATTTTCAAATTTTCAATTTTCAAATTTTCAATTTTCAAATTTTCAATTTTCAAATTTTCAATTTTCAAATTTTCAATTTTCAAATTTTCAATTTTCAAATTTTCAATTTTCAAATTTTCAATTTTCAAATTTTCAATTTTTCAAATTTTCAATTTTCAAATTTTCAACTTTCAAATTTTCAATTTTCAAATTTTCAATTTTCAATTTTCAAATTTTCAATTTTCAAATTTTCAATTTTCAAATTTTCAAATTTTCAATTTTCAAATTTTTCATTTTCAAATTTTCAATTGACAATTGTCATTTTTTCAATTTTCAGATTTTCAATTGTCATTTTTTCAATTGCCAATTTTTTAGTGGTCAATTTTGCCATGGTTAATTTTTCAATTGCCAGTATTGCAATTGTCAATTTTTTAATGGTGAAGCCCTCAATCCAATGTTCAATTATTTGTCAATTGTCAATTTGTCAATTGTCAATTTGTCAATTGTCAATTTGTCAATTGTCAATTTGTCAATTGTCAATTTGTCAATTGTCAATTGTCAATTTGTCAATTGTCAATTTGTCAATTGTCAATTGTCAATTTGTCAATTGTCCATTTGTCAATTGTCAATTTGTCAATTGTCAATTGTCAATTGTCAATTGTCAATTTGTCAATTGTCAATTTGTCAATTGTCAATTTGTCAATTGTCAATTTGTCAATTGTCAATTTGTCAATTGTCAATTTGTCAATTGTCAATTTGTCAATTGTCAATTTGTCAATTGTCAATTTGTCAATTGTCAATTTGTCAATTGTCAATTTGTCAATTGTCAATTTGTCAATTGTCAATTTGTCAATTGTCAATTTGTCAATTGTCAATTTGTCAATTGTCAATTTGTCAATTGTCAATTTGTCAATTGTCAATTTGTCAATTGTCAATTTGTCAATTGTCAATTTGTCAATTGTCAATTTGTCAATTGTCAATTTGTCAATTGTCAATTTGTCAATTGTCAATTTGTCAATTGTCAATTTGTCAATTGTCAATTTGTCAATTGTCAATTTGTCAATTGTCAATTGTCAATTGTCAATTGTCAATTTGTCAATTGTCAATTTGTCAATTGTCAATTTGTCAATTGTCAATTTGTCAATTGTCAATTTGTCAATTGTCAATTTGTCAATTGTCAATTTGTCAATTGTCAATTTGTCAATTGTCAATTTGTCAATTGTCAATTTGTCAATTGTCAATTGTCAATTGTCAATTTGTCAATTGTCAATTTGTCAATTGTCAAATTGTCAATTGTCAAATTGTCAATTGTCAAATTGTCAATTGTCAAATTGTCAATTGTCAAATTGTCAATTGTCAAATTGTCAATTGTCAAATTGTCAATTGTCAAATTGTCAATTGTCAAATTGTCAATTGTCAAATTGTCAATTGTCAAATTGTCAATTGTCAAATTGTCAATTGTCAAATTGTCAATTGTCAAATTGTCAATTGTCAAATTGTCAATTGTCAAATTGTCAATTGTCAAATTGTCAATTGTCAAATTGTCAATTGTCAAATTGTCAATTGTCAAATTGTCAATTGTCAAATTGTCAATTGTCAAATTGTCAATTGTCAAATTGTCAATTGTCAAATTGTCAATTGTCAAATTGTCAATTGTCAAATTGTCAATTGTCAAATTGTCAATTGTCAAATTGTCAATTGTCAAATTGTCAGTTTTTCAATCGTCAATTTTGGAATGATCAATTTTGTAATTGTCCATTTTGCCATGGTCAATTTTGCAATTGCCTATTTTTCAATGGTCAGTTTTATAATGTTCGAATTTCGGATTTTCAAATTTTTTGAAGTTCTGGATTCGGAAATTGTGAGATATGAATTTTTCAATTTGTTCATTTTTAGATAGTCTAGTTTTCAAATTTTCCATTTCGAAGTTTTCAATTTTCAAATGTTTCACTTTGAAATTTTCTATGAGTTCGGTGGGGGACAATGAAGCGCCCCGAAAAGGCAATTAATATACGCCCCTGAATCATTATCATTTTCTGCCGTTTTCCGTGCTACCAACAGCGCAATTTGGTACATCAGGGTTCCTGATTTGGCCGCAAATCGTGGGGGGGTAAAAGTCACACAAAAAGTTACTAAGCGTGCAGGCCGGGCCTTAAGGCGAATTTTTTTTTTATTTTCTCTGAAATTCCCCTAGATTTCCCCAGACTTTCTTCGCATTTTAGGGCATTTAGTGGGTTACAAATGACAGCCGAAAAATCGCGAGAAAAATTCTGACTTTGGTTTTAAAAAAAAGCTCATTACATTCTACATGATGGTGAGGAGGTCTCGAATCTCAAAAACACTAATTAGTATTTTATTTTTCCATCATAATCCACGCGGAAAATCCCCATATTTTTCGGACGGATTCCACAATATGGCCGCCAAATTAGAGTCATTATACAAACACGAATAATAATTAGCACATACACATTACACATTTGAGACCTCCTCACCATCATGTAGAATCTTGTAACCTTTCATTTTTTTCCAAAAACACAATTTTTTACCCATTATTTCGGCCGTTATTAGTAACCCAGAAACGGAGGTGACAAGCTGTCAATTTTAGAACCGCGAAAATCGACCAGATGGCGGCACCGTGATCCTGAAAACCAACTGAATTTTTTCTGAAATAGGCCTCAGCACCGTAACCCCCGGGGGCTCCGGGGGTGCTTTCGACATGTGCGACGACGGCGTCGCGGCGCGGCCGCGAAGGGGGGGGGGGGGGGGGGTCAAATGCACAAAATCAACCCATGTTTTCAAATTTTCCCGAATTTCCAAAATTCCCAAACTTTCCCAAATTTCCGCCATTTACAAAATTCCAACTTTTCCCAAATTTCCAATGTTTCCAAAATTTCCAAAATTCCAAAATTTCCATAATTTCCAAAAATTTCCAAAAATTTCCAAAATTCCCAAAATTTCCAAAATTTCCAAATTTCCAAAATTTCCCAAATCCCCGCCATTTCCAAAAGTTCTCAAATTTCCCAAATTTCCAATATTTCCAAAATTCCAAAATTTCCATAATTTCCAAAATTTCCAAAATTCCCAAAATTTCCGCCATCTCCAAAATTTCCCAAATCTCCGTCATTTCCAAAATTTCCAAAATTTCCCAAATCTCCGTCATTTCCAAAATTTCCCAAATTTCCCAAATTTCCAATATTTTCAAAATTTCCCACATTTCCCAAATTTCCAAAATTTCCGGAATTTCCAATTTTGCAAGATTTCCGAAATATCAAAAATTTCCAAAATTTCCAAAATTCCCGCGATTTCCAAAATTTTCAAAATTTCCAAAACTCCCAAAATTTCAAAAATTCCCGAAACTCCCAAAATTTCCTAAATTGGCGCGATTTCCAAAATTCCAAAATTTCTAAATTTTCCAATATTTTCAAAATTTTCAAAAGTCCCAAATTTCCAAAATTTCCAAAATTCCAAATTTTCAAAATTTCTAAAATTCCAAAATTTTCCAAATTTTCCAAAATTCCAAAATTCCAAAATGCCAAAATTCGAAAATTTCCCACATTTCCCAAATTTCCGGAATTTCTAATTTTGCAAAATTTCCGAAATATCGAAAATTCCCAAAACTTCCAAAATTCCCACGATTTCCAGAATTTTCAAACTTTCCCAAATTTCCAAAATTTTCTAAATTCCCACAATTTCCAAAATTTCCAAAATTTCCAAAATATCAAAAATTCCCAAAACTTGCAAAATTTCAAAAATTCCCACAATTTCCAAAATTTCCAAAGTATCCAAAACTCCCAAAATTTCTGAAATTCCCACGATTTCCAAATTTTTCAAACTTTCCCAAATTTACAAAAGTTTCTAAATTCCCAAAGTTTCCAAAATTTCGGACTTCTAAAATATCAAATTTGCAAAATGTCAATGTTCCAAAATTTCAAATTTCCGAAATTGCAAATTTTCAAAAATTTCCCTACATGGGTTGATTTTGTGCATTTGAACCCACCGCCCCCCCCCCCCCCGCGACAGTCGGAATTCTCATGTCCAAAGCACTCGCGAAGCCCCCCTGCCCCCCGCCGTTCGGTTGTGAGGGCTATTTCAGAAAAAATTCAGTTCGTTTTCAGGTCTACGGTGCCGCCATCTGGTCAATTTCCGCGGTTCTAAAATTGACAGCCTGTCACCTCCGTTTCTGGGTTACGAATAACGGCCGAAATAATGGGTAAAAAATTGTGTTTTTGGAAAAAAACGAAAGGTTACAAGGTTCTACATGAGGGTGAAAAGGTGTCAAATGTGTCATGTGTATATGCTAATTATTATTCGTCTTTGTATAACTCTAATTTAGCCGCCATATTGTGGAATCTATCCGAAAAATATGGGGATTTTCTGCGTGGATTGTGATTGCAAAATAAAATACTAATAATTAGTATTTTTGGGATTGGATACCTAATCACCTTCATGTGGGTTGTAATGAGTTTTTTTTTTGAAACCGAATTTTTCTCGCCGTTTTTTCGCTGCTATTTGTGTCCCACTACATGCCCCAACAGTGGAAATTTTGGAAATTTTTGAAATTTTGGGAATTAGAAATTTTGGAAATATAGGAAATTTAGGGAGCTTCTAAAATTCAAAATTTTGGGAATCGGCAATTTTCGAAACTTTGGAAATTCTGGGAATTTTGGGAATTTTGTAGATTTCGAAAACTTTACAAATTTTTGAAATGTTGCGAATTTCGTAAATTTCGAAAATTGTGGACATTTTGAAAATTTGGAAATTTTGCAAATACCGGTAATTTTGAACATTCTGGGAAATTGAAATTTTGGAAATTCTGGGAATTGGAAATTTGGGAAATTTTGGTAATTTGGAAATTTTGAAAATTTCAAATTTTAGGAATCCGAAGTTTTGGAAATTTTATACATTTTGAAAATTTGGAAATGTTGCAAATACCGTAAATGTTGGGAATTCTGGGAATTGGAAATTGTGGGAATTTTGGAAATTTCGAAAACTTTCCAAATTCTTTTTGGAAAATAGTGGAAATGTTGGAAATTTAGTAAATTTTGCTAATTTGGAAATGTTGGAAATTTTGGGAATTTCGGAAATTTCGAACACTGTGAAAATTGTGGAAATGTTGGAAATTTTGGAAATTTACGTAATTTAGGAAACAGGAAATTTTAGAAATTTTAGCAATTTTGGAAATCTGGAGCATTTGGAAATTTTCAAATACCGTAAATTTTGGAAATTTTGGGCATTTTGGAAATTCTGGGAATTTGAAATTTTGGGAAGTGTGGAAATTTGGAGAGTTTTGGTAATTTGGAAATTTTGAAAATTTCAAATTTTGGGAATTGGTAATTTGGGAGAATTTGGAAATTTCGGAAACTGCGTAAATTTTGGGAATTTGGGAAATTTTGGAAATATTAGAAATGTTGGAAAGTTAGTAAATGGTAGAAATTTTGAAAATCTTGAAAATTTAAAATTTTGGGAATTGGAAATTTTGCAAATTCCGTAAATTTCGGGAAATGCGGAGATTTCGGAAACTATAGAATTTTTGAAATTTTTTGGAAATTTGGGAAATTTCGGAAATTCTGAGAATTTTGGAAAATTCGGATATTTTGAAGATTTTGGAAATTTCGCAAATTTTGAATTTTGAAAATTATTAAAAGTTGAAAAATTTTGAAAATTTGAAAATCTGAAAATTTTGAAAATCAGAAAACTTTGGAATTTTAAAATGGAACATTTTGGAATTGAAAATTTTTTAAATATAAACTGGTTGAAATTTTCAAAATTCCGCAAATTTTGAAAATTATGAAAATTGTAAAAATTCTAAAAATCTGAAAATTTGGAAATTTTAAAATATATTATTTTTAAAATCGGAACATTTTGGAATGTTTTTAAATATACAATTGTGGAAATTTTGGAAATTCCGCAAATTTTGAAAATTTTTCGAAGTTTTGGAAATGTGGGAAATTTCGAGAGTTTTGCAATGTTTGAAATTTTGAAATACGATATTTGGAAAATTGGAAATTTTGGAAATTTTGAGACTTGGAAATTTGACATCTTGAGAATTTTCGGAATTTTAAAAATTTTGGGAATTTTGAACATTTTGGAAATTTAAAAAAAATTGAAAATTTCGAAAAATTTCAAAATTTTGGGATTTTTTGAAAAATTTGCAAATATCGGAAATTTGGCAAATTTTAGAATTGTTGAGATATTTAAAATTTCAAAATTTTCAAATTCCAAAACTTTGGAAATTGAAATCTTTAAAATTAAAAATTGTTGAAGTTTGAAATAGTTCGCAAAATGGAATCTCCCCAAACTTCGGTACGTCGAAAGTTAACAAAACGTGACCAACGGTAACCCGCACATGTTTTGGCGAATCAGTCGCAGGGGGGCAGGGGGGAACAGCGCCGCGGCGATTGGAAAAAACATGTGAGAGGAATATTGCAACTAACGACGGTCCACTGTATATCTAATTTGATCAATGATGCGAGACAAAGCTGTTTTATTAACTTTCCGCCAGGAAAGTTATTATAATCACCATGAAAATGAAAAGTGAATTTCAAGATTTCCAAAATTCCAAAATTTTTCGAAAATTGTTCAAATTTTTCAAAACTTCGAATGTGAACCAGCTCCAATTTCCCCAATTCCATATTTCAGAAAATTCAAATTTCCAAGTTTTTAAATATCAATCGTTTCCAAATTTCCAAAATCCCAAATTGAAAAACTTCCAAATTTCCAAAAATATTATATTTCAAAGATTTAAAAAAAAACAAAAATTCAGAAATTTCCAGGTTCTCAAAATTTTCAAAAATTTTGCAAATTTTCAAAATATGTCAAATTTTTCAAAATTTGCAAAATTTTTCGAAATTTTCAAAATATTTCAAATTTTTCAAAATTTCTGAAATTTTCAAAATTTTCAAAACTTTCAAATTTTTTAAAATTTGCAAAATTTTCAAAATTCTCAAATGACAAATTTTTCGAAAATTTCGAATTGGAGTCATTTCAAATTTCCCTAATGTTATATTAAAAAAAATTCAAATTCTAAAGTTTTGGAATATCAATCGTTTCCAAATTTCCAAAATCCTCAACTTCCAAAATTCCAAATTTCCAAAAATATTATATTTCAAAGATTTAGAAAAATTCAAAAATCAGAAATTTCAAAATTCTCAAAACTCTTTTGATAATTTTGAAATTTCTCAAATTTTGAATTTCTTTAAATATTTGAAATATAATATTTTTGGAAATTTGGAATTTGGAAACGTTTGATGTTCAAAAACTTTGGAATTTGAATTTTTTGAAATATGGAGTTAGGGAAATTGGAAATGGTTCACATTCAAAATTTTGGAAAAATTCGTCTTTCCAAATCTTTGAAAAATTTGGATAATTTTAAAAATTTTGAGAATTTTGAAATTTGTGAAAAAGTTTGGAATTTTTGAAATCTTCAAATTTATTTTTCATTTTCATGGGGATTATAATAACTCTCCTCCCTTAACTAAGCACCCTTTTAATTCGCACCATGTCCATACTTCCTCCTCAATCCATACTCTCTCCCTTGTATACCTTACCCCTTTACCTTTAGCTCTCCCTTCCCTCGCTTTCCTTTCTATTGCCCACTTACTTCTTCTCTCCCTCCATGTCAGGTCGTTTTCAATCCTTTCTCTTCTCCCCTTCAGCTTTCTCTTTTCTACCATCACTTCCCTCTTCGCATCCATATCTTTCAAACTCACCCACACTAACTTCCTCTCATTCCTCCCATCCCCACTCCCTAATACTCTTGTGTCCTCAATCACTCCCTCCACCCCTAACGAGCTCTACAGCCCCTGCGCCTCTTCCCTACCACTCATACTCAACACAGACATACCCCTTATCATCACGTTCCTCTTCCTCTTCCTCTTATCTCTCTCTTCCTTCTCCTGTGTATCCTCCAACACCCCCACTCTCTTTCTCCATTCCACCGCAACCTCCCGCCTTTGAGAGCCCCCTTCATCTCCACCCACCTTCTCATCCAAACGTACCTCCAACCTTCCTACCCTCTCTCCAATCTCTTTCACTTCCTCTCTCCTCTCTTCTTCCATCATCCTGTCATTTGCACCCTTCTCCCTTAACTTCCTCCATATCCCCTTCTTCTCCTCCTTCCATACTTTCCCCCATTTACTCAACTCCTCACTCACTCCCCTTAAACCATCTTTAATTTCCTCTCTTACCTCTTGCATCTCTCTCAAACATCCCATCACCTCCTGTTTCAGCGAACTGATCATCGATACCACCACTTCCATGTCTATTTCACCCCTTTCTTTTTCTATCTCATCTCCTCCAACCTTCTCACCCAAGCTCCCCTCCAACCTTTCTCTCCTTTCTTCAATCACCCTTATTTCCTCTCTCTTATCATCTTCCTTCATTTTGTCCTTATCACCTATCTCCCCTATCTTTGCCCGCATCCTCTCATTCTCCTCCTCACATTTCTTTCCCCCTTCACTCAACTCCTCACTCATTCCCCTTACATCACCTCTCTACTGCTCTACCATCTCTTCACGCTGCCCCCTCATCTCCTTTCTCATCTTCTCGAACAACAAAACCAAATTTCCGATACCCATTATATCTTCTCCATTTGATTTTCCCCCTTCCCTAACCGCACACTCCATCTCCCCCCCGGCTCTCTCGAACTTTCATCCTTCCCACCTGCCATCCCCACTCTTCTATATTGCCTTACTTACTTCTAATCCCTCAACCTTACCCTACCCATCCTGTCTTGAAACTTTCCCTTTTGAAAGTGGGGATGGAAGGGGAGAGAGGAGGGAGAATAGCAGGTGAGAATGGGGGAGTGAGAAAGGAACCGATAGTGGTAGGGGGCTGAAGAGGAATGGGGTAGAATAGGAGGCTGGAGGGTTAAGGAGAGCAGGCAAGGGTTGGGGGGTTAGAGCGGCGTGTGGGTGGGACTCGAAGGGGACGATTGTGCAAAAAAGAACATGAGGAGCACGGAAACGGAGGCCCCCCTGATTCCATGACTCATTGCTCTGGTTTGATTATGGTTAATTTAGTTGGGTAAGATGAATGTATTAGAAGGTAAAGTGAAGGTTAACTTTAGGTTAAGGTTAGGTTAAGGTTCCCCTTTGTAAGAGTTTTGTAAAGGGGACGGAAGCCCTAAAAGTCCGCATGTTCAGGATTGATGTGTAAAGAAGATGAGAGAGGGGGCGGAAGTCATTGTAACCCTTAGGGGATCAATAAACATATGCATACATAATAACTTTCCCCACGGAAAGTTAATAAACCAGCTTGGTCTCGCACCATTGATCGAATTAGATATGCAGTGGGCCGTCGTTAGTTACAATATTTGCCTCATATGTTTTTTCCAAGCACCGCGGCGCTACTCCCCCCCCCCCCTCTCGCGCGACTGACTCGCCAAAATACATGCCGGTTACTATTGGTCGCGTTTTGTTTACTTTCGACGAACCGAATTTTGGGAAGATTCCATTTTGCGAACCATTTCAAACTTCAACAATTTTTTATTTTAAAGATTTCAATTTCCAAAGTTTTGGAATTTGAAAATTTTGAAATTTTAAATATTTCAACAATTCTAAAATTTGCAAAATTTCCGATATTTGCAAAATTTTCAAAAAATCCCAAAATTTTGAAATTTTGCAAAATTTCCAAAATTTTCAAAATTTTTAAAATTTCCAAAATGTTCAAAATTCCCAAAATTTTCAAAATTTCCAACATTCCCAAGATTTCAAATTTCCAAGTCTCAAAATTTCCAGAATTTCAAATTTTTCAAATATCGTATTTCAAAATTTCAAACATTGCAAAACTCTCGAAATTTCCCACATTCCCAAAACTTCGAAATATTTTCAAAATTTCCACAATTTAATAGTCAAAAAAATTCCAATTCCAAAATGTTCCAATGTTGAAAATAATATATTTTAAAACTTTCAAATTTTCAGATTTTTAAAATTTTTTAAATTTTCATAATATTTTTAGAACTTTGCGATTTCGGAAATTTGGAAACGTTTGATATTTAAAAACTTCGCAATTAAATTTTTTTTTTATATGACAGAGACATTTGGAATGGCTTAACTTCGAAATAATTGAAAAATTCGTCATTTGAGAATTCTGAAAATCTTGACAATTGTGAAAATTTTGAAATTTTTAAGTTTTGGAAATTGTTGAATTTTTAGAATTTTTTCAAATTCAAAGACTTCGGAATTTGACATTTTTACAAGATAGGATTGTTGAAATTTAGAAATATTTGAAATTTTGAAGATATACACACACACACACACATATATATATATATATTGTCGGGGCTTTCGACAGTATTTGTTTTGAGTCGGTGTCGTGCGGACGCATGTCTACCGCTCTCTGCGAAATATAAATTTCTAACGTACAGCGCTTATAGTACAGTGAAATTCTAAATCGAGTAAAAGTTTTGGCACAAAAGTGTCAAACTTAAAAAACCTCAAAATCCCCTTGGCTCCAAAAAGGAAAGCCAAAATGAGTCCTCCGATGGAAGACCCAAAGAAAACGAAAAAAACCGTTACGAAACCTTCGACTAGTACGAGTTCAGTTCCCGCTCGCCTCGCCAAACCCTCCGACACTTCTGATGGACCTCAAGAGACTCCAAAACAAATTTCTGTCCCTCCATTAATCATCGAGAATGAAAAAATGGAGACAAAAAAATTAATCAATTTTCTGCAGAGCAACGCCACAGACAAAAATTTCAAGATGAAATTTAATGGAAGTACCACGATCGTCCATCTACGAACGCTCGAGGACTACAACAAAATCGCAAGTATCCTGAAAAGGCAAGATATCAATTTCTTCACTTTCGGTCTTAAAAGTGAGCGACCGAAAAAATATATTCTGAAAGGGCTTCCAAGCAGTTTTTCACAAGACGAAATTCAAGCCGAGTTATCAAAACACGGCATCAACGTACTTTCCGTTCGCCAGTTCGTGAAAGTAAACAAAGACGGAGACACCAAAGAAAACAGGCCATTACCGATCTTCGCTATCACGGTTGGCCCGGAAACAACCTTGAGCAGCTTTGCTGAAATCAAAACGATTTTCTACCATACATATAAGGTAGAAAAATATGTAAAATCCCAGCAACCTACCCAATGCTTCAGGTGCCAGAGATTTGGCCACGCAAGCCAACATTGCAACCTGAACCTGAGATGCGTCAAGTGTGCGTCAAACCACGACGTAAAAGTCTGCACTTCCAAAACCCTGAAGTGTGCAAACTGCGGACTCGCCCACACAGCCAGCTACAGAGAGTGTTCCATGCGCCTAAAATTCATGGAAACTCAGAAAAAACGAGCCCAATCGGCCAGGCCCAGCATGGCGCCATTGGAATTGCCCGGTACACCTCACTCGGCCACGATCCAGAATCTGGAAAGGAACATCCAGTTCCTCCAGTCTCCTGCAGTCCCAGTGCCAACTCCGAGTTCTACTGCCAACACGTCCAGGCCCACCTACGCTTCCTTCTTCCCGACGGCGGAAACCTCGAGAAGGAATCTTATTACACCAACTGCTGAACCTAGGACCATCCCAATGGAAACACATGTTCCCGAATCTCATTTAAGTAGAACTAAAAACTATGTAATTACAGCGAAGCAAGTCCTTGACGAGCTAACAACCCTTAGAATCCCCGAAATCCTTTCAGAGCTTAAAGAGATGAGCTCTAAACTCCAAACAGCCCTTACACCAATTGATAGGATCACAATCATCGCATCCTATGTCCACCTGTTCTTACCCTCCCCAAACATACTTACGATTCCCCAGCAAACATAACCAACATATTAGCAATTAATATTTTTGCGCTCAAGCCAAATCTGGACGAGTTATTACACATCGTCCACAGAAATAACATCAAAATTTGTTTGATTTCAGAGACTAAGTTAAACAGCAAAACGAAGAAAATTAACTTCCCAGACTTCTCGCTGATCAGGGAAGACAGAACGGCCAAAGCAGGTGGTGGTGTTGCGGTGGCGATCCACAAAACCTTGCCACATAGAACTCTTCCGCATGATCTCCTGTCGCTCACCGAATACGTGGGAGTAGAGGTCCAAGTAAACAATAAAAAAACGAAGATCTACTCGATCTACAATCCACCGGATGTCTCAATAGATACAAACCTATTGAGGCACCTATTTTCCGATAGTACTCCAACAATTATTGTTGGAGACTTCAATGCGAAGGACACTGCTTGGACCTCTGCTAGGCCAAACGAATCAGGTAAGATTCTCTCAAATTTTTTGACGGAACAAAAAATTAATCTGCTCTTTCCAGACGTTCCTACACACTACCCTCATAATTCAAACACTCCTAGTACTATTGACCTTTTATTAACAAACAATATCTCTATCATTAAAAATTTCACCACACTTTCCGAATCCCCATCCGATCACCTACCATTGTTTTTCTCCCTATTTGGCAGACCAACCTCACCAGAATCATCAAAAATTTTAAACTACGCAAAAACCGACTGGAATAAGTTCAAGGATATCTTAAATGATGAGATTTCTACACCAAACCCTACTTGTAACAACACTGAAGCAATAGATCAACACATAACACATTTCACCCAAGTCATTCAAACAGCCCTGGATTCCTCCACTCCCAAACGCTCAACCAAATCCACCCACACTCCTATCCCACCCGAAATAGCCTCATTAATAAAGCTAAAAAATTACATTAGGTCAAGATGGCAAAAAACCCGAAATCGCTACCTTAAATCCGAACTCAATCAGCTAATAAAAGAAATCAGACTTAAATTAACCGAATGGAAACAATCATCTTGGGACAACAAACTCAGAAACATAAACTTAAAAGATCACTCTATTTGGCGCGTAGCAAAATATTTTAATAACACCGCTAAAACAAAAATCCCCACACTGAAGTCAAACAACACACTCCACACAGAAGACCACGACAAGGCGAATACACTCTGCATACACTATGCAGCAATACACGAAATATCGGCCTCCCGAGGCAACAAATCTTTTGAACAACAAGTCACAGGTCATGTGAGAAAAACTATCCTCAAAGCCCGCATCGAAACTCCCATTAAATCCCTGACAAATCCCCGTGAAATCTCTTCCGCTATCAAAAAATTAAAAAATAAATCTGCCCCGGGTGTGGATAATATTCCCAATATAGCACTAAAAAACCTCCCAATTAAAGCAATAAGTTTACTAACAAAGATATACAATGCATGCCTCCTCAGACAATATTTCCCGGAACTCTGGAAAGGAGCGGTGGTCATTCCGATTCTAAAGCCCGGTAAGCCCCCTTCGCATCCGGTGAGCTATAGGCCTATCAGCCTCCTACCGGTATTGGCTAAACTCTTTGAGCGAATAATTTTAGCTCGTCTCAAAAAACCCATAGAAGAGTTACAACTAATGCCTATCAATCAATTTGGTTTTCGATCAGAACACTCGACCTGCCACCAGCTGGTTAGAATTACGAATGATATAAAATCCGCGAAAGACCGGAAAGAAGATACCGTTCTTCTTCTCCTGGACAGCGAGAAGCCCTTTGATTCTGTTTGGCCCACAGGCCTTATATACAAACTCGAAGGATTAAATGTCCCTAAATATCTATGTAAAATTTTACTATCATATCTCTCAAATAGATATATCCGAGTTCGAGTCGAAACTTCGCTTTCGAATAAAATAGAAATTGTCGCGGGAGTCCCACAAGGGTCCATTCTCTCGCCTGTTTTATTCAACTTGTACATTGCTTCTGTTTTTAGTAGAATTCCGAGAAATGTATCCATTGCAGGCTATGCTGATGACATTGCCTTGTACTCAGCTAGCAAATCGATAAACAAAGCTATTAGAAGAATAGAAAATGCTGCTTCTCTCACAATCAGTGAATTAACGAAATGGAAAATTCAAGTGAATGCTGCTAAAACAGAAGCAATCTTATTTACTAGCTCCAAGGCCAAGCCGACTTTAACTATTCGTAGTGATAAGATCACACCAACCGACTCTGTAAAGTATTTAGGCTTACACATCGATTCCAAACTCCTGTGGAAAAAGCATATATCTGAAATCAAGGTCAAGACTAAAGTTATCCTAGTAAGATTATATAATTTGCTAAAATCACCCGCGCTGAGTCAATCCCTCAAACTTACTCTCTACAAAGGGTTAATTAGGCCCATTATCACCTATGGTTGTCCTGCCTGGCACAATGCTGCGAAAATGCACTTGAATCATCTTCAAGTGATTCAAAATAAATTCCTACGAATAATAGGAAATTTTAAAAGAAGAACGACTATTGTGGAAATACACGAAACGCTCGGCATGACAACCATAGGCGAATTTATCGATAGAATAAATGAGACATTTAAATTTAAGCTACAATCCCATCCTAATCCCCAGCTCCAAAACATCAATATTGACATAAAATCCAATTGGTCCCGCTGACCACCTGTTTTGTCCCACCTTTCCATATATCGTTTTCTCTCCTGCCCCTCATGCACCCATTACTTGTAAGGTTTTTTAGAAGTTATTTTTCCTTATATCGAGTCATCATGTAAATAATCACAAATATCTGTAATAATGAAAAATTAGTTTACACTTCTTTCAAATTAGATATAAAGCCAACGGCTGGTGATCTAGAACGTAGCACTTAAGATATTAATACTGTACATAGTATGTATATATGACAAATGTTAATAAACAATTTTCAAGTCAAGTCAAGTGTCGGGGCTTTGGCGTAGTGGTAGAGTATCTGCCCACTACTCCAAAGGTCCTAGGTTCGCGCCCGGCCGCCGGAGAATATTTTCTCAAAATATTTGCTCATGGATTCCGACCGATGCAGGAACTTCCGTGTGTGCTATCGGCGGTACCCATAAAATGAGACCGCCCGGCCGAGCGGGAACCTAATGCAACAGGGGGGGGGGGGGGTTCCATCATTGGCGCCGGCCATCGTAGCACAGGGGTTTCTGGAGGTTTACCCTGTGTTTAGAAATACGATCGCCTAAAAATGGCGAAAGTCGGCCCCAGCCACATGGGTGGGTGTCCGGTACGCACCCTGAAGGAATGCTTACACGGCCGCTACCGGGGGCGTACAAGTGAGACGGACGAGGAACAAAAAAAGAAAACACACATATTTATATATATATTCGCGCCCGAGAAAAGAGAAAATTTCCGCTGGGGGACGGATCGATTACAACACAACTTGTGCAGTATGTCGATTAGTTTTCAGGTACAAGTCGATTATGATGTGAAATAATCGATCCAGGATCAAGTAAGTACCGGGTTCATTACCGGTCGACTAGAATTTATTTTTTCCCCCAATTTTGAAATTTTCAATTTTTCAATGTTCAAATTTTAAATTTTCAAATTTTAAATTTTCAAATTTTCAATGTTCAAATTTTAAATTTTCAAATTTTAAATTTTCAAATTTTCAATTTTCAAATTTTCAATTTTCAAATTTTCAATTTTCAAATTTTCAATTTTCAAATTTTCAATGTTCAAATTTTCAATGTTCAAATTTTAAATTTTCAAATTTTAAATTTTCAAATTTTCAATTTTCAAATTTTCAATTTTCAAATTTTCAATTTTCAAATTTTCAGTTTTCAAATTTTCAATTTTCAAATTTTCAATTTTCAAATTTTCAATTTTCAAATTTTCAATTTTCAAATTTTCAATTTTCAAATTTTCAATTTTCAAATTTTCAAATTTTCAATTTTCAAATTATCAATTTTCAAATTTTCAAATTTTCAATTTTCAAATTTTCAATTTTCAATTTTCAAATTTTCAATTTTCAAATTTGCAATTTTGAAATTTTCAATTTTGAAAATTTCTATTTTCAAATTCTCAAATTTTCAATTTTCAAGTTTTCAAATTTTCAATTTTGAAATTTTCCATTTTCAAATTTTCAAATTTTCAAATTTTCAACTTTGAAATTTTCAACTTTGAAATTTTCAATTGACAATTGTCATTTTTTCAATTTTCAGATTTTCAATTGTCATTTTTTCAATTGCCAATTATTTAGTGGTCAATTTTGCCATGGTTAATTTTTCAATTGCCAGTATTGCAATTGTCAATTTTTTAATGGTGAAGCCTTCAATCCAATGTTCAATTATTTTTCAATAGTCAATTTTTCTATTGTCAATTTTGCACCTGCCATTTCATCAATTGTCAATTTATGAATTGTCAATTTGTCAATTGTCAATTTGTCCATTGTCAATTTGTCAATTGTCAATTTGTCAATTGTCAATTTGTCAATTGTCAATTTGTCAATTGTCAATTTGTCAATTGTCAATTTGTCAATTGTCAATTTGTCAATTGTCAATTTGTCAATTGTCAATTGTCAATTTGTCAATTGTCAATTTGTCTATTGCCAATTTTGCAATTGTCAATTCGTCAATTGTCAATTTGTCAATTCTCAATTTGTCAATTGTCAATTTGTCAATTGTCAATTTGTCAATTGTCAATTTGTCAATTGTCAATTTGTCAATTGTCAATTTGTCAATTGTCAATTTGTCAATTGTCAATTTGTCAATTGTCAATTTGTCAATTGTCAATTTGTCAATTGTCAATTTGTCAATTGTCAATTTGTCAATTTGTCAATTGTCAATTTGTCAATTGTCAATTGTCAATTTGTCAATTGTCAATTTTTCAATTGTCAATTTGTCTATTGCCAATTTTGCAATTGTCAATTTGTCAATTGTCAATTTGTCAATTGTCAATTTGTCAATTGTCAATTTGTCAATTGTCAATTTGTCAATTGTCAATTTGTCAATTGTCAATTTGTCAATTGTCAATTTGTCAATTGTCAATTTGTCAATTGTCAATTTGTCAATTGTCAATTTGTCAATTGTCAATTTGTCAATTGTCAATTTGTCAATTGTCAATTTGTCAATTGTCAATTTGTCAATTGTCAATTTGTCAATTGTCAATTTGTCAATTGTCAATTTGTCAATTGTCAATTTGTCAATTGTCAATTTGTCAATTGTCAATTTGTCAATTGTCAATTTGTCAATTGTCAATTTGTCAATTGTCAATTTGTCAATTGTCAATTTGTCAATTGTCAATTTGTCAATTGTCAATTTGTCAATTGTCAATTTGTCAATTGTCAATTTGTCAATTGTCAATTTGTCAATTGTCAATTTGTCAATTGTCAATTTGTCAATTGTCAATTTGTCAATTGTCAATTTGTCAATTGTCAATTTGTCAATTGTCAATTTGTCAATTGTCAATTTGTCAATTGTCAATTTGTCAATTGTCAATTTGTCAATTGTCAATTTGTCAATTGTCAATTTGTCAATTGTCAATTTGTCAATTGTCAATTTGTCAATTGTCAATTTGTCAATTGTCAATTTGTCAATTGCCAATTTGTCAATTGTCAATTTGTCAATTGTCAATTGCCAATTTGTCAATTTAACAATGGCCAATTCTTCAATTGTCAATTTTGCCATGGTCCATTTATCAATTGTCAAGTTTGCAATGGTCAATTTTTCAATGGTCAATTTTGCCATGGTCAATTTTTCAATTGCCAATTTTGCAATTGTCAATTTGTCAATTGTCAATTTTGCAATGGCCAATTTTTCAATTGTCAATTTTGCAATAGTCAATTTTGCCATGCTCAATTTGTCAATGCTCAATTTTTCAATTGTCAATGTTGCCATGGTCAATTTTGCAATGGCCAATTTTTCAATTGACAATTTTGCAATGGCCAATTTTTCAATGGTGAATTTTTTAATAGTCAATGTTTTGTTTGCCAATTTTCCCTTGCTCAAGTTTTCAATTGTCAATTTTGCAATGGTCAATTTTGGCTTTGTCAATTTTCCAATTGCCAATTTTGCAATTGCCAATTTTGCAATTGTCAATTTTGCAATGGTCAATTTTGCAATGGTCAGTTTTTCAATCGTCAATTTTGGAATGATCAATTTTTCAATGGTCCATTTTGCCATGGTCAATTTTGCAATTGCCTATTTTTCAATGGTCAGTTTTATAATGTTCGAATTTCGAATTTTCAAATTTTGCGGTTTTGAAGTTCTGGATTCGGAAATTTTGAAATATGAATTTTTCAATTTGTTCATTTTTAGATAGTCTAGTTTTCAAATTTTCCATTTCGAAGTTTTCAATTTTCAAATGTTTCACTTTGAAATTTTCTATGAGTTCGGTGGGGGACAAAGAAGCGCCCCGAAAAGGCAATTCATATACGCCCCTGAATCATTATCATTTTCTGCCGTTTTCCGTGCTACCGACAGCGCAGTTTGGCATATACAGGTTCCCGATTTGGCCGCCAATCGTGGGGGGGTAAAAGTCACACAAAAAGTTACTAAGCGTGCAGGCCGGGCCTTAACACGTAATCAGACAATAAAATTATTCATCAGACTGCGAGTCTCTGATAACATAGATGAAACATCTCGGATGAATCTTAGTGTACTCAGACACAGTTCTAGACCGACGTCAGAATAGCCGAGTGGACTAAGCGCGCAGTCTTAGCGCTGCCGCTTCGGTACCTGGTTCAAATCCCCCATATAGGGCGAGAATTTTTTCGGAATGTCTGATGAGCGGGAGGTTACTCATAGAGTAGCCGCCTGTACCGACACAGGTTTTCTGTGGTTTCCGGTGTCTTATCATGCGAATGCGGTGCAGCGTATGGACCACACGCCCATATATCCATAAGGGATCGAAGGCGTTAAAGATAAAAAAAAAAAAAAAAAAGACACAGTTCGAACCGCAGTTGGATGGTCAACATATAACAACCACTTTTCTAGAGTCCAACAGTATCCAACGTATCTGTTCTCAGTGTAACCAATTATTCCCGCTAATCTGTTGAAATAAAAAAAAATTTCATCAATTGTTGAAGAAGCTCTATTAAGTAATTTTTAAGTTTTGCAGAATTAATCATTTTAATCAGTAACTAATATAATTCGACGATTCTTTTCCGCCTTTCATTTCATAAACAATCGGATTTTCGACTTACCGATAATTAGACTCTCGTTATAGAAATTTGGGGATGGCATCAATGGAAGATTCTGGTGACGCTTGGGGGAGATCGATGAAGAGATGGAAATTGGGTGTTGTTGTCACCACACATGAACCCGAGCAGGATTTCCTTCGACAGGAGACCTTCTTCAGGGTCTTATGAAATGGAAGAGCTTTCTGCAATCCATCATAGTTTCGTGGTGGTCTTGTATAATCAAGGGACAAGGCCGGAACTTTTGTGATGTATTTCCCACAAATATCACATTCGTTGAATCTCTGTTCACTAGGTTGACAGATGAGTTGACTGAATACCAAAATGAACTTCGGTCTTGTTTTGGCAAAGTCCTACTTCACTAAGGGACCGCAGGATCAGTGCTCTCTTCTCATAAATAGATTCGCTATCCTCATTATTAATTAATTTTACAATTAATTTTAACGTTCTATTATCACTGGCCGGGAATGTGACTAGCAATTTATAGCTATCATCATAGATTGCAGTGCACCAAAGTATATGCACAATTGAATCGAAGCTAGAACCTAGAAGTCTGGGAAACATGAAGCAACGCCTCCTCAATGATAATGCTAGGTCGTAATTCACCACTTTGAAGCGATATCATTGGTTCAATAATGGACTCATCATTTATCGACTTATCCGTAGCATAAAACTGTTTCACATCGGTATTCAGAGAAAGCCTGTTCTCTTTATTTCTCCAATTATCCCGAGAAATGGTGTCGGGATCTTCGATAGGAGATGTATACTGAGGTCTTCTATTTGGTGGTTCTGATCGATTATTTACGCTTGGTGATGAAGTAACAAAACGCTTCTTATTGCACTGAGAATATTTGGCTTGCAGTTCGTCGTCGCTATTATCGAATGCATCTATTATGGGTACTTTGTATTGTGAGAATTTTCGTTTTCTCGCATCATATGTGCATTCAACATTGGTTCGAGTATCTGTTCTGTAATGATTTCCATTGATCTTATGCTTTTTGAGAACTTGCACGTAAATAGCTGCTTCAGGTACTATCTTAGTTGAGGGAGTACAAGAAATGATTTTTCGTTCTAAATCATCATGCAACTGTCAATGAACCATTCCTCTAAGACAGTAGGCTACAAAGTGTCCAGGACGATGAGCAAAACACCAGCAAGTCTGTAGCAATTTTCATTCAATGTTAAAGTTGTAGGAAATTCTTTCAATTTTGCTGATTTACCAGAAGTATAAGTGAGGTTCGGACGGATGTCCAACTCGACGAACACATGGTTTGAATATTCTGTCAGAACTTTGTACTCCTTTCTACATGCTGAATTACCACATGCGAAACGTAACCCTTCGTTGAAAAGTTGGAGATCCCGTAGACCTTCGAATCGGTTGGGATCTTCGAATTGAGAATGGTTTACTTGGAGAGCCGGCACTAAGACGGTATATTTTCAGTATTCAGGGCATTCATATTGCCATAAAGCAGACGGAATCAAGAAAAAACCTCGTTTCCATATTGGAGTCAAAGTGCCATACCAGTCAATAGAAGTGGACTTGAGGACATTGGCCGTCGAGTATGACTCCCTTCAAACCAGTCTCGTAGCAACTTCACTCTGTAATCTTCAATAGCAACAGTTGGTCCGTTGAGGATAAATTGTTTAACGTACTGCAGGATGTGGTTCTTCGAGTTTTCCATTAATTCCAAATATTGTTTATCATCCATTGCAGATTTAGCCAAAATGTGAATGATAGAATCAAAACCACATGTGTTCCTCGCAAAATAAAATTTGTTTCCAATCAACGTGAGTTTTTTAACTTTATTACCATTACGTAGGAGCCACGCCTTCTTCGAGGAAGATCGTTTTGATATTCTATGTCGGGCTGTGCTTGAGAGTAAATACCGATGCGCTTCGCAATTAATTTTTGGTTCCACGGATTATCGTGAGATTTAACATTCTTAGAACTGGAATCTCCAGAAATTGATAGATTATCATCTTTCATTCGTTCGAAAGAGCATGCTGCAGGGACTTCTGAAGTTGGAGTTGAAGGTAGAGATGGAGTTATAGCTAGAGCTGCAGATGGAGATGGAGATGGAGATGGAGATGAAGATGAAGATGAAGATGAAGATGAAGATGAAGATGAAGATGAAGATGAAGATGAAGATGAAGATGAAGATGAAGATGAAGATGAAGATGAAGATGAAGATGAAGATGAAGATGAAGATGAAGATGAAGATGAAGATGAAGATGAAGATGAAGATGAAGATGAAGATGAAGATGAAGATGAAGATGAAGATGAAGATGAAGATGAAGATGAAGATGAAGATGAAGATGAAGATGACGATGACGATGACGATGACGATGACGATGAAGATGAAGATGAAAATAGAGATGGAGATGGTGCACATTGATTCTCATCGAATACTAGATGCAATGATGAGGGCTTTTTTGTGGCTGTGGATTTTCCTTTGCTGGAGGACTGGCACAAGGACTTTCATTTTCGTGAAAGACCTTCAATTTAGAATGTAGAAGAGTAGCACTAGATGATCCATTATCTAACATGATTTTGACAAATTTATCAGCCCGAATTAACCCAGAAAAATTCTTCAACACTCGCTTCTTAACATCAGAAAAATGCCCCTCTGAGTAACTGGAAGTGGCACGGCCACGTGTGTATGATAAAGATACTGAACTCCAGAGGCAAAATGCAACTGCCAACGGGATGAATCTGACGATGAAGCCATTGAAATAAAAAGGGTTAGGTTCACACCCCTCCAGTGAAACTTTTTTCGATTTTTGATGAATTTTATTTATCCATGTTTTGACACGACTTTGCGCCTTCGATTGTTTTTCCTCTACACTCTCGTCATAGAACGTTTTTTCTCCCTGCCATTGTGTCTCTTTATCTTCAATAGGATAATTACGTTGAGCGTTTTTCTTCTCCAGGCGTTTTCGAGTTTCTAGAACAGAAGGACCATTCCTGATCACTGTATCTTGATGTTAATGGCCACCAACAATACAAGTGAGACCAAAGATAGTCTCGAACTCCTCTAGTGTCTGGCAGTCAATCATAAGGGAAAAACAGTACATAAAAAAGTGCCGAACTTTGGCAAATCGCATTTGTTGAAAACAAGCCCAATCCCGTACCCGTTTCTGCGGATGAGCCACATCCAATCTCAAGAATGTAAAAATTTGAGGACGGTGGTGAAACTCCTCGTGTCCACTAGCATACAGAAAACACGTCTCGTTGTACACTTTTACAGTTTGAAAATTGAATGCAAGACATAAGCCATTCATGAGGGCTCGGGAACAATCGTAGACTACCTGTTTAGGCTTCAATGCTCCCATATCTTGCCATTTTTTTACCCACCACGAAATAGTGTCAGTGTCCTGTGATTCGGTGAGCATATCATGGACAGATCCGCTGACTCCATTCACATTAATGATAATTGAATACAGAAATACGTGACCTGATAGGGTTTTGTTGTAGCATTCTACAGGGTGCACAAGAGTTCCAGTCCCATCTACGGATATTGAAGAATAATTCCTCGTCATTCTTCAATATTGATTGTAGGCGTGCAGCTGCGGAGGTGTGCTAAAAATGACCAAAAATTTGTCTGCCACAACTTGATGAATAAACCCGTGGTACTTGGAATCATATTTCAACATTTGAAGATTTTCAACGACATTCCTCTTCCCCGGCTCAATCTCATATAAATCGTTACAAAATTCTTTATTGGTCTGACGAATCACTTCTATCTTTGGTACTTGAGGAGGAAGCCGGCCATCAAATTTCGTTGTTTCTTTTACCTGCTCCTTCAAAAAATTGCCACAGCCCTTATAAAACGCTTCTTGACCTGCTTTCTTACGTCGTTCTCCTCGTAATTGACGTCTCATGTCCTCATTTCTAATCCCCAGTGTATTTCGTGTTCTCACCGTCATGTAAAAATCTTGATTTTCACTGGGCTCTTCATCAAGATAACAGTACAGTGGATTTGAACATTGTTTACTGCGGCAATGCCCTTTGACGTTGAGATAATGGGCAGCCCTGCTCGACCGAGCTAACTTGTGATTGCTAAAGTCAAAACAACAAGGTAGATCTGTTTGACGTTGAATAATATCGAATAGAACACACGTCCAGGCAGCTTTACGTAAGGTATTATACGTCCTTCCATCTTTATACCTAATTTCGCCTCCTTGCATACTCATCCATTCGCTTGCTGTGATATAAACTTTGAACTCATCAAGATCAGCACATTCTTGATCTAACTCGAATGACTCATCCGCTGATTGTGCTCCTGAGTCCTCAAGAGTGGATTTGTAGAGTTTGATATTCGGTTCTTCTTTGGGAAAGACAATTCCTAGTTCCTCACAAGCAATAGACAGAATGTTCCTTCGGTTTTTCGTAACATTCACGTACACGTTGTGTGGTGTCCATTCGTCATTCAAGTCTCGACTAATCTCCTTCCATAAGACAGATGAATAAACTGGAAATTTATCTCTTTCTTTGAAGTGTATAAGAAATTTCTTTAACACCGCAACTGCATCTGGGACAGAAACTAGAGCCCTCGGTGCCATCGTTGATTTGTATCATAACTGAAAGAGAATCGTCGATTACAATCAGCTTATAAAAGCTTTAGAGATTTGTCTTAGATAAAAAAAGACAAAGGAAACGGTAAAATTCAACGGAAATTATCCTCAGTGTGAATGAAAAAAGAAAATTAAAACAGAAAAACTATCAACCCGTTTCAATAATAACTGGTATGCAATTTTAACCTCTGTTCTAAGAATTATTCGTCTTCCATATCAATCCCACCGATTCCTACTCGTATCGGTATCGATCTACAACTGTCGGTACCGATTTCTGATAGAGATGGATTTGATTATCCAACTTCCAATTATGACAGTTACGAGAGATGGAAGAGATTTCCATTTTGAAATTCATAATAAAATTGATGTGATTAAAAATTCGATTGAAGGAAAAAAAAATAAATTCATGCCAGTGTGATGGATGAGATAAATTAATGAATACTCACTTAAACTTCCACCCTGTCGCTCCTGTGCATGCCATTTCCTACCTGTGAGGTACATATTGCGTGAATATGATCTTGATTTCCTCATAAAAAAATGATTTATCGAAATATTCCTAATAAAATTAGCAAAGATTAGACTAATAATTAATAGAGATTAATTAATGATATTCCAGTCGTCTGAAACACAACCAACTCACTTTCACTTCATCCAGGGTTGTAAACGATGCATGAATACTGTTGTCCTTGCCGAAGGAAATCTCTTCGGTCATTTTCCAATGCCTCCTCCATAACAGGTGTATTGTTAACTGAAGGTAATCGTGGGTCAATCAATTTGCTGATTACTCTCAACTTTGTTGAATCTTATAAAATGAAAGATAAGCGGAAAAAATTCAAAATTAATTTGTAGAGGTTTTTATTGTTTTTCCTCAGATAGCATCTATTTTGCACCTGCCATCCTACTCAGCAAAAATTTCAATTGATTCCTAGAAAAAGAAAAAAAATTAATGAAGAACTGGAACTACCACTAATTTCGTTACATTTAAAAAGCGAGAAAGAATACTCTACCGTAATTATTGAGATAGCAATTTAAATCCGTTTTGGTGATATTTGTTTCACATACTTCACTGATTTGTAGAAATATTCGTCGTGCTCCAAAAAATGGAGCAGTAGCTCACAGCTGTTTTTTAAAACAGACAACGTACTGCGTGTGGCCTTGCATGGTACCGCGCATGCGCGACGCTCCACGAGCAAATCCTGCTTTCATCAATTAATATTGCACAAATAATTATTGATAGGCTCATAACAATGGAGTTTCTATCGCCTACAAACGATTTCGAATCCATTGATAATAATTATTTTCACCTTCAATCTAAAAATCGTGGTGCTAACTTTTACTGAAAAAAGTTTTTAATCAATAAAAAAATTATAATTCACTAACAATGCAAATTGATTGAGTAGCAATGCTCTGCAATGCACCTTCAAATTACCTGAATAAAGAAATTAATTAATTTTTAATTATGGGGAGCCAACTACTTGGCACTATTTGAGATTTTTTAAACCATTTTCACCCGTGTAAATGTTCAAATTAGTAAACCGAGGTGCCAAAAATGAGATGTTCACGGATAGACGGCATGCTCAAATTTTGTATTTTTACGATTCAGACCATTCTAGATCATTTCCACATGACATTAGCAAATGTGAAAAATGGACCCTCGACAATGCTTCTATTCGGACGCAAAAATTAATCGAATCGCACGATCCGTTTCCGAGGAAACGTAAACGAAAAAATTTGCCACATACGGACGAACACACACACACACACATACAGAGACGGGGCTTTGGTGTCTGTATTTGTTTTGAGTCGGTACCGTGCGGACGCATGTCGACCGCTCTCTACGATATATAAATTCCAACGTACGGCGATTAAAGTACAGTGAATTTTTAAAGTGTTGTTAAAGTTCTGGCACCAAAGTGTCGAACATAAAATCTCTCAAACTTCCTTTGGCTCCAAAAAGGAAAGCCAAGATGAGTCCTCCTTTGGAAGACCCAAAAAAAAAGAAGAAAACCGTTATCAAACCGTCAATCAGCGTGAGCTCTGACCCCGCTCGCCTCATCAATCCGCCGACCACTCCTGACGGGCCTCAAGAGGCTCAAAAACGAACCGCAGTACCTCCAATAGTCATTGAAAATGACAAACTGGAGACCAAAAAATTAATCAACTTCCTGCAAGTCAACGCCTCCGATAACAACTTCAGGATGAAGTTTAATGGAAACACAACGATCGTCCATCTGCAAACGACGGAGGACTACACTAAAATTGCAAGTATCCTGAAAAGGCAAAATTACAATTTTTACACCTTCGGTCTGAAAAGTGAGCGTCCGAAGAAATTTATCATAAAAGGTCTTCCCGCCAGTTTTAATGAGCACGAAATTGAAGCCGAAATATCCAAACACGGCATAAAGGTATTATCAGTCCGGCAGTTTGTGAAAACAAACAAGGATGGAGACAGCAAGGAAAATAGGCCACTACCGGTGTTTGCAATAACGGTTGGGCCCGGTGTAACCTTGAGCAGCTTCGCTGCTATTAAAACCATTTTCTATCATACATATAAGATAGAGAAATTCATCAAAACCCAGCAACCAACACAGTGCTTCCGGTGCCAAAGATTTGGACACGCCAGTCAGCACTGCAACCTAAACTCCAGATGCGTGAAATGTGCAGGCAATCACGACATTAAAGCCTGCACGTGTAACGCTGTCAAGTGTGCAAACTGTGGTCTAGCTCACAGAGCGAGCTATCGTGAGTGCGCCGCACGAACCAAATTTGTGGAGGCACAAAATAAAAGAGCCCAACCGCCACCACCACGAAGAGCCGAATTGAAATTGCCCTCTACACCTCATTCGGCGACGATCCAGAATCTAGAAAGAAACTTCCAGTTCCTACAGTCCCTGAGCCAACCCCTATCTCCACTGCCAACGCGTCCAGGCCCACCTACGCTTCGTTCTTCCCATCGGTGGAAACTTCGAGAAGGAACGTTGCGGCACCCGCTGCTGAACCCAGGATCATCCCAATGGAAACACTTGTTCCGGAATCTTATTTAAGTACCACTAACAACTATATAATTACAGCGAAGCAAGTCCTTGACGAGCTAAAAACTCTTAGAATTCCCGAAATCCTTTCAGAGCTTAAAGAGATGAGCGCTAAACTCCAAACAGCTCTTACACCAATTGATAGGGTCACAATCATCGCATCCTATGTCCACCTATTCTCACCCTCCTCAGTCACACCTACGATTCCCCCGCAAACATAACCAACATATTAGCAATTAATATTTTTGCGCTCAAACCCAATCTGGACGAGTTATTACACATCGTCCATAATAATAACATTAAAATTTGTCTGATTTCAGAGACTAAACTGAACAGCAAAACGAAGAAAATTAACTTCCCAGCCTTCTCGCTGATCAGGGAAGACAGAACGGCCAAAGCAGGTGGTGGTGTTGCGGTGGCGATCCACAAAACCTTGTAACATAGAACTCTTCCGCATGATCTCCTGTCGCTCACCGAATACGTGGGAGTAGAGGTCCAAGTAAGCAATAAAAAAACGAAGATCTACTCGATCTACAATCCACCGGATGTCTCAATAGATACAAACCTATTGAGGCACCTATTTTCCGATAGGACTCCAACAATTATTGTTGGAGACTTCAATGCGAAGGACACTGCTTGGACCTCTGCTAGGCCAAACGAATCAGGTAAGATTCTCTCAAATTTTTTGACGGAACAAAAAATTAATCTGCTCTTTCCAGACGTTCCTACACACTACCCTCATAATTCAAACACTCCTAGTACTATTGACCTGTTATTAACAAACAACATCTCTATCATTAATAATTTCACCACACTTTCCGAATCCCCATCCGATCACCTACCATTGTTTTTCTCCCTATTTGGCCGACCAACCTCACCAGAATCATAAAAAAATTTGAACTACGCGAAAACCGACTGGAATAAATTCAAGAATACCTTAAATGATGAGATTTCTACACCAATCCCTACTTGTAACAACACTGAAGCAATAGATCAACACATAACACATTTCACCCAAGTCATTCAAACAGCCCTGGATTCCTCCACTCCCATCCGCTCAACCATATCCACCCACCCTCCTATCCCACCCGAAATAGCCTCATTAATGAAGCTAAAAAATTACATTAGGTCAAGATGGCAAAAAACCCGAAATCGCTACCTTAAATCCGAACTCAATCAGCTAATAAAAGAAATCAGACTTAAATTAACGGAATGGAAACAATCATCTTGGGACAACAAACTCAGAAACATAAACTTAAAAGATCACTCTATTTGCCGCGTAGCAAAATATTTTAATAACACCGGTAAAAGAAAAATCCCCACACTAAAGACAATCAACACACTCCACACAGAAGACCACGACAAGGCAAATACACTCTGCATACACTACGCAATAATACACGAAATATCGTCCTCCCGAGGCAACAAATCCTTTGAACAACAAGTGACAGGTCATGTGAGAAAAACTATCCTCAAAGCCCCTATCGAAACTCCCATTAAAATCCTTACGAATCCCCGTGAAATCACTTCCGCTATCGAAAAACTAAAAAATAAATCTGCCCCGGGTGTGGATAATATTCCCAATATAGCACTAAAAAACCTCCCAATTAAAGCAATAAGTTTACTAACAAAGATATACAATGCATGCCTCCTCAGACAATATTTCCCGGAACTCTAGAAAGGAGCGGTGGTCATTCCGAGTCTTAAGCCCGGTAAGCCCCCTTCGCATCCGGTGAGCTATAGGCCTATTAACCTCCTACCGGTATTGGCTAAACTCTTTGAGCGAATAATTTTAGCTCGTCTCAAAAAACCCATAGAAGAGTTACAACTAATGCCTATCAATCAATTTGGTTTTCGATCAGAACACTCGACCTGCCACCAGCTGGTTAGAATTACGAATGATATAAAATCCGCGAAAGACCGGAAAGAAGATACCGTTCTTCTTCTCCTGGACAGCGAGAAGGCCTTTGATTCTGTTTGGCCCACAGGCCTAATATACAAACTCGAAGGATTAAATGTCCCTAAATATCTATGTAAAATTTTACCATCATATCTCTCAAATAGATATATCCGAGTTCGAGTCGAAACTTCGCTTTCGAATAAAATAGAAATTGTCGCGGGAGTCCCACAAGGGTCTATTCTCTCGCCTGTTTTATTCAACTTGTACATTGCTTCTGTTTTTAGTAGAATTCCGAGAAATGTATCCATTGCAGGCTATGCTGATGACATTACCTTGTACTCAGCTAGCAAATCGATAAACAAAGCTATTAGAAGAATAGAAAATGCTGCTTCTCTCACAATCAGTGAATTAACGAAATGGAAAATTCAAGTGAATGCTGCTAAAACAGAAGCAATCTTATTTACTAGCTCCAAGGCCAAGCCGACCTTAACTATTCGTAGCGATAAGATCACACCAACCGACTCTGTAAAGTATTTAGGCTTACACATCGATTCCAAACTCCTGTGGAAAAAGCATATATCTGAAATCAAGGTCAAGACTAAAGTTATCCTAGTAAGATTGTATAATTTGCTAAAATCACCCGCGCTCAGTCAATCCCTCAAACTTACTCTCTACAAAGGGTTAATTAGGCCCATTATCACCTATGGTTGTCCTGCCTGGCACAATGCAGCGAAAATGCACTTGAATCATCTTCAAGTGATTCAAAATAAATTCCTACGAATAATAGGAAATTTTAAAAGAAGAACGACTATTGTGGAAATACACGAAACGCTCGGCATGACAACCATAGGCGAATTTATCGATAGAATAAATGAGACATTTAAATTTAAGCTACAATCCCATCCTAATCCTCAGCTCCAAAACATCAATATTGACATAAAATCCAATTGGTCCCGCTGACCACCTGTTTTGTCCCACCTTTCCATATATCCTTTTCTCTCCCGCCCCTCATGCACCCATTACTTATAAGGTTTTTTAGAAGTCATTTTTCCTTATATGGAGTCAGCATGTAAATAATCACAAATATCTGTAATAATGAAAAATTAGGTTACACTTCTTTCAAATTAGATATAAAGCCAACGGCTGGTGATCTAGAACGTAGCACTTAAGATATTAATACTGTATATAGTATGTATATATGACAAATGTTAATAAACAATTTTCAAGTCAAGGTCCCTAGGTCGGGAAGTTAGAAAATGGAATAGGGGTTTGACCCTCTGCGGGCCAAAATTATAACTGATGTCTGTCTCTGTATGTGTGTGTGTGTTTTTTTTGTCTCCGATCCTCTCATTTGTACGCCCCGGGTAGCGGCCGTTTAAACATTCCTTCAGGGGGCGTACCGGACACCCACCCATGCGGCCGACTTTCCCCATTTTTAGGCCATCATATTTCTAAGCACAGGGTAAACATCCAGGAACCCCTGTGCTATGGTGGCCGGCGCCTATGATGGAACCCCCCCCCCCCCTGCGTCCGGTTAGGTTCCCGCCGAGGTGCTATTCATATTAGAAATCATGGTGTCAGTCGCTGATGAAATCAAAATGCAATCACGATGAAATCAGCCCGTAATCAATGAAGTCAGTTGAAATCACGTGAAATCATGTGATTTTACGTGATTTCAATAATTGAAATCATTTTTTGAAATCATTTTTGAAACCACATTGTAATCATTCCCCTAACGGACCGACTGTAGAGTTGGGTGAAAGTCGAGTAAACTCTAACATTTTTCCAAGATTTTAGAGTTCGGTGAGAGTTAAGTGAGAGTTGGTCAATTCTTTCCCAAATTCGCATTATGTAAAAGTTGAGAGTTGAACTTGGATCTTATGAACAATTCTACAGTGTGTAAAACTAAATATTTGATTTTTGTTTTTTTTTTTTCTTCAATTAAGCACTTTTCGGTAAAGCACTTATGGCGAACTCTGTCCCAACTCTACACGCGATTAAAGTTGAGAGTTGATCTTTGTTCTTATGCCTAACTTTATCCCAACTCTACACGAAATTAGAGTTGAGAGTGAAACTTTTGCATTTTTGAAAATTTTATTTAATAACATTGAGGTTTTGCCCAACTCTATCTCAACTTTACACACGGTTAGAGTTGAAAGTTGAACTTTGGGGTTACTTTCCCCCAACTCTATGCGAACTTTATACCGGGATAGAGTTCAATGTTGGACTTTGGGGTTACTTTCCCCCAACTCTATCCGAACTTTATACCGGGATAGAGTTGAATGTTGGACTTTGCGGTTACTTTGCCCCAACTCTATCCGAACTTTGTTTCGGAATAGAGTTGAAAGTTAAATTTTAGGGTAACTTTCCTCCAACTCTATCCGAACTTTATACCAGGATAGAGTTGAGTGTTGGAATTTGGGGTTACTTTCCCCCCAACTCTATCCGAACTTTATACCGGGATAGAGTTGAACGTTGGACTTTGCCCCAACTCTATCCGAACTTTGTTTCGGAATAGAGTTGAAAGTTGAACTTTAGGGTAACTTTCCCCCAACTCTATCAGAACTTTATACCGGGATATAGTTGAGTGTTGGAATTTGGGGTTACTTTCCCCCAACTCTATCCGAACTTTATAACGGCATAGAGTTGAATGTTGGACTTTGCGGTTACTTTGCCCCAACTCTATCCGAACTTTGTTTCGGAATAGAGTTGAAAGTTAAATTTTAGGGTAACTTTCCTCCAACTCTATCCGAACTTTATACCAGGATAGAGTTGAGTGTTGGAATTTGGGGTTACTTTCCCCCAACTCTATCCGAACTTTATACCGGGATAGAGTTGAATGTTGGACTTTGCCCCAACTCTATCCGAACTTTGTTTCGGAATAGAGTTGAAAGTTGAACTTTAGGGTAACTTCCCCCCAACTCTATCAGAACTTTATACCGGGATATAGTTGAGTGTTGGAATTTGGGGTTACTTTCCCCCAACTCTATCCGAACTTTATACCGGCATAGAGTTGAATGTTGGACTTTGCGGTTACTTTGCCCCAACTCTATCCGAACTTTGTTTCGGAATAGAGTTGAAAGTTAAATTTTAGGGTAACTTTCCTCCAACTCTATCCGAACTTTATACCAGGATAGAGTTGAGTGTTGGAATTTGGGGTTACTTTCCCCCAACTCTATCCGAACTTTATACCGGGATAGAGTTGAACGTTGGACTTTGCCCCAACTCTATCCGAACTTTGTTTCGGAATAGAGTTGAAAGTTGAACTTTAGGGTAACTTTCCCCCAACTCTATCAGAACTTTATACCGGGATATAGTTGAGTGTTGGAATTTGGGGTTACTTTCCCCCAACTCTATCCGAACTTTATACCGGGATAGAGTTGAACGTTGGACTTTGCCCCAACTCTATCCGAACTTTGTTTCGGAATAGAGTTGAAAGTTGAACTTTAGGGTAACTTTCCCCCAACTCTATCAGAACTTTATACCGGGATATAGTTGAGTGTTGGAATTTGGGGTTACTTTCCCCCAACTCTATCCGAACTTTATACCAGGATAGAGTTGAGTGTTGGAATTTGGGGTTACTTTCCCCCAACTCTATCCGAACTTTATACCGGGATAGAGTTGAATGTTGGACTTTGCGGTTACTTTGCCCCAACTCTATCCGAACTTTGTTTCGGAATAGAGTTGAAAGTTAAATTTTAGGGTAACTTTCCTCCAACTCTATCCGAACTTTATACCAGGATAGAGTTGAGTGTTGGAATTTGGGGTTACTTTCCCCCCAACTCTATCCGAACTTTATACCGGGATAGAGTTGAACGTTGGACTTTGCCCCAACTCTATCCGAACTTTGTTTCGGAATAGAGTTGAAAGTTGAACTTTAGGGTAACTTTCCCCCAACTCTATCAGAACTTTATACCGGGATATAGTTGAGTGTTGGAATTTGGGGTTACTTTCCCCCAACTCTATCCGAACTTTATAACGGCATAGAGTTGAATGTTGGACTTTGCGGTTACTTTGCCCCAACTCTATCCGAACTTTGTTTCGGAATAGAGTTGAAAGTTAAATTTTAGGGTAACTTTCCTCCAACTCTATCCGAACTTTATACCAGGATAGAGTTGAGTGTTGGAATTTGGGGTTACTTTCCCCCAACTCTATCCGAACTTTATACCGGGATAGAGTTGAATGTTGGACTTTGCCCCAACTCTATCCGAACTTTGTTTCGGAATAGAGTTGAAAGTTGAACTTTAGGGTAACTTCCCCCCAACTCTATCAGAACTTTATACCGGGATATAGTTGAGTGTTGGAATTTGGGGTTACTTTCCCCCAACTCTATCCGAACTTTATACCGGCATAGAGTTGAATGTTGGACTTTGCGGTTACTTTGCCCCAACTCTATCCGAACTTTGTTTCGGAATAGAGTTGAAAGTTAAATTTTAGGGTAACTTTCCTCCAACTCTATCCGAACTTTATACCAGGATAGAGTTGAGTGTTGGAATTTGGGGTTACTTTCCCCCAACTCTATCCGAACTTTATACCGGGATAGAGTTGAACGTTGGACTTTGCCCCAACTCTATCCGAACTTTGTTTCGGAATAGAGTTGAAAGTTGAACTTTAGGGTAACTTTCCCCCAACTCTATCAGAACTTTATACCGGGATATAGTTGAGTGTTGGAATTTGGGGTTACTTTCCCCCAACTCTATCCGAACTTTATACCGGGATAGAGTTGAACGTTGGACTTTGCCCCAACTCTATCCGAACTTTGTTTCGGAATAGAGTTGAAAGTTGAACTTTAGGGTAACTTTCCCCCAACTCTATCAGAACTTTATACCGGGATATAGTTGAGTGTTGGAATTTGGGGTTACTTTCCCCCAACTCTATCCGAACTTTATACCAGGATAGAGTTGAGTGTTGGAATTTGGGGTTACTTTCCCCCAACTCTATCCGAACTTTATACCGGGATAGAGTTGAATGTTGGACTTTGCGGTTACTTTGCCCCAACTCTATCCGAACTTTGTTTCGGAATAGAGTTGAAAGTTAAATTTTAGGGTAACTTTCCTCCAACTCTATCCGAACTTTATACCAGGATAGAGTTGAGTGTTGGAATTTGGGGTTACTTTCCCCCCAACTCTATCCGAACTTTATACCGGGATAGAGTTGAACGTTGGACTTTGCCCCAACTCTATCCGAACTTTGTTTCGGAATAGAGTTGAAAGTTGAACTTTAGGGTAACTTTCCCCCAACTCTATCAGAACTTTATACCGGGATATAGTTGAGTGTTGGAATTTGGGGTTACTTTCCCCCAACTCTATCCGAACTTTATAACGGCATAGAGTTGAATGTTGGACTTTGCGGTTACTTTGCCCCAACTCTATCCGAACTTTGTTTCGGAATAGAGTTGAAAGTTAAATTTTAGGGTAACTTTCCTCCAACTCTATCCGAACTTTATACCAGGATAGAGTTGAGTGTTGGAATTTGGGGTTACTTTCCCCCAACTCTATCCGAACTTTATACCGGGATAGAGTTGAATGTTGGACTTTGCGGTTACTTTGCCCCAACTCTATCCGAACTTTGTTTCGGGATAGAGTTGAAAGTTAAATTTTAGGGTAACTTTCCTCCAACTCTATCCGAACTTTATACCAGGATAGAGTTGAGTTTTGGAATTTGGGGTTACTTTCCCCCAACTCTATCCGAACTGTATACCGGGATAGAGTTGAACGTTGGACTTTGCCCCAACTCTATCCGAACTTTGTTTCGGAATAGAGTTGAAAGTTGAACTTTAGGGTAACTTTCCTCCAACTCTATCCGAACTTTATACCAGGATAGAGTTGAGTGTTGGAATTTGGGGTTACTTTACCCCAATTCTATCCGAACTTTATACCGGGATAGAGTTGAACGTTGGACTTTGCCCCAACTCTATCCGAACTTTGTTTCGGAATAGAGTTGAAAGTTGAACTTTAGGGTAACTTTCCCCCAACTCTATCAGAACTTTATACCGGGATATAGTTGAGTGTTGGAATTTGGGGTTACTTCCCCCCAACTTTATCCGAACTTTATACCGGCATAGAGTTGAATGTTGGACTTTGCGGTTACTTTGCCCCACCTCTATCCGAACTTTATACCGGGATAGAGTTCAATGTTGGACTTTGGGGTTACTTTCCCCCAACTCTATCCGAACTTTATACCGGGATAGAGTTGAACGTTGGACTTTGCCCCAACTCTATCCGAACTTTGTTTCGGAATAGAGTTGAAAATGGAACTTTAGGGTAACTTCCCCCCAACTCTATCAGAACTTTATACCGGGATATAGTTGAGTGTTGGAATTTGGGGTTACTTTCCCCCAACTCTATCCGAACTTTATACCGGCATAGAGTTGAATGTTGGACTTTGCGGTTACTTTGCCCCAACTCTATCCGAACTTTGTTTCGGAATAGAGTTGAAAGTTAAATTTTAGGGTAACTTTCCTCCAACTCTATCCGAACTTTATACCAGGATAGAGTTGAGTGTTGGAATTTGGGGTTACTTTCCCCCAACTCTATCCGAACTTTATACCGGGATAGAGTTGAACGTTGGACTTTGCCCCAACTCTATCCGAACTTTGTTTCGGAATAGAGTTGAAAGTTGAACTTTAGGGTAACTTTCCCCCAACTCTATCAGAACTTTATACCGGGATATAGTTGAGTGTTGGAATTTGGGGTTACTTTCCCCCAACTCTATCCGAACTTTATACCAGGATAGAGTTGAGTGTTGGAATTTGGGGTTACTTTCCCCCAACTCTATCCGAACTTTATACCGGGATAGAGTTGAATGTTGGACTTTGCGGTTACTTTGCCCCAACTCTATCCGAACTTTGTTTCGGAATAGAGTTGAAAGTTAAATTTTAGGGTAACTTTCCTCCAACTCTATCCGAACTTTATACCAGGATAGAGTTGAGTGTTGGAATTTGGGGTTACTTTCCCCCCAACTCTATCCGAACTTTATACCGGGATAGAGTTGAACGTTGGGCTTTGCCCCAACTCTATCCGAACTTTGTTTCGGAATAGAGTTGAAAGTTGAACTTTAGGGTAACTTTCCCCCAACTCTATCAGAACTTTATACCGGGATATAGTTGAGTGTTGGAATTTGGGGTTACTTTCCCCCAACTCTATCCGAACTTTATAACGGCATAGAGTTGAATGTTGGACTTTGCGGTTACTTTGCCCCAACTCTATCCGAACTTTGTTTCGGAATAGAGTTGAAAGTTAAATTTTAGGGTAACTTTCCTCCAACTCTATCCGAACTTTATACCAGGATAGAGTTGAGTGTTGGAATTTGGGGTTATTTTCCCCCAACTCTATCCGAACTTTATACCGGGATAGAGTTGAATGTTGGACTTTGCGGTTACTTTGCCCCAACTCTATCCGAACTTTGTTTCGGAATAGAGTTGAAAGTTAAATTTTAGGGTAACTTTCCTCCAACTCTATCCGAACTTTATACCAGGATAGAGTTGAGTTTTGGAATTTGGGGTTACTTTCCCCCAACTCTATCCGAACTGTATACCGGGATAGAGTTGAACGTTGGACTTTGCCCCAACTCTATCCGAACTTTGTTTCGGAATAGAGTTGAAAGTTGAACTTTAGGGTAACTTTCCCCCAACTCTATCAGAACTTTATACGGGGATATAGTTGAGTGTTGGAATTTGGGGTTACTTCCCCCCAACTTTATCCGAACTTTATACCGGCATAGAGTTGAATGTTGGACTTTGCGGTTACTTTGCCCCACCTCTATCCGAACTTTATACCGGGATAGAGTTCAATGTTGGACTTTGGGGTTACTTTCCCCCAACTCTATCCGAACTTTATACCGGGATAGAGTTGAACGTTGGACTTTGCCCCAACTCTATCCGAACTTTGTTTCGGAATAGAGTTGAAAATGGAACTTTAGGGTAACTTCCCCCCAACTCTATCAGAACTTTATACCGGGATATGGTTGAGTGTTGGAATTTGGGGTTACTTTCCCCCAACTCTATCCGAACTTTATACCGGGATAGAGTTGAATGTTGGACTTTGCGGTTACTTTGACCCAACTCTATCCGAACTTTGTTTCGGAATAGAGTTGAAAGTTAAATTTTAGGGTAACTTTCCTCCAACTCTATCCGAACTTTATACCAGGATAGAGTTGAGTGTTGGAATTTGGGGTTACTTTCCCCCCAACTCTATCCGAACTTTATACCGGGATAGAGTTGAACGTTGGACTTTGCCCCAACTCTATCCGAACTTTGTTTCGGAATAGAGTTGAAAGTTGAACTTTAGGGTAACTTTCCCCCAACTCTATCAGAACTTTATACCCGGATATAGTTGAGTGTTGGAATTTGGGGTTACTTTCCCCCAACTCTATCCGAACTTTATAACGGCATAGAGTTGAATGTTGGACTTTGCGGTTACTTTGCCCCAACTCTATCCGAACTTTGTTTCGGAATAGAGTTGAAAGTTAAATTTTAGGGTAACTTTCCTCCAAGTCTATCCGAACTTTATACCAGGATAGAGTTGAGTGTTGGAATTTGGGGTTACTTTCCCCCAACTCTATCCGAACTTTATACCGGGATAGAGTTGAATGTTGGACTTTGCGGTTACTTTGCCCCAACTCTATCCGAACTTTGTTTCGGAATAGAGTTGAAAGTTAAATTTTAGGGTAACTTTCCTCCAACTCTATCCGAACTTTATACCAGGATAGAGTTGAGTTTTGGAATTTGGGGTTACTTTCCCCCAACTCTATCCGAACTGTATACCGGGATAGAGTTGAACGTTGGACTTTGCCCCAACTCTATCCGAACTTTGTTTCGGAATAGAGTTGAAAGTTGAACTTTAGGGTAACTTTCCTCCAACTCTATCCGAACTTTATACCAGGATAGAGTTGAGTGTTGGAATTTGGGGTTACTTTACCCCAACTCTATCCGAACTTTATACCGGGATAGAGTTGAACGTTGGACTTTGCCCCAACTCTATCCGAACTTTGTTTCGGAATAGAGTTGAAAGTTGAACTTTAGGGTAACTTTCCCCCAACTCTATCAGAACTTTATACCGGGATATAGTTGAGTGTTGGAATTTGGGGTTACTTCCCCCCAACTTTATCCGAACTTTATACCGGCATAGAGTTGAATGTTGGACTTTGCGGTTACTTTGCCCCACCTCTATCCGAACTTTATACCGGGATAGAGTTCAATGTTGGACTTTGGGGTTACTTTCCCCCAACTCTATCCGAACTTTATACCGGGATAGAGTTGAACGTTGGACTTTGCCCCAACTCTATCCGAACTTTGTTTCGGAATAGAGTTGAAAATGGAACTTTAGGGTAACTTCCCCCCAACTCTATCAGAACTTTATACCGGGATATAGTTGAGTGTTGGAATTTGGGGTTACTTTCCCCCAACTCTATCCGAACTTTATACCGGCATAGAGTTGAATGTTGGACTTTGCGGTTACTTTGCCCCAACTCTATCCGAACTTTGTTTCGGAATAGAGTTGAAAGTTAAATTTTAGGGTAACTTTCCTCCAACTCTATCCGAACTTTATACCAGGATAGAGTTGAGTGTTGGAATTTGGGGTTACTTTCCCCCAACTCTATCCGAACTTTATACCGGGATAGAGTTGAACGTTGGACTTTGCCCCAACTCTATCCGAACTTTGTTTCGGAATAGAGTTGAAAGTTGAACTTTAGGGTAACTTTCCCCCAACTCTATCAGAACTTTATACCGGGATATAGTTGAGTGTTGGAATTTGGGGTTACTTTCCCCCAACTCTATCCGAACTTTATACCAGGATAGAGGTGAGTGTTGGAATTTGGGGTTACTTTCCCCCAACTCTATCCGAACTTTATACCGGGATAGAGTTGAATGTTGGACTTTGCGGTTACTTTGCCCCAACTCTATCCGAACTTTGTTTCGGAATAGAGTTGAAAGTTAAATTTTAGGGTAACTTTCCTCCAACTCTATCCGAACTTTATACCAGGATAGAGTTGAGTGTTGGAATTTGGGGTTACTTTCCCCCCAACTCTATCCGAACTTTATACCGGGATAGAGTTGAACGTTGGACTTTGCCCCAACTCTATCCGAACTTTGTTTCGAAATAGAGTTGAAAGTTGAACTTTAGGGTAACTTTCCCCCAACTCTATCAGAACTTTATACCGGGATATAGTTGAGTGTTGGAATTTGGGGTTACTTTCCCCCAACTCTATCCGAACTTTATAACGGCATAGAGTTGAATGTTGGACTTTGCGGTTACTTTGCCCCAACTCTATCCGAACTTTGTTTCGGAATAGAGTTGAAAGTTGAACTTGAGGGTAACTTTCCTCCAACTCTATCCGAACTTTATACCAGGATAGAGTTGAGTGTTGGAATTTGGGGTTACTTTACCCCAATTCTATCCGAACTTTATACCGGGATAGAGTTGAACGTTGGACTTTGCCCCAACTCTATCCGAACTTTGTTTCGGAATAGAGTTGAAAGTTGAACTTTAGGGTAACTTTCCCCCAACTCTATCAGAACTTTATACCGGGATATAGTTGAGTGTTGGAATTTGGGGTTACTTCCCCCCAACTTTATCCGAACTTTATACCGGCATAGAGTTGAATGTTGGACTTTGCGGTTACTTTGCCCCACCTCTATCCGAACTTTATACCGGGATAGAGTTCAATGTTGGACTTTGGGGTTACTTTCCCCCAACTCTATCCGAACTTTATACCGGGATAGAGTTGAACGTTGGACTTTGCCCCAACTCTATCCGAACTTTGTTTCGGAATAGAGTTGAAAATGGAACTTTAGGGTAACTTCCCCCCAACTCTATCAGAACTTTATACCGGGATATAGTTGAGTGTTGGAATTTGGGGTTACTTTCCCCCAACTCTATCCGAACTTTATACCGGCATAGAGTTGAATGTTGGACTTTGCGGTTACTTTGCCCCAACTCTATCCGAACTTTGTTTCGGAATAGAGTTGAAAGTTAAATTTTAGGGTAACTTTCCTCCAACTCTATCCGAACTTTATAGCAGGATAGAGTTGAGTGTTGGAATTTGGGGTTACTTTCCCCCAACTCTATCCGAACTTTATACCGGGATAGAGTTGAACGTTGGACTTTGCCCCAACTCTATCCGAACTTTGTTTCGGAATAGAGTTGAAAGTTGAACTTTAGGGTAACTTTCCCCCAACTCTATCAGAACTTTATACCGGGATATAGTTGAGTGTTGGAATTTGGGGTTACTTTCCCCCAACTCTATCCGAACTTTATACCAGGATAGAGTTGAGTGTTGGAATTTGGGGTTACTTTCCCCCAACTCTATCCGAACTTTATACCGGGATAGAGTTGAATGTTGGACTTTGCGGTTACTTTGCCCCAACTCTATCCGAACTTTGTTTCGGAATAGAGTTGAAAGTTAAATTTTAGGGTAACTTTCCTCCAACTCTATCCGAACTTTATACCAGGATAGAGTTGAGTGTTGGAATTTGGGGTTACTTTCCCCCCAACTCTATCCGAACTTTATACCGGGATAGAGTTGAACGTTGGGCTTTGCCCCAACTCTATCCGAACTTTGTTTCGGAATAGAGTTGAAAGTTGAACTTTAGGGTAACTTTCCCCCAACTCTATCAGAACTTTATACCGGGATATAGTTGAGTGTTGGAATTTGGGGTTACTTTCCCCCAACTCTATCCGAACTTTATAACGGCATAGAGTTGAATGTTGGACTTTGCGGTTACTTTGCCCCAACTCTATCCGAACTTTGTTTCGGAATAGAGTTGAAAGTTAAATTTTAGGGTAACTTTCCTCCAACTCTATCCGAACTTTATACCAGGATAGAGTTGAGTGTTGGAATTTGGGGTTATTTTCCCCCAACTCTATCCGAACTTTATACCGGGATAGAGTTGAATGTTGGACTTTGCGGTTACTTTGCCCCAACTCTATCCGAACTTTGTTTCGGAATAGAGTTGAAAGTTAAATTTTAGGGTAACTTTCCTCCAACTCTATCCGAACTTTATACCAGGATAGAGTTGAGTTTTGGAATTTGGGGTTACTTTCCCCCAACTCTATCCGAACTGTATACCGGGATAGAGTTGAACGTTGGACTTTGCCCCAACTCTATCCGAACTTTGTTTCGGAATAGAGTTGAAAGTTGAACTTTAGGGTAACTTTCCCCCAACTCTATCAGAACTTTATACGGGGATATAGTTGAGTGTTGGAATTTGGGGTTACTTCCCCCCAACTTTATCCGAACTTTATACCGGCATAGAGTTGAATGTTGGACTTTGCGGTTACTTTGCCCCACCTCTATCCGAACTTTATACCGGGATAGAGTTCAATGTTGGACTTTGGGGTTACTTTCCCCAACTCTATCGAACTTTATACCGGCAACTCTATCCGAACTTTGTTTCGGAATAGAGTTGAAAATGGAACTTTAGGGTAACTTCCCCCCAACTCTATCAGAACTTTATACCGGGATATGGTTGAGTGTTGGAATTTGGGGTTACTTTCCCCCAACTCTATCCGAACTTTATACCAGGATAGAGTTGAGTGTTGGAATTTGGGGTTACTTTCCCCCAACTCTATCCGAACTTTATACCGGGATAGAGTTGAATGTTGGACTTTGCGGTTACTTTGACCCAACTCTATCCGAACTTTGTTTCGGAATAGAGTTGAAAGTTAAATTTTAGGGTAACTTTCCTCCAACTCTATCCGAACTTTATACCAGGATAGAGTTGAGTGTTGGAATTTGGGGTTACTTTCCCCCAACTCTATCCGAACTTTATACCGGGATAGAGTTGAATGTTGGACTTTGCGGTTACTTTGCCCCAACTCTATCCGAACTTTGTTTCGGGATAGAGTTGAAAGTTAAATTTTAGGGTAACTTTCCTCCAACTCTATCCGAACTTTATACCAGGATAGAGTTGAGTGTTGGAATTTGGGGTTACTTTACCCCAATTCTATCCGAACTTTATACCGGGATAGAGTTGAACGTTGGACTTTGCCCCAACTCTATCCGAACTTTGTTTCGGAATAGAGTTGAAAGTTTAACTTTAGGGTAACTTTCCTCCAACTCTATCCGAACTTTATACCAGGATAGAGTTGAGTGTTGGAATTTGGGGTTACTTTACCCCAATTCTATCCGAACTTTATACCGGGATAGAGTTGAACGTTGGACTTTGCCCCAACTCTATCCGAACTTTGTTTCGGAATAGAGTTGAAAGTTGAACTTTAGGGTAACTTTCCCCCAACTCTATCAGAACTTTATACCGGGATATAGTTGAGTGTTGGAATTTGGGGTTACTTCCCCCCAACTTTATCCGAACTTTATACCGGCATAGAGTTGAATGTTGGACTTTGCGGTTACTTTGCCCCACCTCTATCCGAACTTTATACCGGGATAGAGTTGAATGTTGGACTTTGGGGTTACTTTCCCCCAACTCTATCCGAACTTTATACCGGGATAGAGTTGAACGTTGGACTTTGCCCCAACTCTATCCGAACTTTGTTTCGGAATAGAGTTGAAAATGGAACTTTAGGGTAACTTCCCCCCAACTCTATCAGAACTTTATACCGGGATATAGTTGAGTGTTGGAATTTGGGGTTACTTTCCCCCAACTCTATCCGAACTTTATACCGGCATAGAGTTGAATGTTGGACTTTGCGGTTACTTTGCCCCAACTCTATCCGAACTTTGTTTCGGAATAGAGTTGAAAGTTAAATTTTAGGGTAACTTTCCTCCAACTCTATCCGAACTTTATACCAGGATAGAGTTGAGTGTTGGAATTTGGGGTTACTTTCCCCCAACTCTATCCGAACTTTATACCGGGATAGAGTTGAGTGTTGGAATTTGGGGTTACTTTCCCCCAACTCTATCCGAACTTTATACCAGGATAGAGTTGAGTGTTGGAATTTGGGGTTACTTTCCCCCAACTCTATCCGAACTTTATACCGGGATAGAGTTGAATGTTGGACTTTGCGGTTACTTTGCCCCAACTCTATCCGAACTTTGTTTCGGAATAGAGTTGAAAGTTAAATTTTAGGGTAACTTTCCTCCAACTCTATCCGAACTTTATACCAGGATAGAGTTGAGTGTTGGAATTTGGGGTTACTTTCCCCAACTCTATCCGAACTTTATACCGGGATAGAGTTGAACGTTGGACTTTGCCCCAACTCTATCCGAACTTTGTTTCGGAATAGAGTTGAAAGTTGAACTTTAGGGTAACTTTCCCCCAACTCTATCAGAACTTTATACCGGGATATAGTTGAGTGTTGGAATTTGGGGTTACTTTCCCCCAACTCTATCCGAACTTTATGACGGCATAGAGTTGAATGTTGGACTTTGCGGTTACTTTGCCCCAACTCTATCCGAACTTTGTTTCGGAATAGAGTTGAAAGTTAAATTTTAGGGTAACTTTCCTCCAACTCTATCCGAACTTTATACCAGGATAGAGTTGAGTGTTGGAATTTGGGGTTACTTTCCCCCAACTCTATCCGAACTTTATACCGGGATAGAGTTGAATGTTGGACTTTGCGGTTACTTTGCCCCAACTCTATCCGAACTTTGTTTCGGAATAGAGTTGAAAGTTAAATTTTAGGGTAACTTTCCTCCAACTCTATCCGAACTTTATACCAGGATAGAGTTGAGTTTTGGAATTTGGGGTTACTTTCCCCCAACTCTATCCGAACTGTATACCGGGATAGAGTTGAACGTTGGACTTTGCCCCAACTCTATCCGAACTTTGTTTCGGAATAGAGTTGAAAGTTGAACTTTAGGGTAACTTTCCCCCAACTCTATCAGAACTTTATACGGGGATATAGTTGAGTGTTGGAATTTGGGGTTACTTCCCCCCAACTTTATCCGAACTTTATACCGGCATAGAGTTGAATGTTGGACTTTGCGGTTACTTTGCCCCACCTCTATCCGAACTTTATACCGGGATAGAGTTCAATGTTGGACTTTGGGGTTACTTTCCCCCAACTCTATCCGAACTTTATACCGGGATAGAGTTGAACGTTGGACTTTGCCCCAACTCTATCCGAACTTTGTTTCGGAATAGAGTTGAAAATGGAACTTTAGGGTAACTTCCCCCCAACTCTATCAGAACTTTATACCGGGATATGGTTGAGTGTTGGAATTTGGGGTTACTTTCCCCCAACTCTATCCGAACTTTATACCGGGATAGAGTTGAATGTTGGACTTTGCGGTTACTTTGACCCAACTCTATCCGAACTTTGTTTCGGAATAGAGTTGAAAGTTAAATTTTAGGGTAACTTTCCTCCAACTCTATCCGAACTTTATACCAGGATAGAGTTGAGTGTTGGAATTTGGGGTTACTTTCCCCCCAACTCTATCCGAACTTTATACCGGGATAGAGTTGAACGTTGGACTTTGCCCCAACTCTATCCGAACTTTGTTTCGGAATAGAGTTGAAAGTTGAACTTTAGGGTAACTTTCCCCCAACTCTATCAGAACTTTATACCCGGATATAGTTGAGTGTTGGAATTTGGGGTTACTTTCCCCCAACTCTATCCGAACTTTATAACGGCATAGAGTTGAATGTTGGACTTTGCGGTTACTTTGCCCCAACTCTATCCGAACTTTGTTTCGGAATAGAGTTGAAAGTTAAATTTTAGGGTAACTTTCCTCCAAGTCTATCCGAACTTTATACCAGGATAGAGTTGAGTGTTGGAATTTGGGGTTACTTTCCCCCAACTCTATCCGAACTTTATACCGGGATAGAGTTGAATGTTGGACTTTGCGGTTACTTTGCCCCAACTCTATCCGAACTTTGTTTCGGAATAGAGTTGAAAGTTAAATTTTAGGGTAACTTTCCTCCAACTCTATCCGAACTTTATACCAGGATAGAGTTGAGTTTTGGAATTTGGGGTTACTTTCCCCCAACTCTATCCGAACTGTATACCGGGATAGAGTTGAACGTTGGACTTTGCCCCAACTCTATCCGAACTTTGTTTCGGAATAGAGTTGAAAGTTGAACTTTAGGGTAACTTTCCTCCAACTCTATCCGAACTTTATACCAGGATAGAGTTGAGTGTTGGAATTTGGGGTTACTTTACCCCAACTCTATCCGAACTTTATACCGGGATAGAGTTGAACGTTGGACTTTGCCCCAACTCTATCCGAACTTTGTTTCGGAATAGAGTTGAAAGTTGAACTTTAGGGTAACTTTCCCCCAACTCTATCAGAACTTTATACCGGGATATAGTTGAGTGTTGGAATTTGGGGTTACTTCCCCCCAACTTTATCCGAACTTTATACCGGCATAGAGTTGAATGTTGGACTTTGCGGTTACTTTGCCCCACCTCTATCCGAACTTTATACCGGGATAGAGTTCAATGTTGGACTTTGGGGTTACTTTCCCCCAACTCTATCCGAACTTTATACCGGGATAGAGTTGAACGTTGGACTTTGCCCCAACTCTATCCGAACTTTGTTTCGGAATAGAGTTGAAAATGGAACTTTAGGGTAACTTCCCCCCAACTCTATCAGAACTTTATACCGGGATATAGTTGAGTGTTGGAATTTGGGGTTACTTTCCCCCAACTCTATCCGAACTTTATACCGGCATAGAGTTGAATGTTGGACTTTGCGGTTACTTTGCCCCAACTCTATCCGAACTTTGTTTCGGAATAGAGTTGAAAGTTAAATTTTAGGGTAACTTTCCTCCAACTCTATCCGAACTTTATACCAGGATAGAGTTGAGTGTTGGAATTTGGGGTTACTTTCCCCCAACTCTATCCGAACTTTATACCGGGATAGAGTTGAACGTTGGACTTTGCCCCAACTCTATCCGAACTTTGTTTCGGAATAGAGTTGAAAGTTGAACTTTAGGGTAACTTTCCCCCAACTCTATCAGAACTTTATACCGGGATATAGTTGAGTGTTGGAATTTGGGGTTACTTTCCCCCAACTCTATCCGAACTTTATACCAGGATAGAGGTGAGTGTTGGAATTTGGGGTTACTTTCCCCCAACTCTATCCGAACTTTATACCGGGATAGAGTTGAATGTTGGACTTTGCGGTTACTTTGCCCCAACTCTATCCGAACTTTGTTTCGGAATAGAGTTGAAAGTTAAATTTTAGGGTAACTTTCCTCCAACTCTATCCGAACTTTATACCAGGATAGAGTTGAGTGTTGGAATTTGGGGTTACTTTCCCCCCAACTCTATCCGAACTTTATACCGGGATAGAGTTGAACGTTGGACTTTGCCCCAACTCTATCCGAACTTTGTTTCGAAATAGAGTTGAAAGTTGAACTTTAGGGTAACTTTCCCCCAACTCTATCAGAACTTTATACCGGGATATAGTTGAGTGTTGGAATTTGGGGTTACTTTCCCCCAACTCTATCCGAACTTTATAACGGCATAGAGTTGAATGTTGGACTTTGCGGTTACTTTGCCCCAACTCTATCCGAACTTTGTTTCGGAATAGAGTTGAAAGTTGAACTTGAGGGTAACTTTCCTCCAACTCTATCCGAACTTTATACCAGGATAGAGTTGAGTGTTGGAATTTGGGGTTACTTTACCCCAATTCTATCCGAACTTTATACCGGGATAGAGTTGAACGTTGGACTTTGCCCCAACTCTATCCGAACTTTGTTTCGGAATAGAGTTGAAAGTTGAACTTTAGGGTAACTTTCCCCCAACTCTATCAGAACTTTATACCGGGATATAGTTGAGTGTTGGAATTTGGGGTTACTTCCCCCCAACTTTATCCGAACTTTATACCGGCATAGAGTTGAATGTTGGACTTTGCGGTTACTTTGCCCCACCTCTATCCGAACTTTATACCGGGATAGAGTTCAATGTTGGACTTTGGGGTTACTTTCCCCCAACTCTATCCGAACTTTATACCGGGATAGAGTTGAACGTTGGACTTTGCCCCAACTCTATCCGAACTTTGTTTCGGAATAGAGTTGAAAATGGAACTTTAGGGTAACTTCCCCCCAACTCTATCAGAACTTTATACCGGGATATAGTTGAGTGTTGGAATTTGGGGTTACTTTCCCCCAACTCTATCCGAACTTTATACCGGCATAGAGTTGAATGTTGGACTTTGCGGTTACTTTGCCCCAACTCTATCCGAACTTTGTTTCGGAATAGAGTTGAAAGTTAAATTTTAGGGTAACTTTCCTCCAACTCTATCCGAACTTTATAGCAGGATAGAGTTGAGTGTTGGAATTTGGGGTTACTTTCCCCCAACTCTATCCGAACTTTATACCGGGATAGAGTTGAACGTTGGACTTTGCCCCAACTCTATCCGAACTTTGTTTCGGAATAGAGTTGAAAGTTGAACTTTAGGGTAACTTTCCCCCAACTCTATCAGAACTTTATACCGGGATATAGTTGAGTGTTGGAATTTGGGGTTACTTTCCCCCAACTCTATCCGAACTTTATACCAGGATAGAGTTGAGTGTTGGAATTTGGGGTTACTTTCCCCCAACTCTATCCGAACTTTATACCGGGATAGAGTTGAATGTTGGACTTTGCGGTTACTTTGCCCCAACTCTATCCGAACTTTGTTTCGGAATAGAGTTGAAAGTTAAATTTTAGGGTAACTTTCCTCCAACTCTATCCGAACTTTATACCAGGATAGAGTTGAGTGTTGGAATTTGGGGTTACTTTCCCCCCAACTCTATCCGAACTTTATACCGGGATAGAGTTGAACGTTGGGCTTTGCCCCAACTCTATCCGAACTTTGTTTCGGAATAGAGTTGAAAGTTGAACTTTAGGGTAACTTTCCCCCAACTCTATCAGAACTTTATACCGGGATATAGTTGAGTGTTGGAATTTGGGGTTACTTTCCCCCAACTCTATCCGAACTTTATAACGGCATAGAGTTGAATGTTGGACTTTGCGGTTACTTTGCCCCAACTCTATCCGAACTTTGTTTCGGAATAGAGTTGAAAGTTAAATTTTAGGGTAACTTTCCTCCAACTCTATCCGAACTTTATACCAGGATAGAGTTGAGTGTTGGAATTTGGGGTTATTTTCCCCCAACTCTATCCGAACTTTATACCGGGATAGAGTTGAATGTTGGACTTTGCGGTTACTTTGCCCCAACTCTATCCGAACTTTGTTTCGGAATAGAGTTGAAAGTTAAATTTTAGGGTAACTTTCCTCCAACTCTATCCGAACTTTATACCAGGATAGAGTTGAGTTTTGGAATTTGGGGTTACTTTCCCCCAACTCTATCCGAACTGTATACCGGGATAGAGTTGAACGTTGGACTTTGCCCCAACTCTATCCGAACTTTGTTTCGGAATAGAGTTGAAAGTTGAACTTTAGGGTAACTTTCCCCCAACTCTATCAGAACTTTATACGGGGATATAGTTGAGTGTTGGAATTTGGGGTTACTTCCCCCCAACTTTATCCGAACTTTATACCGGCATAGAGTTGAATGTTGGACTTTGCGGTTACTTTGCCCCACCTCTATCCGAACTTTATACCGGGATAGAGTTCAATGTTGGACTTTGGGGTTACTTTCCCCCAACTCTATCCGAACTTTATACCGGGATAGAGTTGAACGTTGTACTTTGCCCCAACTCTATCCGAACTTTGTTTCGGAATAGAGTTGAAAATGGAACTTTAGGGTAACTTCCCCCCAACTCTATCAGAACTTTATACCGGGATATGGTTGAGTGTTGGAATTTGGGGTTACTTTCCCCCAACTCTATCCGAACTTTATACCAGGATAGAGTTGAGTGTTGGAATTTGGGGTTACTTTCCCCCAACTCTATCCGAACTTTATACCGGGATAGAGTTGAATGTTGGACTTTGCGGTTACTTTGACCCAACTCTATCCGAACTTTGTTTCGGAATAGAGTTGAAAGTTAAATTTTAGGGTAACTTTCCTCCAACTCTATCCGAACTTTATACCAGGATAGAGTTGAGTGTTGGAATTTGGGGTTACTTTCCCCCAACTCTATCCGAACTTTATACCGGGATAGAGTTGAATGTTGGACTTTGCGGTTACTTTGCCCCAACTCTATCCGAACTTTGTTTCGGGATAGAGTTGAAAGTTAAATTTTAGGGTAACTTTCCTCCAACTCTATCCGAACTTTATACCAGGATAGAGTTGAGTGTTGGAATTTGGGGTTACTTTACCCCAATTCTATCCGAACTTTATACCGGGATAGAGTTGAACGTTGGACTTTGCCCCAACTCTATCCGAACTTTGTTTCGGAATAGAGTTGAAAGTTTAACTTTAGGGTAACTTTCCTCCAACTCTATCCGAACTTTATACCAGGATAGAGTTGAGTGTTGGAATTTGGGGTTACTTTACCCCAATTCTATCCGAACTTTATACCGGGATAGAGTTGAACGTTGGACTTTGCCCCAACTCTATCCGAACTTTGTTTCGGAATAGAGTTGAAAGTTGAACTTTAGGGTAACTTTCCCCCAACTCTATCAGAACTTTATACCGGGATATAGTTGAGTGTTGGAATTTGGGGTTACTTCCCCCCAACTTTATCCGAACTTTATACCGGCATAGAGTTGAATGTTGGACTTTGCGGTTACTTTGCCCCACCTCTATCCGAACTTTATACCGCGATAGAGTTCAATGTTGGACTTTGGGGTTACTTTCCCCCAACTCTATCCGAACTTTATACCGGGATAGAGTTGAACGTTGGACTTTGCCCCAACTCTATCCGAACTTTGTTTCGGAATAGAGTTGAAAATGGAACTTTAGGGTAACTTCCCCCCAACTCTATCAGAACTTTATACCGGGATATAGTTGAGTGTTGGAATTTGGGGTTACTTTCCCCCAACTCTATCCGAACTTTATACCGGCATAGAGTTGAATGTTGGACTTTGCGGTTACTTTGCCCCAACTCTATCCGAACTTTGTTTCGGAATAGAGTTGAAAGTTAAATTTTAGGGTAACTTTCCTCCAACTCTATCCGAACTTTATACCAGGATAGAGTTGAGTGTTGGAATTTGGGGTTACTTTCCCCCAACTCTATCCGAACTTTATACCGGGATAGAGTTGAACGTTGGACTTTGCCCCAACTCTATCCGAACTTTGTTTCGGAATAGAGTTGAAAGTTGAACTTTAGGGTAACTTTCCCCCAACTCTATCAGAACTTTATACCGGGATATAGTTGAGTGTTGGAATTTGGGGTTACTTTCCCCCAACTCTATCCGAACTTTATACCAGGATAGAGTTGAGTGTTGGAATTTGGGGTTACTTTCCCCCAACTCTATCCGAACTTTATACCGGGATAGAGTTGAATGTTGGACTTTGCGGTTACTTTGCCCCAACTCTATCCGAACTTTGTTTCGGAATAGAGTTGAAAGTTAAATTTTAGGGTAACTTTCCTCCAACTCTATCCGAACTTTATACCAGGATAGAGTTGAGTGTTGGAATTTGGGGTTACTTTCCCCCCAACTCTATCCGAACTTTATACCGGGATAGAGTTGAACGTTGGACTTTGCCCCAACTCTATCCGAACTTTGTTTCGGAATAGAGTTGAAAGTTGAACTTTAGGGTAACTTTCCCCCAACTCTATCAGAACATTATACCGGGATATAGTTGAGTGTTGGAATTTGGGGTTACTTTCCCCCAACTCTATCCGAACTTTATGACGGCATAGAGTTGAATGTTGGACTTTGCGGTTACTTTGCCCCAACTCTATCCGAACTTTGTTTCGGAATAGAGTTGAAAGTTAAATTTTAGGGTAACTTTCCTCCAACTCTATCCGAACTTTATACCAGGATAGAGTTGAGTGTTGGAATTTGGGGTTACTTTCCCCCAACTCTATCCGAACTTTATACCGGGATAGAGTTGAATGTTGGACTTTGCGGTTACTTTGCCCCAACTCTATCCGAACTTTGTTTCGGAATAGAGTTGAAAGTTAAATTTTAGGGTAACTTTCCTCCAACTCTATCCGAACTTTATACCAGGATAGAGTTGAGTTTTGGAATTTGGGGTTACTTTCCCCCAACTCTATCCGAACTGTATACCGGGATAGAGTTGAACGTTGGACTTTGCCCCAACTCTATCCGAACTTTGTTTCGGAATAGAGTTGAAAGTTGAACTTTAGGGTAACTTTCCCCCAACTCTATTAGAACTTTATACGGGGATATAGTTGAGTGTTGGAATTTGGGGTTACTTCGCCCCAACTTTATCCGAACTTTATACCGGCATAGAGTTGAATGTTGGACTTTGCGGTTACTTTGCCCCACCTCTATCCGAACTTTATACCGGGATAGAGTTCAATGTTGGACTTTGGGGTTACTTTCCCCCAACTCTATCCGAACTTTGTTTCGGAATAGAGTTGAAAGTTGAACTTTAGGGTAACTTTCCCCTAACTCTATCAGAACTTTATACCGGGATAGAGTTGAGTGTTGGAATTTGGGGTTACTTTCCCCCAACTCTATCCGAACTTTATACCGGGATAGAGTTGAATGTTGGACTTTGCGGTTACTTTGCCCCAACTCTATCCGAACTTTGTTTCGGGATAGAGTTGAAAGTTAAATTTTAGGGTAACTTTCCTCCAACTCTATCCGAACTTTATACCAGGATAGAGTTGAGTGTTGGAATTTGGGGTTACTTTACCCCAATTCTATCCGAACTTTATACCGGGATAGAGTTGAACGTTGGACTTTGCCCCAACTCTATCCGAACTTTGTTTCGGAATAGAGTTGAAAGTTGAACTTTAGGGTAACTTTCCTCCAACTCTATCCGAACTTTATACCAGGATAGAGTTGAGTGTTGGAATTTGGGGTTACTTTACCCCAATTCTATCCGAACTTTATACCGGGATAGAGTTGAACGTTGGACTTTGCCCCATCTCTATCCGAACTTTGTTTCGGAATAGAGTTGAAAGTTGAACTTTAGGGTAACTTTCCCCCAACTCTATCAGAACTTTATACCGGGATATAGTTGAGTGTTGGAATTTGGGGTTACTTCCCCCCAACTTTATCCGAACTTTATACCGGCATAGAGTTGAATGTTGGACTTTGCGGTTACTTTGCCCCACCTCTATCCGAACTTTATACCGCGATAGAGTTCAATGTTGGACTTTGGGGTTACTTTCCCCCAACTCTATCCGAACTTTATACCGGGATAGAGTTGAACGTTGGACTTTGCCCCAACTCTATCCGAACTTTGTTTCGGAATAGAGTTGAAAATGGAACTTTAGGGTAACTTCCCCCCAACTCTATCAGAACTTTATACCGGGATATAGTTGAGTGTTGGAATTTGGGGTTACTTTCCCCCAACTCTATCCGAACTTTATACCGGCATAGAGTTGAATGTTGGACTTTGCGGTTACTTTGCCCCAACTCTATCCGAACTTTGTTTCGGAATAGAGTTGAAAGTTAAATTTTAGGGTAACTTTCCTCCAACTCTATCCGAACTTTATACCAGGATAGAGTTGAGTGTTGGAATTTGGGGTTACTTTCCCCCAACTCTATCCGAACTTTATACCGGGATAGAGTTGAACGTTGGACTTTGCCCCAACTCTATCCGAACTTTGTTTCGGAATAGAGTTGAAAGTTGAACTTTAGGGTAACTTTCCCCCAACTCTATCAGAACTTTATACCGGGATATAGTTGAGTGTTGGAATTTGGGGTTACTTTCCCCCAACTCTATCCGAACTTTATACCAGGATAGAGTTGAGTGTTGGAATTTGGGGTTACTTTCCCCCAACTCTATCCGAACTTTATACCGGGATAGAGTTGAATGTTGGACTTTGCGGTTACTTTGCCCCAACTCTATCCGAACTTTGTTTCGGAATAGAGTTGAAAGTTAAATTTTAGGGTAACTTTCCTCCAACTCTATCCGAACTTTATACCAGGATAGAGTTGAGTGTTGGAATTTGGGGTTACTTTCCCCCCAACTCTATCCGAACTTTATACCGGGATAGAGTTGAACGTTGGACTTTGCCCCAACTCTATCCGAACTTTGTTTCGGAATAGAGTTGAAAGTTGAACTTTAGGGTAACTTTCCCCCAACTCTATCAGAACATTATACCGGGATATAGTTGAGTGTTGGAATTTGGGGTTACTTTCCCCCAACTCTATCCGAACTTTATGACGGCATAGAGTTGAATGTTGGACTTTGCGGTTACTTTGCCCCAACTCTATCCGAACTTTGTTTCGGAATAGAGTTGAAAGTTAAATTTTAGGGTAACTTTCCTCCAACTCTATCCGAACTTTATACCAGGATAGAGTTGAGTGTTGGAATTTGGGGTTACTTTCCCCCAACTCTATCCGAACTTTATACCGGGATAGAGTTGAATGTTGGACTTTGCGGTTACTTTGCCCCAACTCTATCCGAACTTTGTTTCGGAATAGAGTTGAAAGTTAAATTTTAGGGTAACTTTCCTCCAACTCTATCCGAACTTTATACCAGGATAGAGTTGAGTTTTGGAATTTGGGGTTACTTTCCCCCAACTCTATCCGAACTGTATACCGGGATAGAGTTGAACGTTGGACTTTGCCCCAACTCTATCCGAACTTTGTTTCGGAATAGAGTTGAAAGTTGAACTTTAGGGTAACTTTCCCCCAACTCTATTAGAACTTTATACGGGGATATAGTTGAGTGTTGGAATTTGGGGTTACTTCCCCCCAACTTTATCCGAACTTTATACCGGCATAGAGTTGAATGTTGGACTTTGCGGTTACTTTGCCCCACCTCTATCCGAACTTTATACCGGGATAGAGTTCAATGTTGGACTTTGGGGTTACTTTCCCCCAACTCTATCCGAACTTTGTTTCGGAATAGAGTTGAAAGTTGAACTTTAGGGTAACTTTCCCCTAACTCTATCAGAACTTTATACCGGGATATAGTTGAGTGTTGGAATTTGGGGTTACTTTCCCCCAACTCTATCCGAACTTTATAACGGCATAGAGTTGAATGTTGGACTTTGCGGTTACTTTGCCCCAACTCTATCCGAACTTTGTTTCGGAATAGAGTTGAAAGTTAAATTTTAGGGTAACTTTCCTCCAACTCTATCCGAACTTTATACCAGGATAGAGTTGAGTGTTGGAATTTGGGGTTACTTTCCCCCAACTCTATCCGAACTTTATACCGGGATAGAGTTGAATGTTGGACTTTGCGGTTACTTTGCCCCAACTCTATCCGAACTTTGTTTCGGAATAGAGTTGAAAGTTAAATTTTAGGGTAACTTTCCTCCAACTCTATCCGAACTTTATACCAGGATAGAGTTGAGTGTTGGAATTTGGGGTTACTTCCCCCCAACTTTATCCGAACTTTATACCGGCATAGAGTTGAACGTTGGACTTTGCCCCAACTCTATCCGAACTTTGTTTCGGAATAGAGTTGAAAATTGAACTTTAGGGTAACTTTCCCCCAACTCTATCAGAACTTTATACCGGGATAGAGTTGAATGTTGGCCTTTGGGGTTACTTTGCCCCAACTCTATCCGAATTTTATACCGGGATAGAGTTCAATGTTGAACTTTGGAGTTACTTGGCCCCAACTCTATCAGGACTTTGGAACAGAATAATTGAATGTCGAACTTCGGGGTTACTTTGCCTCAACTCTATCCAAACTTTATACCGGGTTAGAGTAGAGAATTGATCGTTGGGTTTTTAAACATTTTATTGATTTTTTTAAAAATTCATTCAAGAACATTGAGGTTTTGGTGAACTCTATCCCAACTCTAAACACGGTTAGAGTTGAAAGTTGAACCTTGGGGTTACTTTATCCCAACTTTATCCGGGTATAGAGTTCGGATAGAGTTGGAGCAAAGTAACCCCAAAGTTCGACTTTCAACTCTAACCGTGTGTAGAGTTGGGATAGAGTTGACTAAAACCTCGATGTTCTTAAATGAATTTTTAAAAAATTCAATAAATTTTTTAAAAACCCAGAGATCAATTCTCAACTTTCACTCGGTATAAAGTTCGGATAGAGGTGGGGCAAAGTAACCCCAAGATTTAACATTCAACTCTATCCCGGTATAAAGTTCGGATAGAGTTGGAGCAAAGTAACCGCAAAGTCCAACATTCAACTCTATCCCGGTATAAAGTTCGGATAGAGTTGGGGGAAAGTAACCCCAAATTCCAACACTCAACTATATCCCGGTATAAAGTTCTGATAGAGTTGGGGGAAAGTTACCCTAAAGTTCAACTTTCAACTCTATTCCGAAACAAAGTTCGGATAGAGTTGGGGCAAAGTCCAACGGTCAACTCTATCCCGGTATATAGTTCGGATAGAGTTGGGGGAAAGTAACCCCAAATTCCAACACTCAACTCTATCCTGGTATAAAGTTCGGATAGAGTTGGAGGAAAGTTACCCTAAAGTTCAATTTTGAACTCTATTCCGAAACAAAGTTCGGATAGAGTTGGGGCAAAGTCCAACGTTCAACTCTATCCCGGTATAAAGTTCGGATAGAGTTGGGGGAAAGTAACCCCAAATTCCAACACTCAACTATATCCCGGTATAAAGTTCTGATAGAGTTGGGGGAAAGTTACCCTAAAGTTCAATTTTGAACTCTATTCCGAAACAAAGTTCGGATAGAGTTAGGGCAAAGTAACCCCAAATTCCAACACTCAACTATATCCCGGTATAAAATTCTGATAGAGTTGGGGGAAAGTTACCCTAAAGTTCAATTTTGAACTCTATTCCGAAACAAAGTTCGGATAGAGTTGGGGCAAAGTAACCGCAAAGTCCAACATTCAACTCTATCCCGGTATAAAGTTCGGATAGAGTTGGGGGAAAGTACCCCCAAATTCCAACACTCAACTATATCCCGGTATAAAGTTCTGATAGAGTTGGGGGAAAGTTACCCTAAAGTTCAACTTTCAACTCTATTCCGAAACAAAGTTCGGATAGAGTTGGGGCAAAGTCCAACGTTTAACTCTATCCCGGTATAAAGTTCGGATAGAGTTGGGGGAAAGTAACCCCAAATTCCAACACTCAACTGTATCCTGGTATAAAGTTCGGATAGAGTTGGAGGAAAGTTACCCTAAAGTTCAACTTTCAACTCTATTCCGAAACAAAGTTCGGATAGAGTTGGGGCAAAGTAACTGCAAAGTCCAACATTCAACTCTATCCCGGTATAAAGTTCGAATAGAGTTGGGGGAAAGTTACCCTAAAGTTCAATTTTGAACTCTATTCCGAAACAAAGTTCGGATAGAGTTGGGGCAAAGTAACCGCAAAGTCCAACATTCAACTCTATCCCGGTATAAAGTTCGGATAGAGTTGGGGAAAAGTTACCCTAAAGTTCAATTTTCAACTCTATTCCGAAACAAAGTTCGGATAGAGTTGGGGCAAAGTAACCGCAAAGTCCAACATTCAACTCTATCCCGGTATAAAGTTGAGATAGAGTTGGCATAATACCAAAATTCAGAAAAACATTCAACTCTTAACTTTGAAAAGCATTAAATGTTGAGAAAACGATGATGACATCTCAAAACCTCATTTCGTTATTCATTAAGTGTTAAGAATTGATAAAAAACACGAACTCTCACTCAACTCTATCCCAGCTCTAAAATTTTGGAAATATTGTAGAGTTGAACTTTACACTTGGTCCGCTAGGGTCGCAATCAGTGTAATCATTTGAAGTCATTTATAATCAGTGTACTATTTGTAAATGGCCGTGACTTGAGAATATGTCCAACAGTTGTGAATTATATTTATTTTCCTCATATTGAGCAATATCGGAAGACAGTTTTTCCCTCCGTAGTAACTGAAAACGGATGATTAGCGATTCCCGCTGAAATATACGAAGAATTAAAAACGTATGTTTAGATTTGTTTAGTTCTAGACATACTGTACGGCTTCAAACAATAAAATAATAGTAATAGTAGTGCAAAAATTTTCAGTTCTTTAATTTTTTGAATAACCATTCATCTTTTCTGTGATTTCAGTGATTACCAATGATTACCAAACGTGATTTCAATGATTGTATATGTCTGGTAATCATTGAAATCATTCGAAATCAGTGAAATCACGCTCCGCGGGATTTGAAGTCACTGTAGAAACCATTCACTGAAATCAGTGAAATCACCCTTGAAATCACTTGAAATCACGGGGTCGATGATTGCATTTTGAAATCATGGTGTCACCCAATCCGAATGTGAATAGCCCCTCGGTTCCCGCTCAGGCGGGCGGTCTCATTTTATCGTTACCGCCGATCGCACACATGGAACGTTCCTGCATCGGTCGGAATTCATGACAAAATATTTTTTTTGTGTCTGTCTGTGCGTGTGTGTGTGTGTGTCTGTGTTTTCGTCATATTAATATTTTATCTCCTGAACGGTCACTTTGTTAGACCATTGTTTTCCGAAAGACAGTGTGGAATACGAGAACCCATCGAGGCGATAAAGATTTTTTGTTCATATGTTTTTCACCAATGACATATATAACAGGAGTACAGTACATTCATCCAACACTGAATAAATTTATATCGTCAAACGATCATTCCGTTGGCTTTCACGATTTTTTAAATTATATACTCAAGTCACATTCTATTCTAAGAAGGAAAACTTCATTAGTGGATTCCTTTAACTGATATAAAATTTAATTAGTGTACTTAAAAGCAATGAATAGATAAGGATAAGAAACTGTTGATTCATGACGTAAAAGAAATTTTGAAACGTTTCGGAATCCGGTTTCAGGTTCCTAAATCCTATGCAAGATCGAAAATGGAGAATACACAAAAATCCATTACACACAAAGAGCTTGTGGAATTGCAAGCCACCCGATTTGTCATTCAACACGAAAAAGAATATCCTGTTACGATATCCTACAAAACTTGATGCGAAAGTAACATCCCTCAAAACATCCGTTTTAGAGAATATGAATCCTCTCCCGCCCACTCATTGTTTTAAATTGAAAAATTTCAGAAAAGTATTGCCTGCATGAGTGAATTTCTCAACCGATAAGCACATATGAATAACTTCAATTCTGTCTTAGGTTCCTAGGTTAAATTCTCTTCCTAAATTTATAAGGAAATGCAGAAATATATACATACATAGACACCCGACATTGATATAGGGCATAAAATCGTACGGCCAGAGCTTTGGTGGAGTCAGGAGAGCATCTGCCCGATACGTCACATCAGCGGTATCCATAACGTCATACGGCAAGACCAGACGGGAAGCCGACGCGCGGGAAAAAGTGTGGGTTTCATCACAGGCATCGACTATCATAGCGGAGCTATTCCCAGCGGTTTACTCCCTCAGGACGGAAGGCTCAAAAGCAGCTACCGTGGGGGTTCATAAAAGAGGGACGGAAGCAAGAAAAAACATGAAGTCGGTGAATCTCAATGCACGGTTAGAATATGTGTTTTCTTGCTTTAAGAGAAGTGTCTTAACTTAATAAAATTTGGCATTTGATGATTACATTTCGGATGCAAAATGATTGATTCAGTAATCCGAGAACCCGTTTTGGGTCCCCCGATTTCAATCAGAATGCTCGATACAGACTTGTTTTAAAAAATCGTATTTTAACGTGTCATGATATAAGTGGTTTCTTGGCATCTTTAAGTCGAAATAGTGAATTTTGAAGTGCCTACCGAACCGTAGTAATATAGAACATATAACCGGTCCTGAACTCGAGGTAATGCGTGGTAATGAAGAAAGACATTAAGAGCAGCTCTAGGGCATATGAAATCCCTTAGATGGATTCAACGAAACTTAATGTTTATTTGCTCCTGGAGGGGGGGGGGGGGGCGTTTCCCATTTGTATAAAAGGGGAGAGATTATACCTAGTTGTCAGTCTATTGCGCTATTCCGCATCAACGGAGGGTTTGGTTGTGTGAAAATCATTGGAAATATAATTAAAATAAAATTATTCCCGAAAAATGGTATCGCATTACTTGACAGCTAGTGTGGTGCTTTTTGTCCTAGGTGAGTTTTGACTGATTTTTATACTAATTATTTAGATCGAATTATACGAATTAGATCTAATTAGTAGCCCTGGCGGATGGATCGATTACAGAATGGACTTGTGCAGTATGTCCATTAGTTTTCGAGTACAAGTCAATTCTGATTCGAAATAAGCGACCCAGCTTCGACTAAATGCCAAGTCAATTGTCGCTCGACTAGAATCTATTTTTTCCCCCAAACCAACTCATGATCCACCTGAGAACAAGTCAATTGTAAAAAATGAAAAATAGATTTTTTTTCGGGGGGAAAAAAATTAAGATCAGTCGACCGGTAACCGATTCGGTATTTAGTCGATCGTGGGTCGATCACTCCAGAAATTTAGATCGATCTGTACACGAGGCGTAATCGACATCCTGCGCAAGTCGCTGCCACAATCGACCAAGGCTCGAATCGACTGGTACGCCAGGGAGCTACTACCTTAGCACCGACAAATATTAGTGATCAGCCTATCTTTTTAACTTCCCGATCTCGAGGGAAGTTATTGTTATGGCTCCGAAAATCGAAACCGCCAATTTTACTAAATCTCCACATTTCATGACCCTTAGAAACGTTTCCGACCATTTTGAGCGAGATGTTTGGCTCTGGCTGTGTCTGTGTGTGTGTGCGGCTGCGTGTGTGCATGTGCGTGAACGATTTCTCTTGAACAAATTATCCGATTTGGTTTTTTTATACTCATTCCATAGGTTTCAGCCTAACTTAGACCTGATTAGATTTTGAACATAATTGACCCAGTGGTTTTTTAGTTATTGACAAATTCAATTGTTTATATCGCTGCATCATAAGGCCGGTTAAAGATACGAAACAAAGTGTTCAATAACACTTGTTCCACATACAAAAATACATATTTGATGTTATATAAATTTTTTTGCTAACGCCGATGGTTAATTGTTATTAATAAATTCAATTGTTTAGATCGCTCTATAGCAAGAACGGTTGGAGATACGAAACAAGGTGTCCAATAAAAGTCGTTTCACACATAAAGATACACATTTCATGTTTTATGACTTTTTTTGCTAACACCCATAGTTAATTGTGATTAACAAAATGGATTGTTTATATCGCTGCAGCATGAGAACGGTTAACGATACGAAACAAATTATCCAATGAAAGTTGATCCACACATAAAAATACATATTTGATGTTATATAAATTTTCTTGCTAACACCGATGGTTAATGGTTATTAACAAATTCAATTGTTTAAATGGTTTATTTCACTCTGATATCGTCGACAGAGGGGTCTAATGGAGAGGGGAGTTAACGGTACGGTGACGGTACCGATTTCACTTTTTCTCGGTTCACTCCCCATCTTTTTGAATAAGTTTTATACGTGACCCTCCGACCGTCCGTAAAAAAGCTTCACTTCAAAAATTGCAGGGGGTGAAGAAGAAAACGATTGCCTACAAATTATAAGCGAAAACCAATGGTCCAGAGCCAATAATTACACCGGAAAAAAAGGTTGAAGCTCATTATTTTCATATATCACGAAACGATCAGCTGTTTCTCTGAGGTCCGTCCCATTCGGCACGCGCAACCCCCTCGCTAACGCGGGATGCGCAGTAAATTTAAACTGGTGCTAGGAGAGATTTTCGTTTAATTTCAAGTATTATATTCATATTTGATATATATTCGTCACCGATCGACACTAAACAAGACAGTCCATATGCCAAGGATGCAACTTACATCCATTTACATCCTTTTACAAGACATGTCTACCGCACATTTTACACATTTTAATATTGTGATCCCTTTGGCTTTATAGACTTTGAATTACCCAGACACTTCCTAGAATAAGCACGATTAGTCCTCAACTTATTATCCCATAATTGACCATAATAATTGTCCATGATGAAGTAATGCCCTTGAAACCAAATTGTATAATTGCTCCTACCTTTCTCAGTAATTATTATTTTCCCTATTAAATTAATGTGTATTTGTAAGGATTAAATAAATAAACGGGATTTGGGTTTGACCCTCTACGGGTCGAACCAATAACTTCCCGATCGTTCCTCCGTATATGTTATATACAAAGTTTTGGTTTGTGTCTCAAATTGTAAACGTTTTAAACTTTTGAAAATTACCAAATACGTGAAATTTTATAATTCTGAAAATATAAAGAGATTTTCAAAACATATATGCTTTCTTGCGATAGAGTTAGATAAACAATTCAATTCGTGAAAAACTAGGAGTGTTAGCATAAAAAGTCATAAAAAATCAAATGTGTACTTTTACATGTGGAACAACATTCATTCAACACCTCATTTCATATCTCGAATTATTCTCACGATCGAGCGATATAAACAATCGATTTTGTTAATAACAATTAACTATGGGTGTTGACAAAAAAGTCATAAAAAAATCAAATGTGTACTTTTACGTGTGGAACAATTTTTACGGTCGAGCGGTATAAACAATCGATTTTGTTAATAACAATTAACTATGGGTGTTAGCTAAAAAAGTCTAAAACATCGAATGTATATTTTTACGTGTGGAACAACTTTCATTTGACACATTGCCGCGTATCTCTAACCGTTCTTGCGATATAGCGACCTAAACAATTGAATTTGTGAATAACAAAAAACTATCGGTCGCCGCCAAAAAAGTTACACAACATTAAATATGTATTTTTGTGTGTGGGCAAATTTCAATAATTTGAAATTGAATAATTTTTTTGGTATCTTCGATCGTTCTCACGACGCAGCGATATAAACAATTCATTTGTTAGTAACTATAAAACCGCTGAGTCGATTATGTTCAAAATCTAACCAGGGCTAAGTTAGGCGGAAAGGTTTGCAATGAGTATAAAAAACCCCAAATCGCATAATTTGTCTAGAAATCGTTCGACAACATTTTGCTCACATACGCACACACACACACACACATACACACACAGACAAACATCTCGCTCGAAATGGTTGGAATCGTTTCTAGGGGTCATGAGACGTGGAGATGAATTGAAATTTTCAATTTCGGTTTTCCGACCCATAACAATAACTTCCCTAAGATCGGGAAGTTAAAAATTTACAATTTCATTTATCCATATCTAAAATTCATTTTACGTTGAATTTTTTTTTCTAATTCAAATTAAAATTCCAATGTAAACATTTATATCTGTCGTTAAGGTCAATTTGAAAACATTAAAATCAACCTCAAATTCAACTATTGCAAAAATTGAAAATCAAAATATTTCAAATTTCATTTCAAACTTCAAAATATTTAAATAAGAAAAAAGTTAATTTGAAAAGTTGGGCAACATCCCGGCCGCTTGCGGTGGCGCTAGTTATGGAAAAAAGTCACCATTAAATGTGGATCTTTGCATGAGGAACAACTTATGTCAACAAATTTTTTCCCTAACTTCAACTGTTTACGAGATATAACGTTATGAACACTTAAAATTGTTCATAACAATATATATCCTGAACCAATATCCATGAAAAACTAATCAGGGCAGAGTTACATGAAGACGCGTCGATTGAGACCTTGATGGCTTCGATTGTAAAAAGTTTTGTTGAGGATTGGAAAAATTCCAATGTAAACATTTATATCTGTCGTTAAGGTCAATTTGAAAACATTAAAATCGACCTCAAATTCAACTATTGCAAAAATTGAAAATCAAAATATTTCAAATTTCATTTCAAACTTCAAGTTATTTAAATAAGAAAAAAGTTAATTTGAAAAGTTGGGCAACATCCCGCCCGCTTGCGGTGGCGCTAGTTATGGAAAAAAGTCAACATTAAATGTGGATCTTTGTATGAGGAACAACTTATGTCAACAAATTTTTCCCTAACTTCAACTGTTTACGAGATATAACGTTATGAACACTTAAAATTGTTCATAACAATATATATCCTGGACCAATATCCATGAAAAACTAATCAGGGCAGAGTTACATGAAGACGCGACGATTGAGACCTTGATGGCTTCGATTGGTGTATGCATTCGTAAGAAATCGTCGACCAAAATTTAGGGCACATACATACAAACATACACACACACACAGACATCGACTCAGAATTTTTCGGGGATCATTTTGGTACCCTTAACCCTCTCAGGTCATTTTCGTTCTCCCCACTCTCCGGCCGCTCACACGTGACCGAGGGTGGGGCGCGCGCGGGATGTTTCAAACGTCGAGAGGCTCAGGGCCGTAGGTATAGATTACGCCTAGAAAACTCCGCTCAAGAAAATCGTGTCAGAAGAAAAACTCTCCACAAGAAAACCTCCGTCAGAAGAGTTTTACGTCAGTAAAAAGGTCTGCTTAAAAAACATTGATTATTTTCAATGTCTTGTAGTTCGGTAGATATATTCGGATTTTTTTTAATTTTTAAAATTTTAAAATTTTTTTAAATGTTTGGAATTGTTCAACATTTACCTAACATGTTGGAAACTTTGAAACTTGAAATTTCTGAAATTGATATGGAACCTGGTCAAAATACGTATTGGGAAGAATACATTTCAAAAATTAGAAACTCTCGATAAAATTATTTGTAAAGCAAAAAATCGAATAACAAGTAAAACATAAAAATTTCAAACTTTGTTGGGCGACTTCAAACTGATTTTGGCTCAGTAAAACAATCACACGTGTGGAGAAAATTGCAAGGGGCCCTGCGGTAGCCGAAACTTGTAGTTGGCATGTTACTGAGCCTATCAGCCGACCGTAACCGAACGTTTCCGAATCTAAGCTCGTGACATTCCGCGCGCCTATTGGTTCCTCCCCACTCCAGGGTGCCAGGTACGTTCTAGTACCGATTGTATCTTAGAGGGTTAAGACACCAGTTACAGGTCGAAATGAAAAAGTTCGAATTCGGGGTGATTACGATAACTTCCCTGTCGGGAAGTTAATTATCTCCTCATTTGATCTAACACATGAATGATTTGTTATTATTCCGATGATTAAATCCGTCCCATAATTCACTCTTCAAGTGATTAATTAATAAAATTGGAACTCTTTTCTGAACTGGTCACGCGGAGTCAGTTTGAATTTACTGCGCATCCCGCGTTAGCGAGGGGGCTGCGCGCGCAGAATGGGACGGACCTCAGAGAAACAGCTGATCGTTTCGTGATATATGAAAATAATGAGCTTCAACATTTTTTTCCGGTGTAATTATTCGCTCTGGATTATTAGTCCTCGCTTATAATTTGTACACAATCGTTTTCTTTACCCCCTGCAATTTTTTAACTTTGATTATTATTGTAATGACCCCGAAATCGATTTTTTTTTTAAGAATCGAAGCGTCTTCCTGTAACTTAGAGTTGATTAGATTTTGGTGAAAATTGGTATAGCCTATATATTGTTAATAGCAATTTGAATTGTTCATAACATTCTCCTGAGCGAACGGTTGGAGGTAATGAAAAATTTATATAAGGAAAGTTGTTCCTAGTGCAAAACTACACATATTATGTTGAGTAATTTTTTTCCGTAATTCGCATATTTAGGGAGTTATGGTCAATTAAAGAACAATATGTAGGATCGTTGACTGTCGCGAACGTAAATGAGAATGGAATAGGGGGAAATGCAATATATCGATATATATATATACATATATCTATATTAACTTCCCGATATAGGGAAGTTATTGTGATGACCCCGAAAATCGAAAGTGAAATTTTCATATTTTCACTTTTCTCGACGTTTCACATCATCCTGAGTCGTTTCCCAAACGTGTTTGAATGCGTGTGTGTGTGTGTGTGTGTGTGACCAACAACTGTGTTTAACGTTTCCGAAGAAACCAACGTAGCGATTTACGTTTTTAACTCCCCGAGATCTAGGGAAGTTATTGTAATGACCCCGAAAATAAAAAGTGTCAGATCGATTAAATTTTCACATTTCTCGACGTTTCACATCATGCTGACACGATTTCAGAGGCGTGGTCGTATGTGTGTGTGTGTGTGTTCGTGTGTGGCCAAAAACTTTGTTTAACGTTTCCGAAGTAACCACCGTAGCGATTTACTTTTTTTTTTTTGATCGATGCGCCGTACTGTTCTCCAGGTCTGAAAGGAACGATTTATGCAAAAAATAACTTGTTCTATTGTTATTAACAAGTTCAATTGTTTATATCGCTCTATCGCAAGAACGGTTTGAGATACGGAAAAGAGTGTTTAATAAAAGTTGTTTCCCGCCATGAAATACACATTTGACCCTTTATGACTTTTTTTAATAACTCCCGTAGTTAATTGTTAGTAACAAAAAAGATTGTTTATATCGCAGCGGCGTGAGAACGGTTGAAGATGCGAAACAAATTCGTTAATGAAAATTGTTCCAAACACAAAAATACATATTGTATGGCGTATAACTTTTCTTGCTAATACCTATAGTTAATAGTTATTAACAAATTTAATTGTTTACATCGCTCTATCGCAAGAACGACTTGAGATACGAAAAAAAGTGTTAAATGAAAGTTGTTTCTCCCACGAAATACACATTTGACGGTTTATGACTTTTTTTGAGAACACCTGTAATTAATTGTTAGTAACAAAAAAGATTATTTATATCGCAGCGGCGTGAGAACCCTTGAAGACATGAAACAAATTAGTTGATGAAAATTGTTCCTCACACAAAAATACATATTTGATGGCGTATCCCTTTTTTTGCTAACACCGATAGTTAATAGTTCTTAACAAATTCAATTGTTTAGATCACTCTATCGCAAGAACGCTTCGAGATACGAAACAAAGGGTGTGATGCAAGTCGTTTCACACGTAAAAATGCACATTTCACGTTCCATGACTTTTTTACTAACACCCATAGTTAATTGTTTTTTACAAATTGTATTGTTTATCTAATTACATCATATTAAGAATTATCATTTTTTTTTAATATTTCGAAATTTGGAAAACTTTATAAAGTCCATAATTTGAGACATGGACGGAAATTGTAGATATAATATATACGGTGGAACGATCGGGAAGGTATTGGTTTGACCCGTACAGGGTCATACCCATATCCCGTTTATTTTTTTTTGGAATTGATCCACTGACATCGAAACTATCAGTGTTCTTGGCGTTAGGGCCAATTAATTGATAGTTTTTAATAAATTTTAATAAGTTCTCGGTTAAACATTGAATAAACAATTATGTATGTTAGTTAGCGTATTCTTCCGGAAATATTGGTATTTTTTTATACTTGTGGGAATTAATTCAGGGTTGGGCATTATTTAGTTTAGGTTGACTAGACTACGATGCAGGAACGTTCCGTGTGTGCTATCGGCGGTGCCCATAAAATGAGACCGCCCGGCCGAGCGGGAACCTAACCCGACGCAAGGGGGGGGGGGAGAGTAGGTTCCATCATAGGCCCGGCCATCGTAGCACAGGGGTTTCTGGAGGTTTACCCTGTGTTTAGAAATACGATGACCTAAAATGGTGAAAGTGGGCCCCAGCCGCATGGGTGGGTGTCCGGTACGCCCCCTGAAGGAATGGTTAAACGGCCGCTACCCTGCGCGTACAAATGAGAGGGACGGAGACAGAAACAAGCAGGCGGTCCTCGGGTCCCCTCCATTCGAATGTGTCAAATATGCCACCGTTGTATTTATTTCCCCCAACCCAGGTAGGAATTAACAACTGGCTCAGGCTAGTTCCAAGCCTAGCCGAACCTGTACAAGTCTAGGCAATCAAGACTGTGCCAGTCCTGTTTGGAACAGTGGGCCAAGCTAGGACTGAGGCAACTCTCAGTCTGGAGACTAGCCCAGTAGTTTAGCCTGGCCCACGGCTGGCATTTAGCTAGAACCAGGATATACGCTTAACATAAAAAAATTGTTAATTCAATTAACATTGCTCAAATGTTTTGTTAAAAGAGTGATGAACATATTAATCTCATTGGCTCATCGAGTGTAGAATAGTAAAAAAATAAAAAAACAGTTTCGACTATTAGTTCGCGAAATAGGAATATTCAGATCGCTAGGTGTTTCTTGTCGGTCACCCATCCTCCTACGGTTCATACTCGTTAGTGCTTAACTTAAGTGATCTCTGGATATCCTAGTTGTTCCTGGGCTGTGCGTCTTGACTTGACTTGAAAATTGTTTATTAACATTTGTCATATATACATACTATGTACAGTATTAATATCTTAAGTGCTACGTTCTAGATCACCAGCCGTTGGCTTTATATCTAATTTGAAAGAAGTGTAAACTAATTTTTCATTATTACAGATATTTGTGATTATTTACATGATGACTCGATATAAGGAAAAATAACTTCTAAAAAACCTTACAAGTAATGGGTGCATGAGGGGCAGGAGAGAAAAGGATATATGGAAAGGTGGGACAAAACAGGTGGTCAGCGGGACCAATTGGATTTTATGTCAATATTGATGTTTTGGAGCTGGGGATTAGGATGGGATTGTAGCTTAAATTTAAATGTCTCATTTATTCTATCGATAAATTCGCCTATGGTTGTCATGCCGAGCGTTTCGTGTATTTCCACAATAGTCGTTTTTCTTTTAAAATTTCCTATTATTCGTAGGAATTTATTTTGAATCACTTGAAGATGATTCAAGTGCATTTTCGCAGCATTGTGCCAGGCAGGACAACCATAGGTGATAATGGGCCTAATTAACCCTTTGTAGAGAGTAAGTTTGAGGGATTGACTAAGCGCGGGTGATTTTAGCAAATTATATAATCTTACTAGGATAACTTTAGTCTTGACCTTGATTTCAGATATATGCTTTTTCCACAGGAGTTTGGAATCGATGTGTAAGCCTAAATACTTTACAGAGTCGGTTGGTGTGATCTTATCGCTACGAATAGTTAAAGTCGGCTTGGCCTTGGAGCTAGTAAATAAGATTGCTTCTGTTTTAGCAGCATTCACTTGAATTTTCCATTTCGTTAATTCACTGATTGTGAGAGAAGCAGCATTTTCTATTCTTCTAATAGCTTTGTTGATCGATTTGCTAGCTGAGTACAAAGCAATGTCATCAGCATAGCCTGCAATGGATACATTTCTCGGAATTCTGCTAAAAACAGAAGCAATGTACAAGTTGAATAAAACAGGCGAGAGAATAGACCCTTGTGGGACTCCCGCGACAATTTCTATTTTATCTGAAAGCGAAGTTTCGACTCGAACTCGGATATATCTATTTGAGAGATATGATAATAAAATTTTACATATATATTTAGGGACATTTAATCCTTCGAGTTTGTATATAAGGCCTGTGGGCCAAACAGAATCAAAAGCCTTCTCGCTGTCCAGGAGAAGAAGAACGGTGTCTTCTTTCCGGTCTTTCGCGGATTTTATATCATTCGTAATTCTAACCAGCTGGTGGCAGGTCGAGTGTTCTGATCGAAAACCAAATTGATTGATAGGCATTAGTTGTAACTCTTCTATGGGTTTTTTGAGACGAGCTAAAATTATTCGCTCAAAGAGTTTAGCCAATACCGGTAAGAGGCTAATAGGCCTATAGCTCACCGGATGCGAAGGGGGCTTACCGGGCTTTAGAATCGGAATGACCACCGCTCCTTTCCAGAGTTCCGGGAAATATTGTTTGAGGAGGCATGCATTGTATATCTTTGTTAGTAAACTTATTGCTTTAATTGGGAGGTTTTTTAGTGCTATATTGGGAATATTATCCACACCCGGGGCAGATTTATTTTTTAATTTTTTGATAGCGGAAGAGATTTCACGGGGATTTGTCAGGGATTTAATGGGAGTTTCGATGCGGGCTTTGAGGATAGTTTTTCTCACATGACCTGTGACTTGTTGTTCAAAAGATTTGTTGCCTCGGGAGGCCGATATTTCGTGTATTGCTGCATAGTGTATGCAGAGTGTATTCGCCTTGTCGTGGTCTTCTGTGTGGAGTGTGTTGTTTGACTTTAGTGTGGGGATTTTTGTTTTAGCGGTGTTATTAAAATATTTTGCTACGCGCCAAATAGAGTGATCTTTTAAGTTTATGTTTCTGAGTTTGTTGTCCCAAGATGATTGTTTCCATTCGGTTAATTTAAGTCTGATTTTTTTTATCAGCTGATTGAGTTCGGATTTAAGGTAGCGATTTCGGGTTTTTTGCCATCTTGACCTAATGTAATTTTTTAGCTTTATTAATGAGGCTATTTCGGGTGGGATAGGAGTGTGGGTGGATTTGGTTGATCGTTTGGGAGTGGAGGAATCCAGGGCTGTTTGAATGACTTGAGTGAAATGTGTTATGTGTTGATCTATTGCTTCAGTGTTGTTACAAGTCGGGTTTGGTGTAGAAATCTCATCATTTAAGATATCCTTGAACTTATTCCAGTCGGTTTTTGCGTAGTTTAGAATTTTTGATGATTCTGGTGAGGTTGGTCTGCCAAATAGGGAGAAAAACAATGGTAGGTGATCGGATGGGGATTCGGAAAGTGTGGTGAAATTTTTAATGATAGAGATGTTGTTAGTTAATAAAAGGTCAATAGTACTAGGAGTGTTTGAATTATGAGGGTAGTGTGTGGGAATGTCTGGAAAGAGCAGATTAATTTTTTGTTCCGTCAAAAAATTTGAGAGAATCTTACCTGATTCGTTTGGCCTAGCAGAGGTCCAAGCAGTGTCCTTCGCATTTAGGTCTCCAACAATAATTGTTGGAGTACTATCGGAAAGTAGGTGCCTCAATAGGTTTGTATCTATTGAGACATCCGGTGGATTGTAGATCGAGTAGATCTTCGTTTTTTTATTGTTTACTTGGACCTCTACTCCCACGTATTCGGTGAGCGACAGGAGATCATGCGGAAGAGTTCTATGTGACAAGGTTTTGTGGATCGCCACCGCAACACCACCACCTGCTTTGGCCGTTCTGTCTTCCCTGATCAGCGAGAAGTCTGGGAAGTTAATTTTCTTCGTTTTGCTGTTTAACTTAGTCTCTGAAATCAGACAAATTTTGATGTTATTTCTGTGGACGATGTGTAATAACTCGTCCAGATTAGGTTTGAGCGCAAAAATATTAATTGCTAATATGTTGATTATGTTTGCTGGGGAATCGTAGGTGTGTTTGAGGAGGGTAAGAACAGGTGAACATAGGATGCGATGATTGTGATCCTATCAAATGGTGTAAGGGCTGTTTGGAGTTTAGAGCTCATCTCTTTTAGCTCTGAAAGGATTTCGGGAATTCCAAGGGTTGTTAGCTCGTCAAGGACTTGCTTTGCTGTAATTACATAGTTTATAGTTCTACTTAAATGAGATTCGGGAACATGTGTTTCCATTGGGATGGTCCTAGGTTCAGCAGTGGGTGCGATAAGATTCCTTCTCGAGGTTTCCACCGTCGGGAAGAAGGAAGCGTAGGTGGGCCTGGACGTATTGGCAGTAGAACTCGGAATTGGCACTGGGACTGCAGGAGACTGGAGGGACTGGATGTTCCTGTCCAGATTCTGGATCGTGGCCGAGTGAGGTGTAGTGGGCAGTTCCAATGGCGCTATGTTGGGCCTGGCCGATTGAGCTCGTTTTTTCTGAGTTTCCATGAATTTTAGGCGCATGGAACACTCTCTATAGCTGGCTGTGTGGGCGAGTCCGCAGTTTGCACACTTCAGGGTTTTGGAAGTGCAGACTTTTACGTCATGGTTTGACGCACACTTGACGCATCTCAGGTTCAGGTTGCAATGTTGGCTTGCGTGGCCAAATCTCTGGCACCTGAAGCATTGGGTAGGTTGCTGGGATTTTACATATTTTTCTACCTTATACGTGTGGTAGAAAATCGTTTTGATTTCAGCGAAGCTGCTCAAGGTTGTTTCCGGGCCAACCGTGATAGCGAAGATCGGTAATGGCCTGTTTTCTTTGGAGTCTCCGTCTTTGTTTACTTTCACGAACTGGCGAACGGAAAGTACGTTGATGCCGTGTTTTGATAACTCGGCTTGAATTTCGTCTTGTGAAAAACTGCTTGGAAGCCCTTTCAGAATATATTTTTTCGGTCGCTCACTTTTAAGACCGAAAGTGAAGAAATTGATATCTTGCCTTTTCAGGATACTTGCGATTTTGTTGTAGTCCTCGAGCGTTCGTAGATGGACGATCGTGGTACTTCCATTAAATTTCATCTTGAAATTTTTATCTGTGGCGTTGCTCTGCAGAAAATTGATTAATTTTTTTGTCTCCATTTTTTCATTCTCGATGATTAATGGAGGGACAGAGGTTTGTTTTGGAGCCTCTTGAGGTCCATCAGAAGTGTCGGAGGGTTTGGCGAGGCGAGCGGGAACTGAACTCGCGCTAGTCGAAGGTTTCGAAACGGCTTTTTTCGTTTTTTTTGGGTCTTCCATCGGAGGACTCATTTTGGCTTTCCTTTTTGGAGCCAAGGGAATTTTGAGGTTTTTTAAGTTTGACACTTTTGTGCCAAAACTTTTACTCGATTTAGAATTTCACTGTACTATACGCGCTGTACGTTAGAAATTTATATTTCGCAGAGAGCGGTAGACATGCGTCCGCACGACACCGACTCAAAACAAATACTGGGCTGTGCGTCTTGACTTGACTTGAAAATTGTTTATTAACATTTGTCATATATACATACTATATACAGTATTAATATCTTAAGTGCTACGTTCTAGATCACCAGCCATTGGCTTTATATCTAATTTGAAAGAAGTGTAAACTAATTTTTCATTATTACAGATATTTGTGATTATTTACATGATGACTCGAGATAAGGAAAAATGACTTCTAAAAAACCTTATAAGTAATGGGTGCATGAGGGGCGGGAGAGAAAAGGATATATGGAAAGGTGGGACAAAACAGGTGGTCAGCGGGACCAATTGGATTTTATGTCAATATTGATGTTTTGGAGCTGGGGATTAGGATGGGATTGTAGCTTAAATTTAAATGTCTCATTTATTCTATCGATAAATTCGCCTATGGTTGTCATGCCGAGCGTTTCGTGTATTTCCACAATAGTCGTTTTTCTTTTAAAATTTCCTATTATTCGTAGCAATTTATTTTGAATCACTTGAAGATGATTCAAGTGCATTTTCGCTGCATTGTGCCAGGCAGGACAACCATAGGTGATAATGGGCCTAATTAACCCTTTGTAGAGAGTAAGTTTGAGGGATTGACTGAGCGCGGGTGATTTTAGCAAATTATACAATCTTACTAGGATAACTTTAGTCTTGACCTTGAATTCAGATATATGCTTTTTCCGCAGGAGTTTGGAATCGATGTGTAAGCCTAAATACTTTACAGAGTCTGTTGGTGTGATCTTATCGCTACGAATAGTTAAAGTCGGCTTGGCCTTGGAGCTAGTAAATAAGATTGCTTCTGTTTTACCAGCATTCACTTGAATTTTCTATATCATTAATTCACTGATTGTGAGAGACGCAGCATTTTCTATTCTTCTAACAGCTTTGTTGATCGATTTGCTAGCTGAGTACAAAGCAATGTCATCAGCATAGCCTGCAATGGATACATTTCTCGGAATTCTGCTAAAAACAGAAGCAATGTACAAGTTGAATAAAACAGGCGAGAGAATAGACCCTTGTGGGACCCCCGCGACAATTTCTATTTTTACGAAAGCGAAGTTTCGACTCGAACTCGGATATATCTATTTGAGAGATATGATAGTAAAATTTTACATAGATATTTAGGGACATTTAATCCTTCGAGTTTATATATAAGGCCTGTGGGCCAAACAGAATCAAAGGCCTTCTCGCTGTGCAGGACAAGAAGAACGGTATCTTCTTTCCGGTCTTTCGCGGATTTTATATCATTCGTAATTCTAACCAGCTGGTGGCAGGTCGAGTGTTCTGAGCGGAATCCAAATTGATTTTCAGGCATTAGTTGTAACTCTTCTATAGGTTTTTTGAGACGAGCTGAAATTTTCGCTCAAAAAGTTTGGCCAACACTGGCAAAAGGCTAATCGGCCTGTAGCTCACCGGATACGAGGGGGGCTTGCCAGGCTTGAGAATCGGTATGACCACCGCTCCTTTCCAGAGTTCCGGGAAATCTTGTTTGAGGAGGCATACATTATATATCTTTGTTAGTAGGCTTATTCCTTTGATCGGGAGGTTTTTTAGTGCTATGTTGGGAATGTTATCCACACCCGGGGTTGAATTGTTTTTTAGTGTTTTGATGGAGGAAATGATTTCACGGGGATTTGTGAGGAATTTAATGGGAGTTTCGATAGGGGCTTTGAGGATAGTTTTTCTCATATGACCTGTCACTTGTTGTTCAAAAGATTTGTTTCCTCGGGAGGCCGCTAATTCGTGTATTTTTGCGTAGCGTTTGCAGAGTGTATTAGCTTTATCATGGTCTTCTTTGTGGAGTGTGTTGTTTGACTAATGTGGGGATTTTTCTTTTACCGGTGTTATTAAAATATTTTGCTACGCGCCAAATAGAGTGATCTTTTAAGTTTATGTTTCCAAGCTTGTTGTCCCAAGATGATTGTTTCCATTCGGTTAATTTAAGTCTGATTTTTTTTATCAGCTGATTGCGTTTGGATTTAAGGAAGCGATTCCGAGTTTTTTGCCATTTTGATCTGATATAATTTTTGAGTTTTATTAAGGAGGCTATTTCGGGTGGAAGAGGAGGTATGGGTGGATTTGGATGAGCGGGTGGGAGTGGAGGAATCCGGGGCTGTTTGAATAATTTGGATGAAATTTGTTATGTGTTTATCTATTGCTTCAGTGTTGTTACAAGTCGGGTTTGGTCTAGAAATCTCATCATTTAAGATGTCCTTGAACTTTGTCCAGTCGGTTTTCGCATAGTTTAATATTTTATATGATTCTGGTGAGGTTGGTTTTCCAAAGAGGGAGAAAAGCAGTGGTAGGTGATCTGAGGGGGATTCGGAAAGTGTGGTGAAATTATTAGTGATAGAAATGTTGTTAGGTAATAAAAGGTCAATAGTACTAGGAGTGTTAGAATTATGAGGGTAGTGTGTAGGAACCTCTGGAAAGAGCAGAGTAATTTTTTGTTCCGTCAAAAAATTTGAGAGAACCTTACTGGATTCGTTCGGCCTAGCAGAGGTCCAAGCAGTGTCCTTCGCGTTGAAGTCTCCAACAATAATTGTTGGAGTACTATCGGAGAGTAGGTGCCTCAAAAGATTTGTATCTAGTGAGACATCCGGTGGATTATCAATTGAGTAGATCCTCGTTATTCTATTATCCACTTGGACATCTACTCCCACGTATTCGGTGAGCGCCAGAAGATCATGCGGAGTTGTTCTATGTCTCAAGGTTTTGTGGATCGCCACCACAGCACCACCACCTGCTTTGGCCGTTCTGTCTTCCCTGATCAGCGAGAAGTCTGGAAAGTCAATTTTCTTCGTTTTGCTGTTTAGCTTAGTCTCTGAAATCAGACAAATTTTAATGTTATTGCTATGGACAATGTGTAACTCGTCCAGATTGGGCTTGAGCGAAAAATATTAATTGCTCATATGTTGGTTCTGTTTGCGGGGGAATCGTAGGTGTTTCTGAGGAGGGTGAGAACAAGTGAGCGTAGGATGCGATGATTGAGATCCTATCAATGGGGGTGTTAGCTTTTTGGAGTTTAGAGATCATATCTTTAAGCTCGGTGAGGATTTCGGGAATTCTAAGGGTTTTTAGCTCGTCAAGGACTTGCTTCGCTGTGTTTATATAATTTTTCGTGCTACGTAAATAAGATTCCGGACCATGTGTTTCCATTGGGATGGTCTTAGGTTCAGCAGTGGGCGCGACAACATTCCTTTTCGAGGTTTCCACCACTGGGAAGAAAGAAGCGTAGATGGGCTTGCATGTGTTGGCAGTAGAAATCGGAGTTGGCACTGGGACTGCAGGAGACTGGAGGAACTGGATGTTCCTTTCCAGATTCTGGATCGTGGCCGAGTGAGGAGTGGCAGGCAAGTGAGCTGGGCCTGGCCGACTGGGCTCGTTTTTTTTGAGTTTCCATGAATTTTTGGCGCACTTGACACATCTGAGGTTCAGGTTGCAGCGTTGGCTTGCATGGCCAAACCGTTGGCACCTAAAGCACTGGGTCGGTTGCTCGGACTTCACGAACTTGTCTATATTGTAAGTGTGGTAGAAAATAGTTTTAATGGCAGCGAAGCTGCTCAAGGTTATTTCAGGGTCAACCGTGATTGCGAAGATCGGTAGAGGCCTGTTTTCTTTAGTATCTCCATCTTTATTTACTTTCACGAACGGGCGAACGGAAAGTCCGTTGATGCCGTGATTTGATAATTCGGCTTCCGAGAAACTTCTTCGCTCGCTCACTTTTAAGGCCGTACGTGAAAAAATTAAGGTTTTCCCTCTTCATTGCGATACTTGCGCTTTTGTTGTAGTCCTCGGTCGTTTGTAAGTGGACGATCGTGGTACTTCCATTAAACTTCATCCTGAAGTTTTTATCCGAGGCGTTCCATTGCAGGAAATTAATTACCTTTTTGGTCTCCAATTTGTAATTTTCAATAACGATTGGGGGCACTGAGGTTTTTTTTTTAACCCTCTTGAGGCCCATCAGAAGAGTTCGGCAGATTATTGGGGCGAGCGGGTTCAGAGCTCACGCTGTTTGACCGTTTCATAACATTTTTTTTTGGATCTTCCATCGGAGGACTCGTTCCGGCTTTCCTTTTGGGAGCCAAGGGAATTTTGAGGTTTTTTCGATTTGATACTTATGTGCCAAAACTTTTACTCGATTTATAATTTCAATGTACTAGAAGCACGGTACGTTTGAAATTTATAATTCGTAGGGAGCTGTAGACATGCGTCCGCACGACACCGACTGAAAACCAATACTCGGCCATGTGGCGGCTTACAGGGGAAGATATTTTTCTTGGCTTTATATGGGCAATCAATATGAGGGAAGGTAATGGGGTAGAGCGGTGAAAGACAATAAACCAATGACAAAGCGGGATAGAATATACTTTGATAGTGCGTCAAAATGGGACAGCGAGACAAAATGGAATTTTCGAGCAGCAGAGGATGACGGAATAAAATGAGATAGAGCGAGATAAATAAGGGCGGGGTGGGACACAATGGGAACCAGGGTATAATGTAATGTGGAACATAATGAGTAGCAGGCCATAATGGAACGGCAAGCATAATGGAGAGCGGGGGATGATCTCAAATAGGAAGTACCAACCTTCGACAAATGGGGCGAGCTTGGGACAGCCCCGCATTACCAAGCCTTGGAACGCTAGGTTGGCCCGCGCTTGTACCGATGGTGTTGCCACCCCGTTTCCAGGGCTCGTAGCCCAGTCCCTGGCGACCAGTCTAGGCACAGAAGTGCTAGCAATGCCGAGCATGAGCCAAGCTATTTCCAGGACTGCTGTGGAACCCTGGTAAAACCCAGATTTTCAATTTATATTGAGGCTTAGCGACCAAATTTGGCCCATTCTACAACCAGCACTGGTATCCAAGGGCGGATTAAAGGGATCTTGGTGGTAGATTGGCCCAAGACTGGTTACCACATCTCAATGTAACTTGTATATCGGGGTACACCCAGATTTGGGGCCAGTCGTGGATTCAGTCTGATCCAAGTCCGGTATATCCAGCTGTGGGGTACCAGCCATGGCTGTAGATTGTCCCAACAGTGGTTGTTAAATCCCAATGTGACTTGTCAATCAGGGTATTGCCGAGACTTGAGACCTGTCCTGGCTATAGCTTGTTCCTAGCTGGGTTCCATCGACCCATGGATACCAGTCCTGATTGTACACTGGGACAAGCTTAGTCGTCAAGCCTCAATGTAAATTACAAATCTGAGTTTTACCAAGGCTCTAGACGAGTCTTGGAAATAGCCTGTTCCACGTTTGGGAATCCAATATCTTGGTTATCAATTCTGTGCCTAGATTGGCCCAAGGCTGATCGCCAGGGACTGGTCTACAAGCCCTGGAAACCGGGTAGCAACACCATCGGTCGAAGCAAGAGCCAAGCTAGGTGTGCCAAGGCTTGGTATCCGGGGCTGTCCCAAGCTTGTCCCGGTTGTCGAAGCTTGGCGGTTCCCACCCGGGAATTTCATTGGTGGTAAGCTTCCGAATGATCCGATTGCACACAAAATAAAAATGTTCCAGTATTGAAAAAGCTTTTTCGACATTGCTGCTACGTTCAGCTCGTGCCGAAGAGTTACTTTTCGTTAACTAGTAAACGAAAAGTCTTTTCGTTTACTAGTAAACGAAAAGTAACTATTTCGGCACTCGTAGAACGTAACATCATTGTCCAAAACTATCGTTCGACACACGTGCGATGGGGTGTTTCAGCTCGTGCGATTGGCAGCGCTCGCCAAGTTCGCACTCGTGAACACCCCATCGCACTTGTATCGAAATATACTATTTCCAGACGACCGGGAGGAAAAACAGGAATATCTCATTTTACCGAAAGTAATTGACTCAATCTTGTTCAACCAGTTCATAGATCTCGTTAAGGCTCATATTTTAGAAAAGAAATGAGATGAATAGTTATCGAGAAATGAAGTCATGAAAAAATCGTAAAAATGAAAAAATTGGAATTTGGAAAATTAATGATGCGATTGAATCGCCATTCAATATCGTTCTTCGCCATAACAAAAGGAACCTCTGTTCCAAATTTCAAGTTTTTATCACAATTTTTGCGGACGCTAGAGTGCGAACAAACATAAAAAGTACAACCAAAGTCAAAAGTTAAAAAATAGGAATATCTCACATTACCCAAACTAATAGACTCAATGTTTTTCAACCATATCATTGATCTCGTCAAGGCACACCTTTTGAAAAAAACAACAAAATCGGTTGAATCATTATCGAGAAATAAAATGAAAAACGTGAAAACGAAAAAATTAAAATCTGGAAAACTAATGATACGATCAAATCGCCATTCAATAGGGTTCTTCACCACAACAAAAGGAACCTTTGTTCCAAATTTAAAGTTTTTATCTCAATTTTTGCAGACGCTAGTGTACGTAGAAAAGCGAGAAGTAAAAAAAACTGTAAAAAACAGAAAAATTGAAACATCTCCAATTTCTTGTGAGCAGCCTACTAGATGTTCTTCAACCATTCCCTGAATCTCGTTGAGAGGCACATTTTGATAAAAAAGAAATTAGAAAATATCCATTAGTTTCTGAGATATGAACGATCGAAGAAAAAAGAAAGAAAGTCGATTTCTAAGAAACTTACCGTCAGATCTCACTGAAATTGCGCCCACAGCTGTATGTGCTCAATACCAATAATTGATCATTTTTTCAGATTTTATTCTCACAATTTAGTCCGTTTTATGTTAAATTTTGTAAGTGAAGATTTTCGAAAAAAATTGATACATACAGACACTATGCTCAAACTTCGTATCTTTACGTTTCAAACCATTATATATCGTTTACAAGCATAATTAGCAAAGGTGAAAATGTAACGATTGCAATGCTTCCATTCGGAAGCAAAAAACACACACACATACAAACATCTGGCTCAAAGTGGTTTTCAACGTATCTAGGGGTCATGTAGAGATCAAGTGAAATTTCCAATTTCGACCTTCCGACCCATAACAATAACTTCCCTAAGATCGGGAAGTTAAAAAACATTACCGAACGAAAGTCGTTGACCAAAAATGTAATACACGAAAACTTTCAGTTCTTCAGTAGATATGCCAGATGCCATATAATGGAACCATGTGAAATCTCAACGTATTTTGTAGAAAATGAAGGGGCTATCTTAACCTCTGAATTTTTGCAACTTTTTTTTTTCGTGTCTTTAACTTTGAAAACAATTTCCAGTTCTTGGAAAGACTACTGTCCCTTTTTTATGCTTCAAAAACTCCACACCTAGAGAAGCCAAACATTTTTGAAATCTCAAATTTTTCTAAAATTGTAAAATTAAACAAAAAACATCCTGTGATACTATATGGAGAAGAATCATAGAATGTACTCGATCCCAGCATTGTAATATACTGTAATCTCATTTGTAATGGATCACATAATCAAGTATACTTTTTCCATAAAACTCTGTGTCATCAACGAATCGACAGTCATCAGAAAAGTTTTGTATGGATGTAAAACGTTTAGTTGGTAAGGCAACACTTAGTGGCCGCTGCCGTGGTCGATTAACTAACAGAAAATATCATTGCTTATCAAACAATGACTATTCTAACGATGATGCAAAAATCCTCGTCTTCACATCTGCAAAGTTAACAGGTACTCCAGGTGTCCGAAGTTTTTCTGTGGCCAAAATTCTAAATGAGCCAATCTTTGTGTTTAACTGTTCCTGAATACCTGATTAATAAGTAGCAGAAAATTTCTCTTTTACATATAATAAAAGCGGAATAACCGTCTAAGCGAATAGAAGTGTCACTTATTGCTTTTTCGCGTTTATCTCCGGAATTATGGTCCTAATGGAGAAAATTAATAACATTATATAAGGTCAAATGACGGGATTTTCTGACTTGTTCAACAAACATTTTTTCTATTGTTTGTTCAGGCTCAGTGTATGGTACGGATTTGCACATTCGACCACCCTTCAACTTAACGGTGGAAGGCAAACTTCATCTTAATGCTGGGCAACCTTGTCATTTGTGTGACTCGAAAGAGGAGAACAAAATTGGTACGTTGGCATCTGTCGACGACGGCAATGAAGAGACAAACACTAATTATACCAATCTGATTGTCCATCACGACACCGAGCAACCCTTGCTCGGCAACTTGTCACAGAAAGCCATTTACAAAGAATTTCAACGTCGGCAAGAACAAGAACGAGCCCAGTTGACACAGAAACAACAAGAAGAATGCGAGCGCAAGCTACAACTGGCTCGGTTACAAATTAAACAGCAGTTCGAGCAGGCCAAACAAAACGTGGAGAGTGAGCTACAAAAACAACACGCACTACTTAAACAAGAACGAACAAATAACCAGAAGGAAAAGGAAACGATGGAACTCGAACTATCACAGGAAAAAGCCTACCGAAAACAGGAGCAAGAAATGCGCCAAAAGGAACAGGAAACACTGCAATATCAGCTACAACTGGAAGAAGGCTCCCGAAAACAGCTGCAAGAAATTCACCAAAAACAACAAGAAAAATTACAACTCCAATTACGGCAGGAACAAGCCTCCCGCCAACAGGAGCACGAAAACTACCAGAAAGACCTGGAAAAATTACAAGCCCAAGTACAACAGGAACTGACGTTCCGAAGAGAGGAGCAAGAAAGCTGCCAGAAACAAAATGGAAAATTACAATTTGATGTTGAACAAGAACTACAATTCCGCCAGCAAGATCAGGAAAAGTATAAGAAAGAACAGGAAACACTCCAACTCCAGGTACAACAACAAGAGCTATACAGACTACAAGAACTTGAAAAATACCAGAAAGAATTAGGAAAGTTGAATTTCCAACTTCAACAAGAACAAATATTTCGACGGAAAGACAGTGAGAAGTGTCAAAAAAAACAGAAAGTCCTCCAGTTTCAGGTGGACCAACAGCAGGTGCTCCGAGTAGAGGAACAAAACAAGTGCCAGCAAGAAAAAACAAGCCTAGAACTTCAGGTACGCCAAGAACAGCAGACCCGAGATCAAGAACGAGGGAACCACCAAGAAGCAGAAGAGAAATTGCAAACTCAATGCAAACAACAGCAAGAAAAGCACCAAGGAGATCAGAGACAGTTGCAATTCGAGCTGCAATATCAGGTACGACAAGAACAAACATTGAGAAAACAGGAACAAGAACAACACCAGATAGATCAGGAAAAACTTCAACTCCAGCTACAAAGGGAACAGGCTTTCTGTAAAGAAGAGCAACGCAGACACCAGCAAGAAAAAACGAGTCTGGAACTTCTGCTGGAACAAAATGGGAAATCTGATGGAGCAGTAGAAGACGCACATCGGCGAGAAATCCAAAGACTACAGACTCAGCTGGGAGAGGAGCGGGTATTACGAGAACAACAACAAGAAAAATGCGGAAGCGAACAGGGAATAGTGGAATACCACCTAAAAGAAGAACAGGTATTGCGAGTACAGGAACAAGAAAAATGTCGAACGGAACAGGGAAAACTTCAGCTTCAGCTGCAACAGGAACGGATGAATTGGAAATCAGAACAGGAACGGATGAACCAGAAAAAGCAATCCCTAGAACTACAAGTGAAACAGGAGCAGGTTTTACGAGAGGAGGTACAAGTGAAATGTCAGAAAGAACACGACAGACTAGAGGTGATAGCACAACAAGAACAAGAAGAGTGTAAAAAGGAACAGTCTGAACTGCGCCTACAGTTATTCACAGAATATGCAACACGAGGAGAACAGGATGAAAAACACCAGAAAGAACATGAAGTAATGTTCCGACAACAAGATCAATCAAAGTGCCAGAGAGAACAGGAAATACTGTCACTGGCACTATTACAAGAACAGAGAAACCATACTGAAGAACAGGGAACATTGAAACTTGAACTTCAGCAGGAAAAGACATACCGAGACCAAGAACAAGAAAATCATCGTCAAGAGAAGCAGAAGCTACTAGCTCAGCTTGTACAGGAACAGCAAAAGCAAGGGCAAAAGAATCAACAGCCAGAGTGGTAAGACAATTAATTTACTTTACTACGTGCAATAATTCTGAGTTATCGCGCAACAGGCTATGCTACTATTCTTGATTCAGGCATTTTCAATAATGTCTGTCGAAATTGATTATCATGCAAGGGTATCCGGGTTAAATTTCTCCCGCCAAAATTGTTTTTCCAAAATTTCTCTTCACGAAAATTCCTCTTCCGAAAAATTCCCTTCCCGAAATTTCTTGCAACGAAAATTTCTCCTTTCGTTAAAAATTTAAAAAATATGTACTACCACGCCCGAGTGTGAAGGGCCGCAGGAGAACAGGATCCGAGAAGTTACCTCCCCAAAATGTGCTCGTTCAGTTTGGAGAACTTTGGGCGGAGAAATTTAAGTTTGGAAAAATTTTAGAGGGAGATATTTTGGAGGGAACAATTTTGGCTTTCAGAAATTTTGGAGGAGTAATTTAACCCTACAACTTCATGGGAGATCACTTAGGCAAATCGACTTATCAGATTATGTTCAACCATGTTATTTTTTACCTTGTGTGGTTGATTTTGGTTTAACATGTAGGAAACTGTAATGAAGACCGCGAAGCTATATATAACTGAGTCTGAGTACCGGCGAAGTGGACTATAGCATAATTCCTCACTATAGCATAATGTTTACAACAACTCATGATTCTTAACACATTTCTGTCATAGTTCACTTAACATTTCGAAAGTACTTCTCTATGCTCATCAAAGCACCGTATTTTCTCGCGGTTATGAAATTTCTCTACTAACTTTGACCAACTTCCTTGACCAATGTTCATAGTGCTATTTAAGTTCTTTGTTACAAAAACAGCTTCACAAACGACAACCTTTATAAAAAATATTGACTTCAGGCAAGAAAAATCAATACGATTGGAAAATCAGTACATAACAATGTCTCCTCTGATTCAAGCTCCTGTAAGTGTGACACCACTACTAAAACCAACAACGTAACGGACAGTCAGGTGCATGAGGACACTCATGCCTCGATACCTGAACAGACCTTCAAGGTCATTCACACAGACGAAAACCTGAAGTCAACTGGATGGGTAGAGATCCATAACTTCACTACTTCCGTGAACAATGTTGAGCATAAGTTAACCGGCGCGGAGACAACAAGTGAGCCAGGTGTTGGTGGAAATGGCATTTTGGCTACTATCCACACCGGAATTACAGGAGGAGTTTCTGCTGGAACAACTGTAACAAACGCTTTGCCAACTCTTAATTGGTCTCAATTTCAGCCCACAACACGCCCAGGTACATGGCAAAATATGCCCTGGAAAGTAGTAACCGTCAATAATGGAGTCCAAACTGTCGAGTCGTCCGATGCAGGACAAACGCTTACGGGAACTCAATGCCAAGGTTGCAATACGAATAGTTATCAACTTCCCTTCAGATTTGAACATAGCAGTGCTGCTTCGGCAAGCGCTGGGGGTGCATCTGCATCTGCTTCAGCCGGATTCGGTGGTGCATCAGCAGCTGCAGCATCATCTGCCAGTGGCTATGGCTACTGGTACTAAGAACCTATTAAAGAAAAAAAAAATAAAAACCACCTTTTTATGATCATTATTTTAGCCGCTTTGTTTACTTTTTCTATGGTCGAAATATAAGAGAATATGTTTAAAAAATGGGCAATCATGCAGAAAGTCGCACTCTGCTGCGAGCTTTATTTCCATTCTCCTAATATAATTATTTTATTTCTACCAATTCCATTGGTTGTATGGCTTCCAAATGGGTTCGACCATCATATAATTCTCCATCGAAATTGAGTCAAGTATGAACTCAGTTCCCGAACAAAATACTCTGGTGGCTACTCGAATCGAGTTTGATGGCCACTAGTGAGAGTATTGAGCAGAGCACTTACTGAACCCCCTTTCAAGTCCTGTGAGGCTATTCTCGAGCACGTTTCGTTCAACTGAATGACGGCGCATCGTATACAACGGTATTAGTCGTACGGGCGGGTACCTGCGGTTTGAAATCGTTTGGATGCGACTTGTCATTCGACTTGTCTCATGTGCGACTTGTCATTTGATATCGAACTTGCAATGCCAGGACCGTTAAACTGTTACCCCAAGCTCGTTTATATTAAGTTCGAGGAAAAGATTCAAATAAAAAATCGCACGCCTGGGTGCTAATTGTCTAGAGCCTGAATTATGTGTCAATAAACTACTGGTCAATTCATCGCTGAAGATGCATCTAGCGACATATATTCACTATATCCAAGACTTTTTTTCCAGGTGAAAGAGAATTCCGCGTGGAATTCTATACAGTTCCTTTGAAATTCTCGTTGCTAAACTCGTGCCGGCCCAAATCTGAATAAATGGCTCTACCGCAAGGCAGATCCAGTAGCCAGTGATCGATTCGTAGCCGGGGGTCGGGTTCGGGTCAGGTCTCAAAGTCTCCTTCAAAACGCATTTTTATGCATGGAAGTTTATTACCTCTATTTTAGAGGACACCAAGGATAGAAATGACCTTATGTTTTTATGTAAAAACTAGCCGTACTTTGCCACGCTTCGCTGTGGCGTATATTAATTAGATGATTATAAATTGAATAGTCAATACCTGTCAATAAAAGTTTTTTCCCACCCCTCGCAGGAAAGTTCGTACTTTCCGCCCTAGGGTGGAAAGTGTATAAAAGTCTTCCCTCGGGCGGAAAGTACTCACTTTCCGGCCGGCTTTCGGGCGAGAGTGAACTTTCCGAGGGGTGTGAAAACTAGTATGTGCGCCTCGGGCGTAAAAATGAACACTCCCGGCGAGTTTGTCGGGTGTGCCCGCAGTGAGAAAAAGGGTCAAGGGCGTGAGGGCCGAAGGCCCGAGGGCTTTTTGACCCTTTTTTTCGCTAACTTTCCGCCCTAGGTGCACAATATACTATATTTGCTCAGTACTTGAAGATATCCAACGTTTTTGGTTTTACCGTCAGTTGGGCAAATAAGGTTATCTGGTTTACCCACCCTAGAGTGCGCAACATATAATTGGCCACGGGCGAAGCAATTTGTAGCCAAATCGACAACATATTGTTGCAAAGATCGACGCTGGCTTTGTTGATGGTGATCGCTAGTTCGTGGGTATTGGACGAAATGACGGGAATTCGTGGAATGAGAACGTGTTCTTCTTTGCAAGGCCCTAATCAATTGGCATTTTGCCGTTCCCCATTTCAGGTAATGGGCGTGGAAATATAGTAGCCGATGGATCGTTTTGTAGGCGCTCTCGCATTTTGGTGGTTAACTGCAACATTTGTACATGTTGCCGCAAGGTTGAATATTTTAGGGAAGCATTGATTTCTGCAGGTGTTGCTCGGTGAAAGGCAGTGTTGATCTGAAATGTTCTGCTAATAATATCAATGCTTTCTCAAACAGCTGAATATTATCGCGTAAATCTTCCATCGAACATTCATCCCAAACGATGAGTTTGCATTGATGTGCACATAATACATCTCCCATCCCGGATGCTTAGTAGATATTACACATTGGTGTCTCAGTAAATTGCACGTTCAGTGACAACTTCAGAGCGGAATGAGCAGTTCTTCCACCTGGAAGTAGTGTTGCATCGGTCCCAGACGACGCAAGAGGTAAGGCTATGGAGTTTCGTGATCAAATTGTAACCAGAATCAGCCTAATAAGGAAAGTTCAGTCAATTCCGCCCGATGCATCCGAACAAGATATCTCCAATTTCATCATTCCCAGTTAGCAGAATTCGATCATAAACAACCATTTGCTCCAGCGTCAGCTTGGAAATATTCGCTTGCACATGTAGCAGCAAAACGTTAGTGTTGTGGTTGAAAATTTTATGTGTACGCGGTTATTACAGAAAAAACAAAAGATGCCTGCACCACATTGGAAAATTGAAAGCTCTCATTTTTTCGGGGTCCATGGTCTCCAAGTTCGGAAAATATATTTAATTATTACTTCAAATATCAAGCGTGCATTCCGGCTTGTATAAACAAAAAAAAAATGGTGTGTCATGAAGACGGGCGATAGAACTGAAACTGAATGATTGGATCGGCAAAGATTATTTAATTCTCTAAGTTTAGAGGGAGAGGAATCGTTTTAATCACGTGTCAAACACTTCTTCATAGTAAATATTAATTTATTCATTATAATAATTATACTTTTTTCAAGATAAAATAATATTAGTATGAATATGATGAATTAAATCTCAATCAGCTTCACCTTCATTCTCTGGTAGATTCTTCATGAACGAAATGATAGGTTTGTGGTAACTAAAATAGGTAATGAAGACTCTTGACTCCAAATTTTCGATGTAACGTGAGAAAACTGCATCGATCGTGGTACCATGGCGTGTAGTCGATTCAATTGGTGAATTGTTCATTTCCAATGACAATTTCTGTTGCAAGAACTGAATTAATGGCTTGGAATCCTCTGAAGCAAAATTAATATTAAAATCTCCACCTAGAATCATAGGTATTTTGTCCAGCTCTACTCCAACTTCTGCAGCCCCCACTGGAGTATACGGCAGCAAGTGAAGGTGAATAAACTCTATTATTTTCGCCATCTTCTGATTTGGTGAAATATAGAGTGTTATAAGCATAATCCGCTGTCCGCTTTCTGTGCGACATTCAGCTGCACACATTTCTCCAACAGATGACAACCCAATTGAAAGCGATTCTAGTTGTTTCAAGTTCAGGTCCATATTGGGTGTCATGATGTTCGTTCCATGAGCAGTATTGCAAAGTGTTGCGACACCCCCGGCTCTCACATTATGTCTTTTGAACTGCACGACACAATATCTAAATTCGATGAGAATTCTTTATGTCGCTCCAAAATCAATATTTCGTTGTCGTCGTAAATCTGTATGAACTTAGTTTCTGCAAGAATTTCATTTTCTTCGTCTCGGAATGGAATATACAAAGTCAGAATTTCCCGTTTGTATTCATTGAAATCATCAGCCATGTCGTAGTTTCTGTACCGAATAATCCGAGGTTCTTTCGTGTCCAATTCCCCTGATTATTCAGTGTGTAATGAGCAACAAACTGGGCCAAATTGACATCTTCTAGCTCTTCAGGTCTCTTTGCGTACTTGTCAAACCAATTTTCTTTCCATATGTTTGTTGCATCATCATCAGCATCCATTTCATTGAGTTCTTTCTGAGTTTTTCGAATTCTTTGTCTTTCGATCGGCCATATTGTTGAAATATAGGTAACAACTGAAGAAGACTTTGACATCGGTTCACGCAGAAGGTACCATGCAGCTTCCTGACTGGTAATTTCGACAGTATTTAGCATGTCAACGCTCATTTTCCTAGCAATTTCGACAACATCGAACTCTGGATGTTCATCCATTATTTCAGTGATGTTACGTTGGAGATTGCTAATTCCACGGTTCGTTTTATTGACGTATTCCACTACGTATGCAGCACATGAGTATTCTTCGGTGATAAATTGCACATCCATGTTTGATTTCAAAATATTGAAAATGAATGGGTTGAATGGATTATGCAACTTTTCCATGGGTTGACGTTTAAGAAATACTCTGGGACGATTGATGCCAGCTCGAAGCACATTCATGTAGTAATCATCTGATAGTATTCCACTTCCCTGATAGAAACTATCAATATCAGCATAGTCATTGTTCTCTAAGTTTGTTCTTATCGTGTTGTAATGTTGTTTATACGTGTGGAATCCTGGTTCTTCTTTCTGCATTGGTGTCAGTATAGTTGTGTATCTGCATGGCATGAATGGAGCTTCAAATCTGCATTTTTGATGAGCGTTCGCAGCTATTTTTTTGTAACATGTGAACGTGTGCTTATGTGTCTGTAGTTTGAGGTGTAACCCCACGTCGATCAGATCTCCTTAGCTCACTGGTAGCCATCATGAATGGAGTCACATTGAGATCTTCACTAAAGCGCCGGAATTGTCCGAGATAGATAGTAGGGAAAGATAACTGTTCTGCATGCTCATCAAATAATAGACTGTGAGGGACATTCATTTCTCCAGGAGCAATCCTCAAATATTTATCGTCATTCCAGAGTAATGTGTGTTGCTGAGCGAACAGGCTCTCCTCCATGAGGATGTCTTCACTCAGTTCATCTATAGGTATCTGATGAACGACATCCTCATTAAAGAAAGATTCATCAACCTTGATGTCGTACAGTTGATACAATGGACTCGGTACTAAGCATCTTAGCCATATTTTAATATTTCTCTTGTTTATTAAACCTGTCAAGTAGCTTGATCGATGAATTTTTTTTCTCTTGATATGAACGTAAACACAGTGATCGTCGTCAATGTTCCTGGGCAAGTGATTGACCATTGTATTGACATCCACTGGAACATTGATCACCTGCCCCAAAATTCCAAATTGTCCATGCACATGACGCAATCTGCGAATTTGCATAAATGGAATTCTAGGAGAAATGAGCCTCTCGGACACTAAATCTAACTTCGGAAGATGTGCAGGGATCGGGGGATATACAAAGCCATTCAATTTCGACAATGTTGGAATTTTGTCTCTCCTCGAAGCCTGGCGACAGCTGGTGCATGCCAGCGCATTATTACTTCTGAATTCTGGAAATTTTTGTTGAATACGAATTTCATTTTCAACGGATAGAGTCTTCATTTTTAAACCATAATCTATCACATACACAACACGTAAGACCGAATGGATTATTTATAAAATCACGGTGAAAGTTCTTATGTGCAGTTTTAAACTCATTAAAGTCTGAATATTGTAATCGATCACCACTATGTACATCACAATCAGGAGGAGGATGAGTCGAAGTCGTTGCTAATAGTTCATTCTCTGGATTATTTACACTATCGTCCACACTGTCACGTAAGAGGTTAGCACGTGTTTGCCTCCGTTCCCTGCTATCTCGTTCCATTTCAGTTCTACTTTTTTTCCGTTTTCTATTCTGATCAATTCCTTCACTCGCCCGTTTTTTCTCCCGCCACATTTTTGTCCTTTCTGCACCCGACTTCGGCATATTTGCACAAAACTCTCGATTTAAGTAATGAAGACACGCACAAAAACAAAATACGTTGCTTATGATCACTGTGTTAGAAACCAACAGCTGTTTTCCGCGATCGCGACGCCGCCTGAACGCAGATAATGACATGAAAGGCAGAAAGTCTTCCGTCTCATTCTCGCACGATACACGAAGGCCTCTCACTCTCGCCTGATAGACGAGACGTAAGGTAGTCCGTCTCACTCTCGCTCGATTCCCGGAGGCCTCTCACTCTTACTTACTACGTTAGAGCGAGCGTCACCAAAGAGGTTGCCGATCGAGATTTCAAAACCCTCCCATAAGAAGTTTCACTTCAAAAATGTAGAAAATAAGTAATACAGTGTATGCATTCACGTTCTGGACAAGTCCGTTGTAGTATGTCACAAGTTGCTGTTCTTGTTACATTGTCCTGCTAGAGGCCATCAGCTGTAGCAAGTGTTCGTTTCACTCCCCGCCGATAGCGCTGTCATCGGGCTACCGCACACAGATAAAAAAGCATCTTTCCGCTACTACGTGTAGCTTTGGATCGATTTGAGCAAATCAAAACCTTTTCACTGTTCTGGCGACCATTGTGTTGAAATTTCGTCAGTGAAGTGAATCGGTCTGATACTTATTGAGAAATGCCATTCTTGACAAACCACCCTAACATTTTTCTTTATATAGAAGATAGACTGCCTTGCATGGATTCAAATCGTTTTTGATGATATTAATTGTGTAACTGAAAGGTATCTTGAATGGATGTGTTCGTACTGAAAGAAAACCTTGTTACCCGGTGACAGCATCAATATATCTATATGTGGAATAGCAGCACCTAGTTAACTACGTTACGACGATAATACTCCCTATATACTTCGATTATACTCCCGGAAAATTATATTGAAATTTAGAAATGAAGAATAAATAAATATTTGATTTTTTTTAACTTTTTTAACTTTTGATGGATATTGGTTCAGAATATATATTGTTATTAACAATTTCAATTGTTCATAACGCTATATCTCGTAAACGGGTGGAGTTAGGGGAAAACATTTCTTAATATAAATTGTTCTTCATACAAAGATCCACATTTAATGTTTTTGACTTTTTCTCATAATGTGCATAATTAAGGTGGTAGAGCTGTTAGAAAAAAATAATTCATGTGATGAGTACATGAATGGAGACTAGATGGCGGCGGCGATCGCAAAAATCTGGTCTCTACAAGTATACATGGACTGACTCAGAATATAATACTTGTATATCATTTTCGTGCATCAATCCGACGTGAAGTCGAGTGAAGCCGGAGATACGGACTTGTTGCACTTCTTCAACGTAGTTATTGTATATTCGCGGGTTTAAAATGCTTTGATCAGACTCTAAGGCTTCAATGAGAAGTAAATGGTCTTCACGTGGAATAGGGAGTTATCTCTTCATTATGAAAAAAATCACAAAAGGCCGTGACATATAGAGAAATAAAAAAAAAATTCAGTCAATACTGAAGTGAGAAGTCTCGTAAATTTTTAAAACAGACATGATCTCAAAAACATCCCACCCACTAGTTTAATTTTTCTTTTCACGTATATGGTTCGAAGCACATAAAATCAAAATAAAGAAACAAATAAACAAGTGCAAGCTCCCGATTGTCATTAAATATTCCGGTAGTCACAGGTTTATTGTTTCTCCAACAAACATTCCAAATTTTTTTTCAAGCCCAAACTTGACTGACAAATGAATAAAATGTCTCAGGCAATTACCTATCATTAATCACTGAGCTATTATGTAATTGTTCATCAGGTCTAGACCTCTTATGGAAATGATGATACAAACTATACGCATAAATTTGACTTTTATCTTGTTAATGTCTTGCTGGCCGTGTATCCTATAGTTACTGGATAGGTTAAACCAGTAATATTTATTCTATGCGCAATTTACAAGCTAGTAATTATAATAAAAAGATAAAGATGATAATGTAAATAGCATCAGTCGAGGATGAATATTGCTGAATCTGTTGAATTTTATCTCCCATATGAGACGAAGGTCGCGCAATCCGTTATGTGTCATGGCCAGGGGCCATACTTCTCTTGTATAATCGAATGGTGCAGACATATAACAGAAGAATCACAATAGTGAGAAAAATACGTATTCGTTAATCTTCAAAGTAATTCATCACACATAGAAACTAATAATGACGTAATAAGTACAGAATTATCGAGCGAAAACAACACTTAATGAGTTTCATCGACTGATGTATGGGTTGAGGGTTCAGAGATCCTCTGGACTTGCATATTCAATATCAAAAATATGTGCAAAATTTCACAATCGTTTAAGCATAAAATTTAATTAGTCTGTTCAAATTTTGAGGGTCTCTATTTTAATATTCCGTGATATGTAGGAAATTTTACCTCATTTCCTTGTAATTTTAAATTTAATTGACTTTAATTAATCTCAAAAATATAGAAAGAATTGTTACATGTAATTCATAACATAATTCAGATTCTATTGCTTCTGTGCAAGTGATTATGTTTCCATTTTTTAAGTCCTCCGATTTTCCCTGATGAACTTTCATTATTTGATCTAGCTTCGTTTGCCCGCCAATAATCATTTATTGTTTAATTGAGTTTGCCCGCCTCAACGTGATACGTGCCCTTGCCAGTCGAATCTACTGCAGATGAACTGCTGCTATAAACTCCTTTGGCACCATCTATCGTTCCATTTTCGGATACAGACGGTGTTCCCGGGGTTCCGGGTTTGGCTGATGCAGCAGCTTTCGCGGGCATCGTACTATTATTGGTCTGTTCGTCCTCATCGTTGAAGCGATTGAAAAAGCTGTAAAAATTTGTTAATAGTTCAATTTATTTCATTGATGCTATCACCAGGTAGATCCTGAGAAGCTAGGTTGCACCTTGAGATTTATTTTTCATTTTTAATCTGAAAATTTACAATTTTATCCAACTCATTACGGTATTTCCGCAGTGACTTGTTAATGATACATATTGCAAAAAAATTGCAATAGTATGAAGTCATCAATTTCAACACACAATATTAATTTGCAAATTTTAAGCATCTTTACCGCAACTTTTTAAGTTCCCGATCTTGAGGGAAGTTATTGTGATGGGTTCGAAAATCGAAATTGAAAATCTCAACTGATCTCAACGTTTCCGACCATTTTGAGAGAGATGTTTGTTTGTGTGTGTGCGTATATAAGCAAACGAGTTCCTTAGACAAATTCTCCGATTTGAGTTTTCTTATACTCATTCGATAGGTTTCCGCGTCACTTAGGACTGATGAATGGGGAACTTCTGAATGATTCAACCGAAGCGTCTTTACGTAACTTACATCTAATTAGATTTTGGACGGAATTAGTCCAGTAGATATATTGTTATTAACGATTTCAATTATTTATAATGTTCTACTGCATGAACTGTTAGAGTAGTAGAGAACGCAAGATTCATAAAAAAAGTTGTTCTTCATATAAAAATACGTATGTTACCTAGGATGACTTTGTCCCATAATTTGCCGACTCAACAATTATGTATGTAATAAGTGAACGAATGAACCCAGCGCTGTCATGAAGGTCTCACTCGAAGCATTTCCGTGCAGAATCAACCCGATGACATTTTGGAAGGCATTCGTGCAGTATATGCAATATTATTATTAATTTCAATTGTTTATACTGTTCCACAGAGAGAACGTTCGTCAATGGCCACCTCACCTCAGCAAGTGGATACGGTGAGAGAGCAACTGTGGATGGTGGTGGGGGTTCCCAGGGATCCGCCCCGTGATCCCGTTTTTTCGTGTTGGTTTTACACCGGTCGTTCAAAATGCATGACAGGCGTATATAAGTTTCACTTCAATAAACAATGCAATTTGTTAATAACAATTAACTATGGGTGTGCATGAAAAAATCATGAAGCGTATTTTTATCTAAACAATTGAATTTGTTAAAAACAAATAACTATCGCTGTTAGCAGAAAAAGTTATCCAACATCAAATATTCATTTTTGTGTGTGAAACAATTTTCATTGACTAATTCATTGTGTAACTTTAAACGTTCTCACGATACGGCGATATAAACAATCGATTTTGTTAATAACGATCAACTATGGGTGTTACGGAAAAAAAGTCATAAAAAATCAAATGTATATTTTTACGTCCGGAACGACTTTCATTGGTCCATGCGTTTCGTATCTCCAACCGTTGTTTCTATAGAGTGATCTAAACAATCGAATTTGTTAAAAACAAATAACTATCGGTGTTAGCAGAAAAAGTTATACATCATCAAATATGTATTTTTGCATGTAGAACAACTTTCATTCACTAATTTGTTTCGTATCTTTAACCGTGCTCACGATGCAACGATATAACCAATTCAATTTGTTAATAACTGAAAAAACAACTGGGTCAATTATGTTCAAAATCTAATCAGGTCTAAGTTAGGCTGAAACCTATCGAATGAGTATAAGAAAACCCAAATCGGATAATTTGTTCAAGAGAAATCGTTCACGCACACGCGAATGCACACACGTACACTCACACACACAGACAAACATCTCGCTCAAAATGGTCGGGAAGGTTTCTAAGGGTTATGAAACGTGGAGATCAAGTGAAATTTGCCATTTCAATTTTCGGACCCATAACATTTTCGTGCCTCAAGATCCGGAAGGTAATAAAGGAGATGTGGGTTTGGCCCTCCGCGGCCGAAAATTATAACTTCCGGATGCGTGTGTGTGTGTGGGGATTCGTCAAATTAACACTTTGTCTTCTAAACCGTCACTTTTTCCAATTCAACCCTTTATCTCCTGAACCGTTTGAGATCTAAAAGAAAAGTTTCACATTAAACATCTTCTTTTAAGGAACTATATTTATTGGACATATTTTTGCGTATCTATAATATTTCGATAGATACCGCGTCATAAACAATTGAAATTGGTAATAACAATAGAAAGAATTTATGTTATGTGATTATTTTGAGGTTCCGGGTTTCTCAAGAATCGCATCCTCTCAATGATGTATATGTATAAATATGCGTCAATTGAAATCGGAACGATCTCGATGGCTTGAGTCGTTCACTAATTACATGAATTATCGTTTAGAGGGCCATATCTCCTTAATTGTGCAAGTTATGGAGAAAAATCACCAAACATGGAATGTGTATTTTTGCATAAGGAAGATTTTTGATTTTTCGGAATCAGTTTTACGCTAACTCTTATAGTTTATGCAGTAGACGATTATAAACTATTAAATTTGTTAACAACAATTGAACGAATAATTTTTCAGATAAATCGTTTCTTTCAAACCTAGACAATAGTGATTCGAATCGATCAAAAGAAAGCACAACGTAAGTCGCTACGTTGGTTCCTTCGGAAATGTTGAACAAATTTTTTGGTCACACACACACATACACAAACATGTTTCTGATATCATGGCAGGATGATGTGAAATGCCGAGAAAGGTGAAAATATCGTAAAAATATGACTTTTCATTTTTAGGGTGATTGCAATAACTTCCCTAGATCGGGAAGTTGAAAAATATGCATTTCAGCAAAGTGAGAATATATGTAATGGCTGTTTCAGCAAATTGTCAAAAAAAAGTAGCGTTCGTCATCCGGGCCTAATGGACCACATTCCCTGGCGGACGGATCAATAATAGAATCGTCTTGTGCAGTACGCCGATTAGTTTTCAAGTACAAGTTGATTCTGATTTGAAATAATCGATCCAGCATCAACCAAGTACCGGATCAATTGCTGGTCGACTAGAGCTTATTTATAGAAAGATTTTTGAAAAAACAAAAAACTTAAGTCCAGTCGACCGGTACCCAACTCTGTATTTGGTCGATCGTGGATCGATTATTCCAAAATCTGGATCGATCTGCACTCGAAACGAAATCGACATACTGCACACGTCGATTGCACAATCAACCGAGGCTCGAATGGCAATCGACCGGTCCGCCACCTCGTACCACAAAGGAACGGTCTTGGCTACATACTCCCACTCTACGTAATTCAGCTTTGATTCAGTTGTCCCCACCATTGAAACCTTCTTTTCTGGCGAGAATTATAGCAGGAAATTCGACTCGGCGCTTCGACTACGCCTCCTGCTAGTAAATTTTCACTCGGCCGTGGTCCATAGGCTCTTATGACAAATGAGCTATTGCCTAATGCTGATTGTATGTGTTATCCAGATTTTGCTGAAGCCATTTGATTAAGAAATTTCATCATGGGAAAACACCATGTATATACGGCGATAATACTTTAATTGTAACTGAAACATCAGTGTTGCAATTGCACATGCAAAGATACCTTAAATGCTTACCCGTATCCACCACCATATCCATCATTGCCGCCGAAGCCGCCGGCATTAGCGTTGGCATTAGCATTCGCAGTAGCACCGCCTACACCACCACCAAAGGTATTAGCATTGGCATTGGCATTAGCATTGGCATTAGCATTGGAATTGCCACCACCTAGTCCATTAGCATTAGCGTTGGCATTAGCACCTCCATGACTACCATGTCCTCCAGTTTGGAAACCATTGCCGAAACCGTTTTGGTAACCACCAGTCTGAAAGCCACCCAGCTGTCCATGTCTGAATCCTCCGTAACTACCGTGCTGTCCATATTCAAAGCCACCACCATGCTGACCATAACCAAATTCACCATTTTGGAAGCCACCCACTGGGCCATGTTCAAAACCACCGTTTTGGAATCCCCCTTGATGAGTATGACCAAACCCACCATTCTGGAGACCACTGCTATGTCCGCCAGCTTGGAAATCATCCTGATGTCCACCTGTCTGGAAACCTCCGTTGTGACCACCACTTTGGAAGCCACTACCTTGTCCGAAATCACCAATACCTAGAAATTCGTCAAAATGGCTGTTGATATATATTTCAGTATTATTATTCAATGCCGTTATACTTAAATTATATGCTGGTATCAACCAGCCGAAACGTAGGATTGAAGCCAGGACGTTTTTTCATTTGATTACATATAAAGTCGGCACTCAAATTTTGTGGACGTGTATTGAACTCTTTCTTTTTCGCCGTGTAGCATATTGTTAGCCTCAAATGAGGTCAAAGAACAAAGCTAACCGTTAATGATCCCCTGCACAATGATAATGTTTGGTTTGAATTCGGATTTGGTGATGGTTCACCGCAGTTTTGTGAAACATACATTAATTTTAAAAAATATTGAGTACTAGTCTAGGTCTTCGACAATCTTCAAAAATGCGATATGCTATATGTGTGAAGTGTAGCTTAGTAGACAGATGCTTATATGAAGATATTATTTTCTGTGTAGATATATATATATGATTTATGTATGCATCGCATACTTGTATATTTCGGTACAAGCGCCGTTGAATGGTTTTTGGCTCGTGGAACATTATGGCACGATCCGAAGCGGCGACCTCTCGCTCCACGCACCAGACAATACATTTCCTTGTACTTTCCGGCGTTCGGGGGATTGGTATTAGCTCTGTTCCGAATTTGGAAAAGTGAAAGTCACGACGGAAAAAGTTTGTCCAGGCTGTCATTCTGGGGATTTTTTTCTCGCGCCTTTGCCTGCTCTCGGCTTCGCAAGCTTTGCGCGAGCAAAAATCCCTAGAAAGACAGTCTCGAAATATGCTATTACCGCACGTGTATCGAACCATATTTCATGCAACACGTCATAAAAAGCGCGATTCAACTAACCGAAGCGATGTTAGAATCGGGGTTTTTCGGGTCCCTCTTCCATAAATATATAAAACATTCTTGAAATTCGAATATGGGCAGCGACGTAACAAAGGGGCGTAACCACAAAACGGTTTTTTGACTATCAACTATTGACTGAATACGTTTCTTAAAATCATTTTTGTATCAAATGCAGCCCTCTGATATTTAATTTCACATGCTTACCGACCATGCAACGTAGCTGTTGATATCAGCATGAATATAAAATTTCAAGTATTAATTTCCTATGATGTGCTCGGTATAATGGAACACATGTTTTTTGCATGCAAGAAGTTGTTGTACCTTCAATTCTCGGCGAAATTAAGAAGATATAATCTCCGGGACAGACATTTTCAATAAACCCACAATATTTTCATATAAATTGGATCTTCTTCTGGCGAGATTTCACATGAAGAGTGTTCCAAAAACCCTTCAGACTCACTATGTGATTTCTGAAAGCGAGGACACTTTAAAAGAAGCGGTATTCAATTTGCGAGAATTTTCAAATTTACAAAATTACTAAAATCATTCGATCTTGAATGCACTATATTTTTATATGACGTTCGATGTTTTCACAAGTAAAACTCGATTAGAGTAAGAGTAGATTAAAGTAAATTATCATTAATAATAGGTCATTAAGTATTCACCTATTGAAATTTTCTGTTGTAACTAAATTTGTTTGTGTATTTGAGAGTATTGTCCAATTATAAGAGCGAAATTTTTATCATATCGGAAACTGAAGAGAAAAGGTTAATATGATTTTTGTCAACATACCCACCGAACTCCTACAAATTGGCATTTACATGTGAACCAACATGAAATTTCCAAAAGTCATAAAAAGGGAGCAGTTGATCGAAATTTCAATAGCACCTAGGGTTGAAGTCTTATGTGCTAGACGTATAATTTATAGAAATATTGAGTCGATTGGAGACAAAAAGTTCCCAACCTCACGAGTTGATATGGAATGCCGTCTATATATAGTGTTAACCACCCACGCGAGATAGCGGACCAGTGCTCAGTCAACATCACCGGTAATATTATGTGCAATCCTCAAAAATGGATCATTAATTAACAATTGATGTCTTTCTTTTCACTTGTAAGCTCACCCATCGTTTTCGAATAGATAAATTTTCAAAGGAGGAATCACTCCAGTCCATGCACTAGTTCCCCATTACGCTGTAAAGGTTGGTTATGGTACACACGACGTCGGACGAGCGTGCTCAACAATAATTATGGAAATGTCGATGCACAATACATTCATCCAATTTCCAAAATAATAATAATCATAGAAAATTTAGCATCATCTGCCATGAAAGGATCTGAAAAATTGGAATTAAGCCGTGCTGCAGCTATGCCTGCGAAATGGTTCAACTATAAAAATACGCTATGTTGGAAATAACGATACTTCCATTAAGTAATGAATAGTCGAAAAAACAACGAACTGTTCAACCAAAACAATTTGGGTATTTTGGAAATAGTTTAGCTCAATTTGCAATTTTAGGTCTTTACAGTTTATGACGTGATGTATTTATTTTTTGAAAATCATTAATCATCTGCAAACTATACGCCCGTTTGGGCCTGGCATTTCGTTTTATATTCAGACATCTGCATTACCTGATCATGACGTGCAAATACACTTATGTGCACATTGCCTTGTTCAGAATGTGTAAATGATAAAACTATTTGTTATTCATGGACATTGCAGCCGAATATCCGACCTATAAAGCTGCTTTCGAGTTACTGACCAGAGATTGCGCAGTACAGATGTATCATTCTGTATTATCAGTTCGCTACCGAATTATCATGTGACATTATAAAAGTCATAATAACCGCATTACTTCAAAGATTGATTCGATAAAATATAGTTTACGAAAAACCTATGATTTTCATTTTTCCTAGCTTCGTTCTCTCCTTTGTCTTTCTCGATTTCCTATATCGAGTTTATCGTTGAATTCGTTATTGATTCTAACGACTTCAAGAGCTCATTATAGCCTCCATGGCTGGCAAAGGTCAAAGTTAGATCCGTGAAACCGTCTTATCCCCAGATGCTATTAATTCTCGCTTCTTCACTTTTTATTTCTTCTTTTGGCGCACCATCACCAACAAAATCGATGAAATCCATTCTCGAATTACTCCTATAACTGTTTTCCGCTGAGCTTTCTACTTGGTTCCGCTGACCAAAATCAAAAGCTAGATCAATGAACCCATCACTCGGCACATTGGAAAATTGGAATGAACGCTTACTACCTTTGGTATTTTTTTCACTACATATAATGTTATTTCGTGCTAAATCCCGGCATCCAAGATCCACTGAACTTTCAATTGTGTTAGCTCCCAAGCTTTTATCATGCACTGCCTTACTAAGCAATTTCTGACTAATCTCAGATTCACCGCCATCGTCGTACGCTCCTCCAATGAATCCTCCACCGACTTAACCTTGTTTGCAATAGTAGTTGTGGGTTAGAACAGATAGCATGAGAAATTGTTTATTTATTGGATTTGTAGTAAAACTCACCGGAGCCGCCGGCATTAGCTTGGGCATTAGCATTGGCACCACCTGATCCATGTCCGTTTCCACTAATTAAAAAGAAATTAATTTCATGACATTGTGGAACATCTTTTACGAACTCCATCATTTCCTTCTTATTCTCTTGCCGACATATTCAATACTTATTACTAAAGAAAAAATCCAAGGTCAGCGCATAGCGCGTAAGGTCACCTATGATAGATCATGGTAATTTTTGCAACACAGGAGGCCGAGAAATTCTGTCAGGGTGCTATGTTTATTCCAATGGATATGTACCTCTTGGACCTCCACATAAAAGTATAAACCGGACACTAGTATTTTTTTCTGTGCTTTTTCTTAAAGAAGAAAAGGAAAAGATAGTTTTTCCATCTCAGGATAGACATAGCTCAGATTATTCAATAACGAGGTTATGCAAAATCGACATATGAAGAATAATAAAAACGGTAGTATGATGGCAATATCTTCATAACCTTGGGCATATCTGTTGTGTTTCACTGTAGTGGGAAAATTTCTATAAATAAGTCCATAAAAATAGTCGGCAATTATCATTCTAGCCATTCTTCTTATTGTGGTTCAGAATTTCCAAATGCACATAACAAAAATTGTTGGAGCATTCAAAACTGAAGGATTCGTTCCGGACACCAGTGAATTTCTTTAATTGATTGTGATAATATTATGACTGAAATGACAAATCTTCACCGATAAATGACACCAACATGTATCAAAAAAGTGTGTGTGATATTCTATAAAAAAATTTGTAGAATTCATATAGAAACATTTTTTTCTATCATATTCGGTGAAGTCTTGGAGGACTTCAATCGAATTCCAATAAGATTATACTCTAAAATGGAGATTTCCTAAAGTCCCTGTAGAATATTATAGAAATCCCAGCTGATTCAAACTTGGGTCTCTTAGTTACACGCCGGATTCCTCCAGCACGACCTAAGTTACGGAAAATTGTCCCTTTGCACATCGATAAGAATTTTGGCCGAAACAATTCCCAAGCAAAACAATCCCCAAGGAGAACAAATGAAAAACCCATAATGATAATTTAATACAGTGTGCTCATTTTCCCCATACAATTTTTTCATATTTCCGTTCAAAGATCCAAGAGGAAACCTGAGATTGAAAAAACTGACAGGGATAAGAACCTACCGAAAGTGTCTCGAGCCTCCACAACATGGTTTAAAGAGAGATAGGGGTGCTGGAGAGCCTAAACCTAGTCGAAATAGTATGGACGGATCAACGAAAAGTTTGGGAATTTCAGACAATTTCAAGTATATCAAATAATTGACAAATTTGGGCTTTTGCCAATGCTCGCCATTTTCAAAAGTCTCGGAAACTTGAAAAATTTCAAAGCTTTCGAACTTTTTATAAATTGAAAAAATGGAAAGATTTTCAATAAACCAAGTATTTTTAGGATCTTAGAAGAATAGAGGAAACCATATAGGAATTCCAATAGAAGGTATTTTCATGCATGTATTCAATAACTTACAAGTTGCCGGATCCTCCTGGATAGTATCCACTTGTTCCTCCGCCAATTCCACCATGGCCTCCGCTAGTTCCGCCAATTCCACCATGGCCTCCGCTAGTTCCGCCAATTCCACCATGGCCTCCGCTAGTTCCGCCAATACCACCATGGCCTCCGCTAGTTCCACCAATTCCACCATGGCCTCCACCAATTCCACCATGGCCTCCACCAATTCCACCATGGCCTCCGCCAATTCCACCATGGCCTGCGCCAATTTCACCATGTCCACCACCTATTCCACCTCCCCACGTTCGCTGACCCCCTCCAATTCCTCCGTGTCCCCAATCATCGCCGAATACAATTCCAGCATCCTTAGCGCTTGCACCTGCATCAGCAGTACCAGCTCCGTCAACATGCGTATTAGTTTGACTGTGGGTTTTGCCATTCAATGCAACCGAACTTGATGAAGAAGAGCTCGAGCTTCCTCCCACGTGACGCCGTACATACGAAGGATCTAAGAGTTCAAATTTATTGGCGTTATGAATAATACGCACTCTGTACAGAGCTTGAAAAGCAGTCGAGTAATATTGAGATATTTGCACTATGGTGATCGCGCTCTGCTTGCCCCACCCTTAAAATTTTTTTTATGTATTATTTTGTGATAGGGATCGGATTTGAACCCAAGTCAACCGTATCAATTTAGACACTTAGAGCTAAGATGCCGTGATATTCAGTTTAAATGAACACGTCTATTTCGGTTCGTTGTAAAAATTAAATCAAAATGCAATGAACGTGTCGTAACCAACTTGGCGAAAACATTTTATGTTGGCATTTTATGAAAACCATAAAGTATATGACGTGTCCGTCATGAATATATTTCCGTTATTTCCAACCATAAAACTTCTTATGTGATTTAATTTACTTGACGAAAAACTCGGGCTTCAACAGTTGATGCATTCAACGGTTCTACAAATTTAGAGCAGACAATATTTATCAAGCTTCTTTCTTTATCCGTTTCAATATAAATTAATGTTAGTTCAGAACAATTTACGGAAACTTCATTAACTTCGACTTCATTATTTTATTGGCGCAATAGAAAAACAAGCAGGCGGAGCTCGAGTCCCCCCATTCGAATGTGTTAAATATGTCACCGTTTTGTTATTTCCTCCAATTTCATTGGTGGTAAGCTTCCGAATGGTCCGATTGCACACAAAATGAAAATGCTCCAGTCTTGAAAAAGCTCTTTCCAGGCGAACGGAAGCAAAAACAGGAATATCTCATATTACCCAAAGTAATTGACTCAATGTTGCGGAACCATTTCATAGATCTCGTTAAGGTTCATGTTTGGAAAAAAATGGCATGAATACTTATCGAGAAATGAAGTAACCGTAAAAATTAAACAATTGACATCTAGAAAAGTAATCATGCGATTGAATCACCATTCAACAGGGTTCTGCGCCATAACAAAAGGAACCTCTGCTCCAAATTTCAAGTTTTTATCACAATTTTTGCGGATTCTAGAGTGCGGACAAACACAAAAAGCAAAACCAAAGTCAAAAGTTAAAAAATAGGAATATCTCAGTACCCAAGCTAATTGGCTCAATGTTTTGTAACCATTTTATAGATCTCGTTAAGGCACACACTTTGAAAAAAAAATAACAAAATCGGTTGAATAATTATCGAAAAATAAAATAAAAACCGTGAAAACCAAAAAATTGAAATCTAGAAAACTAATGATACGATCAAATCGCCATTCAACAGGGTTCTTCACCACAACTAAAGGAATCTTTTTTCCAAATTTCAAGTTCTTATCTTAATTTTTGGGGACGCTAGAGTGCGTACAAAAGCAAAAAGGAAAAAAACAGAAAAATTCAGATATTTCCAATTTCTTGTGAGCAACCTACTAGATGTTCTTCGACCATTCCCTGGAACTCGGCCAGACGCACATTTTGAAAAGAAAAAATTCCAAAATATTCATTAGTTTCAGAGATATGAACGATCGAAGAAAAAAAAATCGATTTCTAAGAAACTTACTCGCAGATTTCACTAACATTGCGAGCACAGCTAGATGCACTCAATACCAATAACTGACCATTTTTCAGATTTTATTCTCAAAATTTAGTGTTTTTTGTGTTCAATTTTGTGAATGAAGATTTTCGAAAAAAATTGATACATACAGACACTATGCTCAAACTTCGTATTTTTACGTTTCAAACCATTATATATCGTTTACAAGCATCATTAGCGAAAGTGAAAATTGCCCGATTGCAATGCTTCCATTCGGGAGCAAAAAGAAATGTTTTCCAATCAATATTTCTGGTTTTTTTCTTGAAATCCCTCCATCCAATTTCATGTTTAATTTTTTTGTAATAGATTGTGATGATAAAAAATCCTTAATAATGATGCACGAAAAAAAGGACACGGTATAATTAGTTTCTTAAACACACAACCTTCCAGAATAATATTACTATATATATAGATATTTCACATGTTTTGAAATTGTTAACGATATGAATAAAAATGTATGATTACTTGTAAAAAAACTATATTTATTAATTAATTACCGGCGGTCGCGGATAGCACTAGGAGGGCCGAAAGGCCGATGCTCAATTGGTATCTTGCCATGACTGTGTTCGTTACTCTCCAAGGCATCAGATTATATACTCTCTTCATCCCACCAATCCGCCACTTTTTCCCCACCCACCAAGTCTCAAAATCTTCGTCATCCTTTACTTCCTCATCGTTCAGTTTACGAGATTCACGCGAGACAGTGATGATTGGATATTACCCAGGGGCTAGCTGCGTCCGGTCAAGGACATTTTAACTCACAATTATACAACTGTCGAAAATTGCTCGGGTCATTGATCAGGTTTGAAGAACGATTTATCAGTCAAACGATTCATTAATGTGATTGAGAAACTGACAGTGAAAATGAGTGTTGCCGCGATACGAGACTAGACGAGAATTCAATTCTTTCGTCTATATCGAAATAATAACACCAATTTTATGTTATCTCGTTTCGACGGTCGAGAAAGTATCCCAATCTCGTGTTGTCTCGATTTTGAAAATTTTTTAACTTCCCGATCTAGTTAACTTCGCGATCTAGGGAAGTTATTGTAATGGCCCCGAAAATGAAAAGTGCCAGATAGATGAAATTTTCACGTTTCTCGACGTTTTGCATCATCCTGAAGTGACTTCAGAGAAGTGTCTGTATGTGTGTGTGTTCGTCCGTATGTAGCAAAATTTTTCGTTTACGTTTTCTCGGAAACGGATAGTGTGATTCGATTAATTTTTTTTTCAATCGTTGCGTCTCCGTGTAACTTAGAGCTGATTAGATTTTTGATCGAATCCAACGAGTAGTTCCCCTGTTTTTGAGAAATTCATGTTGAGCAAAAATCGAAAATAGTGATAATGAACGTTCATTCATACAAAAATGTTGTAATCCAGGTACTCAATGCCACAGTTGAAAGATATAAGCATATTTTATAACTGGTTAAATTTTGAGTAAAAGTGGTCCAGTACTTATATTGTTATTAACAATGTCAATTGTTTATAATGTTCTACTGCATAAACTATTAGAGTTAGCGCAAAATGCATATAAGAAAAGTTGTTTGCCATATAAAAATATTTTATGTAGAATGCCTTTTTTCGATAATTTGCATGATTAAGGAGGTATAGCAGTCTCTACAATTATGTATGTAATCACTTATAAGTGAACGAATGGACCCAGCGCTGCCATGACGGTTCCAATCGACGCGTTTTCACGCAAAATCGAGCGGATCACATTTTGCATGGCATTTGTGCAGTATATCCCGTGTAGACATTTGAGCAGAGGTGCAGCCTCTGCTCAACTACCGCTGACCGCTCAACCTCTGTTCACGGCTTATAAGTATACCAGAGTTCTGGCACGGAGGTTGAGCCGAGCCAGCGCGACTTAATACCAACCTGGGGTGATTTCTATACGGGATGTAATGTTATTAGCCATTGCAATCATTTATACTGTTCCACTGGGTAAAATATTAAAGTTTTTGTTTTGCAGCCGCATCTTTATTGGCGTCTCACTCTCACTCAAGTAACACGCACAAGTCTCATGCTCACCACCCAGGTAGGAATGGCAAAGGCTGACGATGGAATCAGCCCTGTGCAAGGACATGCGTCTGGGCATGCGTCTACTCAAGTACTCATAATTTTCTGCTTCATAAATGACTCAGTTTGGAATTTTCAAATACCCAGGTAGGAATTGACGATCGGGACGGGGCTTGTTCAGCCCTTGATCAGGGCTGACAGATGTTGGATTGAGGCTGAGTGCCAACCCTGGTTGAGTCCTTATCCAGACCCAAAATCATAACGCGTTTTCTGGCTCGGGCCCCAAGCCTCAAAACAGGCTGACTAAAAGAGTCTCAGAAAAGGCTGGGATTAAATGAAATTTCACTTTTCACTTTAATCAATTTCAGCAAATCATTAATTCATCATGAATAATGGTTGAAATATGATTATTAACCATCTGAATTCTTCGGGGTGAATAAAAAAAAGTAAAAAAAAAACCGGCCCACTCGAGATTTGAACCGTGGTCCTTCTCATTACTAGCCCTAGACCTTACTTAGACTTGACTTGACTTGAAAATTGTTTATTAACATTTGTCATATATACATACTATATACAGTATTAATATCTTAAGTGCTACGCGCTAGATCACCAGCCGTTGGCTTTATATCTAAGTTGAACGAAGTGTAACCTAATTTTTCATTATTACAGATATTTGTGGTTATTTACATGATGACTCGAGATAAGGAAAAATGACTTCTAAAAAACCTTATAAGTAATGGGTGCATGAGGGGCGGGAGAGAAAGGGATATATGGAAAGGTGGGACAAAACAGGTGGTCAGCGGGACCAATTGGATTTTATGTCAATATTGATGTTTTGGAGCTGAGGATTAGGATGGGATTGTAGCTTAAATTTAAATGCCTCATTGATTCTATCGATGAATTCACCTATGGTTGCCATGCCGAGCGTTTCGTGTATCCCCACAATAGTGGTTCTTCTTTTAAAATTTCCTATTATTCGTAGGAATTTATTTTGAATCACTTGAAGATGATTCAAGTGGATTTTCGCTGCATTGTGCCAGGCGGGGCAACCATACGTGCTTATAGGTCTGATCAATCCTTTGTACAAAGTGAGTTTTAGGGATTGGCTAAGCGCAGGAGATTTTAGCAGATTATATAATCTTACCAGAATAATTTTTGTTTTCAGCTTAACTTCATCAATGTGTTTTTTCCACAGGAGTTTGGAATCAATATGTAAACCTAAGTATTTAACAGAGTTTACAGGAGTGATTTTATCGCTACGAATAGTCAAGGTGTGAATGGCCTTGGAGCTAGTAAATAAGATTGCTTCTGTTTTGGCAGTATTTACCTGAATTTTCCATTTCATGAGCTCACTGATTGTAAGAGCAGCTGCGTTTTCGACTCTTCTAACAGTTTTATTTATCGATTTGCTAGCTGAGTACAGAGCGATGCCATCAGCATATCCAGCGATAGATACATTTCTAGGAATTCTGCTAAAAACAGAAGCAATGTATAGGTTAAATAGTACGGGGGAGAGGATAGACCCTTGTGGGACCCCCGCGACTATTTCAATTTTATCCGAAAGCGAAGTTTCGACTCGAACTCGAATATATCTATTTGAAAGATATGATAGTAAAATTATACATAAATACTTAGGTAGATTTAAGCTGTCGAGTTTATAAATAAGGCCTGTGGGCCAAACAGGATCCAAGGCCTTCTCGCTGTCCAGGAGAAGAAAAACGGTATCTTCTTTCCGATCTTTCGCGGATTTTATGTCGTTTGTAATTCTGACCAGCTGGTGGCAGGTCGAGTGTTCTGAGCGGAATCCAAATTGATTTTCAGGCATTAGTTGTAACTCTTCTATACGTTTTTTTGAGACGAGCTAAAATTATTCGCTCAAAAAGTTTGGCCAATACTGGCAAAAGGCTAATCGGCCTGTGGCTCACCGGATACGAGGGGGGCTTGCCAGGCTTGAGAATCGGTATGACCACCGCTCCTTTCCAGAGTTCCCGGAAATATTGTTTGAGGAGGCATGCATTATATATCTTTGTTAGTAGGCTTATTGCTTTGATCGGGAGGTTTTTTAGTGCTATGTTGGGAATGTTATCCACACCCGGGGCTGATTTGTTTTTTAGTATTTTGATGGAGGAAATAATTTCACGGGGATTTGTGAGGAATTTTATGCGAGTTTCGATAGGGGCTTTGAGGATAGTTGTTCTCACATGACCTGTGACTTGTTGTTCAAAAGATTTGTTTCCTCGGGAGGCCGATAGTTCGTGTATTTTTGCGTAGTGTTTGCAAAGTCTATTAGCCTTATCATGGTCTTCTGTGTGGAGTGTGTTGTTTGACTTTAGTGTGGGGATTTTTCTTTTACCGGTGTTATTAAAATATTTTGCTACGCGCCAAATAGAGTGATCTTTTAAGTTTATGTTTCTGAGTTTGTTGTCCCAACATGATTGTTTCCATTCGGTTAATTTAAGTCTGATTTCTTTGATCAGCTGATTGAGGTCGGATTTAAGGTAGCGATTTCGCGTTTTTTGCCATATTGACCTAATGTAATTTTTTAGTTTGATTAAGGAGGCTATTTCGGGTGGGATAAGAGTGTGGGTGGATTTGGTTGAGCGGATGGGAGTGGAGGAATCCAGGGCTGTTTGAATGACTTGAGTGAAATGTGTTATGTGTTGATCTATTGCTTCAGTGTTGTTACAAGTAGGGTTTGGTGTAGAAATCTCATCATGTCGTTTTTGAGCCTCTTGAGGCCCGTCAGGAGTGTTCGGAGGATTGATGAGGCGAGCGGCGTCAGAGCTCGCGCTGATTGACGGTTTGATAACGGTTTTCTTCGTTTTTTTTGGGGTCTTCCAAAAGAGGACTCATCTTGGCTTTCCTTTTTGGAGCCAAAGGAAGTTTGAGAGATTTTAGTAGGTTGTGCTGAAAAACCAAATCGGGAAGTATTGTTTGTACCCCGAGCGGGGCACGTACATGCACACACCACTAGTTAAGTGATATTCATGCTGAAATACTTTTGTGTTTCCATTCATGCAAGAAATTTCAAACTTACAGCGCTTATAGTACAGTGAAAGTCTAAATGGAGTAAAAGTTTTGGCACAAAAGTGTCAAAATTAAAAAACCTTAAAATTCCCTTTGCCCCAAAAAGAAAAGCCAAAATGAGTCCTCCGATGGAAGACCCTAAAAACCCAAAATAGCCGTTACGAAACCTTCGACTAGTGCGAGTTCCGTTCCCGCTCGCCTCGCCAAACCTTCCGACACTTCTGATGGACCTCAAGAGGTTCCAAAACAAACTTCTGTCCCTCCAATAATCATCGAGGATGAAAAACTGGAGACAAAAAAATTAATCAATTTTCTGCAAAGCAACGCCGCAGATAAAAATTTCAAGATGAAATAATGGAAGTACCACGATCGTCCATCTACGAACGACCGAGGAATACAACAACATCGCAAGTATCCTCAAAAGGCAAACATCAAATTTTTCACTTTCGGTCTTAAAAGTGAGCGACCGAAATAGTATATTTCGATACAGGTGCGATTGGCAGCCAACTTCGCACTCGTGAACACCCCATCGCACGTGTGTCGAACGATAGTTTTTGACAGTGATGTTACATTCTACGAGTGCCGAAACAGTTGCTTTTCGTTTACTAGTAAACGAAAAGACTTTTCGTTTACTAGTTAACGAAAAGTAACTTTTCGGCTCGAGCTGAACGTAGCAGCAATGTCGAAAAAATATATTTTGAAGGGGCTCCCAAGCAGTTTCTCAGAAGACGAAATTCAAGCCGAGTTATCAAAACACGGCATCAACGTACTTTCCCTTCGCCAGTTCGTGAAAGTAAACAAAGATGGTGACACCAAAGAAAACAGGCCACTACCGATCTTCGCTATCACGGTTGGCCCTGAAATAACCTTGAGCAGCTTTGCTGCTATTAAAACTATTTTCTACCACACTTACAAAACAGAAGAGTTTGTGAAATCCGAGCAACCGACTCAGTGCTTCAGGTGCCAACGGTTTGGCCATGCAAGCCAACAGTGCAACCTGAACCTCAAATGTGTAAAGTGTGCGTCAAACCATGAGGTCAAAGCCTGCACACGGCCAGTTAAAAAGAGTGTTCCATGGGCCTAAAATTCATGGACATTCAGAAAAAACGAGCACAGTCGGCCAGGCCCAGCATAGCGCCATCGGAATTGCCAGCTACACAGCTAATCTGGAAAGAAACATCCATTCGCTCCAGTCTCCTGCAGTTCCAGTGCCTACTCCGATTTCTACTGCCAACACGTCCAGGCCCACCTACGCTTCTTTCTTCCCAACGGTGGAAACCTCGAGAAGGAACGTTGCCGTACCCACTGCTGAACATAGGATCATCCCAATCACATGTTCCAGAATCATATTTAAGTACCACTAAAAATTATATTAATACAGCGAAGCAATTCCTGGATGAGCTAAAAACCCTCAGAAGCGCTGAAATCCTCTCAGAGCTCAAAGATATGATCTCTAAACTCCAGAGAGCTGACACCCCGATTGATCGGATCACAATCATCGCATCCTATGCTCACCCTCCTCAGAAACACCTACGATTCCTCCGCAAACATAACCAACATATTAGCAATTAATATTTTTGAGCTCAAGCCCAATCTGGACGAGTTATTACACATTGTCCATGGCAATAGCATTAAAATTTGTCTGATTTCAGAGACTAAGCTAAACAGCAAAACGAACAAAATAAACTTTCCAGACTTCTCGCTGATCGGAGAAGACAGAACGGCCAAATCAGGTGGTGGTGTTGCGGTGGCGATCCACAAAACCTTGAGACATAGAACACTTCCGCATGATCTCCTGTCGCTCACCGAATACGTGGGGGTAGAGGTCCAAGTAGACAATAGAATAACGAGGATCTACTCAATTTATAATCCACTGGATGTCTCACTAGATACAAATCTTTTGAGGCACTTACTCTCCGATAGTACTCCAACAATTATTGTTGGAGACTTCAACGCGAAGGACACTGCTTGGACCTCTGCTAGGCCGAACGAATCAGGTAAGATTCTCTCAAATTTTTTGACGGAACAAAAAATTAATCTGCTCTTTCCAGACGTTCCAACACCTTACCCCCATAATTCTAACACTCCTAGTACTATTGACCGTTTATTAACTAACAACATCTCTATCATTAATAATTTCACCACTCTCTCCGAATCCCCATCCGATCACCTACCACTGCTTTTCTCCCTATTTGGTAAACCAACCTCACCAGAGCCATTGAAAATTTTAAACTACGCGAAAACCAACTGGAAAAATTTCAAGTACATCTGAAATGACGAGATTTCTACAGCAAACCCGTCATGCAATATCACTGAAGCAATAGATAAACACATAACAAATTTTACTAAAATCATTCAAACAGCCCTGGATTCCTCCACTCCCATCCGCTCATCCAGATCCACCCATACTCCTCTCCCACCCGAAATAGCCTCCTTAATAAAACTCAAAAATTATATTAGGTCAAGATGGCAAATAACGCAAAATCGCTTCCTTAAATCCGAACTCAATCAGCTGATCAAAAAAATCAGACTTAAATTAACCGAGTGGAAACAATCATCTTGGGACAACAAACTTAGAAACATAAACTTAAAAGATCACTCGATGTGGCACGTAGCAAAGTATTGAATCGAATGAAATTGGTGGAAATAAAAAAGCAACGTTAAACGAAATAAAAATAACCGTTATGCATGCGAATGTGGGCATTCGATGAGCGTCTGCTTGTTTGACATTTTTATTGAAGTTTTTTCACCAAATATTCTTGGCTTTAAAATTTATGAACCATTTTTGGGTTGGACTACATTCACTGGCGGTTTAGACGAGATATCTCTATCGGGTGTCAATGGCGGGTTAATTAAGCAAATGTTCAACAGCTCGATAAATCCCTTGTGAAGGTTGTTTCGTCTAACTATGTGGAATTCTATGATAGGAGCTCCGAAAATACGAGAATGTATAAAATCAAAAACAATATAATAATCTGTTAACATCTGCATAAGATATTGGCTTCTGTATGTCATTCAACAGAATATAGTAGATCAGCAAACAGGATGTGTCCGTAACGCGTGACGAGTCACCCAAAAAAAGCGATAGAAATTTAAAAAATTAATTCCTCCAATATCCTCAAAAAATTGTAATTTCATTAACAAGTAACTTAAGGCAAAAACTGCAAAATATTCTTGTATAGAAACTCGACTTCCAAAACAAATATCTTCAATATCATTTTTCCTCAGACTTTGGGAAATTCCGCGCCTTTTTCGAATATCTGAACGAATCATTTTAAATGTTCTGAGATAATGTATGCAGACCATTGGATTCCTGGCGAACCCGGTTATCACAAACCGGGTTCTCTCAAACGATTCACTGAAGAGATTTTTGCTTCATTAAGTATCAGCCCTATATGAGCTGTTTACATAGAAAGTATACATCATTACATTAGTGTTAGAGTATATGCACATTCGGTTACAGTAATGCAAATCGCAAGCTCAGGGGTACATTAGTTGCAATCACATTCAAGCCATATAGCGTGAGATTTCAATATTATATTTTTGGCTGAACTTATCAATTAGCAGCAATGGTGACGTGCCTTTAGTCACCAAAAATGCAGCTATGGAAAACGGTCGGCGGTATTTAAAGTTGTGGGGATATGTTGGTTGTGGTATAGTTAACAATTCCACACGTTATTTGAACTTATCGTTTAATTTGCTGTAGATGGTTCCTTTGGCACCTGATTATCACATAATGTCTTCCGGGCGAGTGAGAGCGAGAATGGGGAGAAAATGTGTCTCAATTCTAGATTTGCGGAAATGTCCGAATATTGCCGACGCCGAGAACTGTGCGCATGTCAATCATAGGAAAGTATGGTTGTATTCGTAGATTGACCCAAATGTGCGATAACGGTCGCCACACTCACTTCCCTTTCTGCAAAGAAAACAAAATTTCTGGTTAGCGCAAGGGGAAGGTGCATGAAAAATAAACAAAAGATATATGAACATAGTTTCATGGAGACGATACAATGCAAAATCCAAAACTACTCACGGCCTACAATAAAAACATAATATAAATATTGGAGAAAATGTCTTGTCATGTAAAACAAACTATGACGACGTTGGAGGCATCCCCAGCCGTTTTGGGAGTCGAAGCTGTCGTCCTGCTCTGGTAGTTGTTCTCGAGGGGACGATTGTACTTCGTCCTCGGGGTCTTGTGGCTGGCCAGAGCTTGGTTGTTTAAGCGGGGTTTCGGGAATTTTCACCTCGTCACATGGTTTTAAATGATGTGTTTGATGCCGAGTGCAAGTAAAATATGAGTGTGATTGGTTACTAGACAATCATCACCAGCAGTATTTGTAGCTTCTCATGGCAGCTCATACGATAGGACTAGTCATACACAAGATGCTTTTTTCCGTCATAATTTCAATTCGTTTTATCTGGATTCTCATTTTGGCTCACTAATCTCACAAATACTCTGCTACAGTCAATTAATTTATGAAAATATTAAATCAATTACGAAAACCTGGTGCGGCACAACGTCCATAGGGTACCCAGCAAAGCACCAGGTGTGAGCACTAGTCAACAAAACCTCCATAAAAAAAACCGAAATAATTCTGATGCCGTCAGAAAATTTTGGGAAAATCATCGTTCCCGTTTCACGTGCGTTGATAATTTTAGTCGGTATTTTTGTTTAAATTGTCGTGTATTATTTATAGTCCACGAGAAAAATTTATTCATTAAATTAATTAATGTTATAGCGTTTCTCGTTTTATTGTATGACTTTTTCTCTATTTTGTTTGTTTGTATTCTATTTGTCAATGATTTGCATTGTTAAACTGTCAGGGGTTTATTATAAAAATTTTTTTAGCACGTGTGGTTTTCGAAACGCGTCAATGAGTCCGCAAGCGGCGTGAAAAATACGTGATCATTTTGTTTCCAGTCCATCTCTGGATTCTCCTGAGTATCGAGGGTAGGATTCACGAGATATAACCCATAACAATAATAGCTTCAACCTTCAATATGTCCTCAGTGATAGGTGATTGCGTCAAACCAGATACTACCTAAAGTTTAAATTTTGGAAGCAGAAACAGGATTTATTATAAATCTCATTTCTCATCGTTAAACGCTCTAACGGAAATATAAACGCTATATTTTGACGCTAAAACGTTATAATTCATTGGAATTGTTACTATATCAATAATATCTCTGCCCAATTTTTCTTTCTCAATATTCCCCTCCTTGCCACATTTCTTGTACTTTGTCGTGTTTCAATGAATGATATACCATAATAATATATAATCACAAATCAATTAGGTTTTCCTCTTGTAACATTGAAAACTATTTGCCTGTATTCAAGCCTACATACTTCTAGTAACTTATCATGCCATGTTCAACGCATGGTTGCACATCGTTCCTTGCTAAATGTCAACCGACGTGTTGTGGACTCAAACGTTTCGCTTTTTGCTATATTTCGCTATTTTCATGTTCGGTTTTTTGACATTTTGAGTTTATTTTATCTCGCCTCCTTGTGGGTGACGAGATTTGATATAAGCGCCTTCATGAATGGCGCCGTGTTCACATCAGTGCGATGCGTACCGGCCCCGCTCATGAAGGGCGCCTCTATGTACCTACATTTTAATATGGAATCCGAACCACTTAGCGTTTAGTATAATCTACGATCACTATATATTTATATTGCATGCAAGGAATGACTAGTTTAATAATCCATCTTCTTTATCTTAAAATACCAAGTATTCACTCGTACTTTCCAGAATGGTTTCATCATTTTTATTGTGCCATAATCAGTCCATTCACTTTTACGTTTACGTTATAATCTTGTTAAATTCATTGATTAATGATAATGAAAACGATGTATATTTACTTCCATTCATATTTAGATGATTTCGGTACTTGACGATTGTATGCCTATTGCACAATAAGTAATCATCTGATTTAATGCCCCATAAACTGTAATTTCTGAAGTTTAGATATTCAGAAGACGAATGAGCGAGTTCAGCTGGTAGAACACGTTTATTAGGGGGGATCCTCGATTACCTAATCATTCCTCGTGGGTTTTCCATGAGATGAGAAGGCACTTTCCAAATTTGGTTGCTCCTTAAAATCTTCGACAAGTTCTTTCAATGACCCCATAAACGATTGAACCACCGAGGATGAAAACAAATAATTACCAAGGAAAAACCACATCGTAGAACTTGAACTATGCTGGGGGTCAAAATAGTGTGAGCGCGATAGCCTTTTGAGACATCGGAGAGTTATCGTTAAAATGGATTGAGTTGTGAAATAAAACAAGCAGGCGGTCTTCGCCCCCCCCCCCGCCCCCCAATGGAATGTGTCAACTGCGTAACGGGTTTTTATCTCCACCAATTTTATTGGTGGTAAGCTTCCGAATGGTCCGACTAAACACAAAATGAAAATTGTGCAGTATTCGAAAACCTTGTCCCAATTTCGCTGTCACAAATCACCATTTTTCTTTTGTTCACAGACACGAACGGGTGGACACATACATGTACACACATATACACACACACACGGTTGAATTTAATATCATTAATTTAATTTTTTGTGAAGACCTTTTTGGGTAATTATTAGCAAAATCATTATAGCGTATATAGATTTTATACTGTTTGATTACGTTATTTTACAATTTTCTTCATGATCGAATTCAAGTTACAACTATTTGCACAATGGATTTTTTTATTTCTCAATGCTAATTAGCCGATCATTTATTAAATGATTATTTTTAACGAATGCTCCAATGTGTAATTAACTACATTCATTCACATCGATTAGGTTATGACAAACATATTGAAAAACAAACATCGATTGAATAATTATGGAGAAATTTAATGGAAACCGCAAAAATAAAAAAATTAAAATCTATTAAACTAATGATGCAATCAAATCGCTATTGAATAGGGTTCATAACAGTAATAAAAGGCGCTTCTGTTCCAGATTTCAAGTTTTTATCTGAATTTTTGCGGACGGTAGAGCGCGAACAAGAGAAAAAATCAAAGAAAATAATAAAAAAAAAAAAGTTCAAATATTTCCAATTTCTTATGAGTAACGTACTAGATGTTCTTCGATCATTCCCTAGATCTTGATATTGATCAGTTTCTGAGATATGAGCGATCGAAGAAAAGAAAAAAAAATCGATTTCTACGAAACTTGCCGACAGATTTCGGCGAAATTCCGCTCCCAGCTATATGTACCTAATAACAATAATTGACAATTTTTTCAGATTTTAGTCCCAAAATTTAGTCCTTTCTTTGTTAACTTTTATAAGTGAAGATTTTCGAAAAAAATTGATACATACAGACACTATACTCAAACTTCGTATTTTTACGTTTCAGACCATTATATATTGTGTCCAATAGTCCATACGCCAGTGTCACTTCTGTAGACATGGAAAACTCCAGAAGATTTTATTGATGGATTTCATGTTTTCAGAGGCGCTGGTAACGAATATGATAACCGTTTTTGCAAAATCAGGTCAGGCATATTTGTTTATAACAATTCAATTATTTACATGGCAATTTGTAATCAAAAAATGTTGCTTATGGAAAAAGCCTCATTTTTTGTCTAATAACTTACTATGGTATATATCATAGATACGGAGATATCGTGGGGGTCAAGGAGACAAGCGGCCGCGTGGGACGAAGGCGCGCTTCCGCGAATTTTTCAGGGCAACGGTTAAAGCTACACAAAAATGTTTACGATAAAAAAATGCTCTTGAAAAACTACATCAAATTGACGTTTTCACATTTTGCTCTAATTTTTGTCGTTAATGACATATTCAGACTTATATGTCGATCACAGGGCCAAATTCTAAATCCGATCGACATTCAAGCGTGACTGTCTCATTAACTATTCAAAATGTTTAATAGTTGTGTTTGAAGTGGAGCTGATCCAGTATGGATGGTCGGTTAACTCCGATGGAATTCGTGTGTAAAATCACCCATATGAATCTATCCTGAGTTAATCAACCTTGAGTAAATCATCCAATTATCCATTGCTAATTAACTAAAGTCAATTATCAACTAGTGTAAATTATAATTCAAGTGGAAGTGGAGGAGTTATTTTATTTATTCGTTAAATGAACAGACAAATGCAGTCGGCGATACCCAAGTCGGTGGAATAAACTCAGAGACAATTAACTGCGTGTTCATTTTTTAATATATCAACAAATTCACCGCCAAATCCTACAACCCCCTAGATTTCAGTCCCTCTCCAAACAAATTGAAAATACGCCTTATTTAATTGTAATCATTTTTTTGTATAAAATTTTTTGCTATCATCACTTGTTTTCAAAATATCCGCGGTAGAAGCGCTAAACGCTGCGACGAGTCCGTGGGACATTGCCAAAACACAGACTTTGGGTTTAGCAGCAAAAGTAAGAAAGGTGAAAATGTAATTTCTTTCGAAATTGGAGCAGAGGTAGAACCCATTGACTTGGTAATGATAACGAGAAATTGTTGTGAGATATTGTGATGCATGATGGTTGAGAATACGACACGCAATATGTGTTTTCCAGCCATAATTGATGTATACATTTATAGAAAAGATTCGTGATGAGCTATTATTATCAGGCGAATCGATTAGCTCATTATATCAATGACAACTTAAGGATAATCACATGCAGTGGCAATTATTTACGAGAAATTTTTACGTCGTCGATTTTAAACCTCCCGCAGTGGGAATGCGTAGTGTTGCCGCGATAGACAAGGAATCGGGAAAAGACGATTTCATTCCGACGCGATGTAATACGAGACAGCAATCTTATGATCCTCGCCAAGTCGAGACAATACGGGAAAGATGTGACAAGAGACCAGATATCTCGACAAGAATTTGAAAAAAAACGTAATCCATCCAATGTTACTCGCTCACCAATGATTATTTCAACAATTTATGGTGATTCTAAGAAATAATAATAATAATAATGATAATAAGCTGTTCACACATTTGTAAAATACCAGTATAAAAATTTAAAGGTCAAGATACCTACTAACATGAACACCCACTTTTTGGCAATATTTTCTTTCTTAATAATTACAATGGATATTCGATGGCATTTGTAAATATTGGTGTTAGGTGTAATGAACACTGGAACCAGAAAAGAAAGTATTAACCAGTACAAAAAAATATAGTACTTGCATCTGTCTATGAGAGAAATCTGAGAAAATGCAGGCACATGTAGCATTCTGCTCAGGTAAAAAAATAGAAATAAATCATAAAATTCGTTTTAATCTTGAACAAATGATTTTTCTCGTCATAAAATACATATTACGTGTAATTCCAATAATCAACTAGTGGTGTGCAAGTGTGTGTGCCCCATACGGTGTACTTTCCCGCTCTTTGACATCCTTTCCGCAATTGTCGACATATTCATTCGCCAAGTATCTTCTAGTTCAACTCGCGATATATTCTAACCTATATTGAAAAAAGTCATACCGAATGTCCATTTTTGTATAAGGAACAACCCTGGTGATATGCATTGTTCCCGTATTTCAAAGGGCTTAGACAACCATACTTCCTTAATTACGCAAATTATGCAAAAAAGTCATTTCACATAAAAAGGGTATTTTCATATCAGAAATAATTCTCTTTCGGAAAGTTTGCCGATAACTTTGATATTTTACCCAGTGGAATAGTATAAACAATTACAATTGTTAATAACATTGCATATACTGCACAAATCCGATCCAAAGTGCAATCCACTCGATTTTGCACAGAAACGCTTCAATTGGGACCATCATGACAGCGCTGTGTTCATTCGTTCACTCATTGAAGACATAATTGTTGAGGCGGTCATACCTCCTGTATTATGCAAATTGTCGAAAAAAGTCATTTTACATAAAATACGTATTTTTATATGGGGAACAACTTTTCTCACATAAATTTCACGCTAACTCTAATAGTTTATGCAATAGAACATTATAAACAATTGAAATTGTTAATAACAGTATATGTACCGCACCAATTTCATCCGAAAACAAATCAGCTCTAAGTTACATAGAAATGCTTCGATTCCGACCTCAATAATCTCCATGGCAGCATTCGTTCGTGAGAAACTTAGGATCAAAATTCGGCGACACTCGTACATACACACACACACTTCGACATACTTCGACTCAGAATTTCATGGGTGTCATTTCGGTATACTTAAATCACCACTCACAGGACCAAACAAAAAACTTCGATTTCGGGGTGATTACTATAACTTCACGAAAATCGGGAAGTTAATTAGGGAAAACGACTAATTTCGAGAGTTTCCGAAAAAAAGAAAAAAACGCACAAACTAAAAAATCATTTTCTGATGATGTAAAGCGAATGGAAGAAACCGGATACTTAACTTTGTTCTTTGGAGTATGACAAACATTTTGAAAAAAAAAAATTAAAATCGGACGAAAATTGCTGACCGATCAACACTTTGAAGCTCAAAACACAAAAAACAATGTTTCTTATGGGTTTATGGGGCAAAATGGGGTGGGTCCGGAATTTTCCTTACTTTTCGGATATGCCTCTATATATCAAAACCCGATTGGTGGTTCCGAAGGCCGGACGAGGACCTCAAAGTCTCACCGGGCTCGCCCCTTAAAAACAGAAACTAGTCGGCTGAGCATGTGAACGCCCCATTCGGGGCACGAACAAAACTTCCCGATTTGGTATGTCAGTGCAGCACATTTTATTTCCAAATTTTTTTGTCGACAGAAGTCAAACTTACACACTACATTTTAATTATAAACTTTTGTATTTCACAGTTTCTTGTAAACAGTCACAAATTAGTACATAGCCTACCTGTTAACTCCATCCACTTGTTTTTCTGATTTTTATTCATCATCACTTGAATTATTTTCTTCCATATGTTACACTATTTCATTAACTTTATTCACTTCCTCAGTATAAATGTGAATAAATATAAAAATAGCTCTCATACATAAAAATAAATGGGATGTGAGTGTGACCCTCGACGGGTCGCATCTATAACTTCCCGATAGTGTGTGTGTGTGTGTGTGTGACGATACACGTATGAAGTCAAGTTGTGTATCAGTAACGCAAATTCAACTATTAATTAATTATTACGATTTTTTATCGATATCTCGTAAAATGTGGTGCCTAGTAAAAAAAGTAATAGAACATGAAATATGTAGTTTCACGAACGGAACAACTTTTGTTTGATACTTTTCCTCGTACCTGTCATTGTTATCGAAATACAGCGTTATAAGCAATGAAAATTGTTAATTAAACGATATCTCATAAATGAGCGCAATCGTGGAAAAAAGTCATTAAACATAAAATATGTATCTTCATGTGGGGAACAACATTCGTTGGAAACTTTTTCCACTATCTCCCATCTTTGTAATACAACGTTTTAAACAATTGAAATGGTTAATGACAATTATTGAAATCGTCGCAGCTGTTGAGGAGAAAACGGGTCACAAAATAATGCTTACATACGTACATACATACACACATACACACAGACATTTCATTGAAAACGTGTCAGGATGATGCCAAACGGCGAGAAAAGTGAAAATTTCATCGATCTGACACTTTTCATTTTCGGGGTCATTACAATAACTTTCCCTATCGGGAAGTTAATAAAACACCAAAACTCTGAAAAGTCATAAACGGACTATTGATATTCAATATTCAATACATACATTGAAACCAGCCTACCCTTTCTCGTGAGAACGTATGCGCATCACAGTCTGAGTTGCGTAAATACGGTACGCAGAAGACAACGTAACGACTTCACTTTTAGTGAACACTCGGTTTCACTGCTCACCTGTTTTTGGTACGGCAGGCTATAAATCAATTCTAACGGAGTCAACTCCAATAAACGAGGAAAGAGAATCAAAATTCTCTATTAAACCACCAATGGAGTCGATACAATTTTTGTTTATGAAGTCTCGTCCTGAAAAACTGACTATTTTTTTTAATAAAACATTTTTTTGAAAACATTTTCTAACGGTCATTCCATGCTTTCGTCTTCGGATGACTTCAAATGATTACTCACAATACTATCTTGAAGATGAAGAGAGGAGCAATGTTTCTCGAGATGAATATGAAGACAATTTTTTTGTGAAGAAAAAAAGAGTAAGACGTCGTGGGACGCCTGGTCAATGTGAAACATCAAGGTTATATTGGGAGAATCTAATGTGTGATATGAAGTGTTGGGAGTGAGAGCAAAACGGAACTTTCGAATTGTGTTAAAATAATTTAATCAGCTGTTTCATGTATTATTTCTGTTACATTAGCGTTAAATTCTATGAACGTTACAATTGGTCGATGATAACTAAAATAGGTGATGAACGTTTCGGATGTAATATTTTCGAGATTTCGAGAAAACATGGCATCTATGGTCGTTCCATACGTCGTCGTTGAGTCGTTAGCATCGTTGTTACTGCTAGCTTGTCATAGCATTCTCACCACGTGGGAATACAGACGGGTGAGGCGTACGCGACTAGGAGGAGGGGTGTGCACGCGAGCGACCCGCGGACTAGAATGCAGGGGAGCGTCAGCCGAAAAGAGACGTCTCCGTTGCTGAAGCCAGCGCAATGCGCCATTAAATGTTCCACAGTTCAAGAGATCACAAAAAATTGATGTCCACGGGATATTTTCAGTATTTTCACCAGAGGAGATAATTGTGAACTAGAATTGGAGTTTGTATAGCTGAAATTTCGAAGAAGGGCCCTCACATCATTGTTTTGTTCATGCTTTTATACCAGCGGACAGTTTGGAAAATATAAACACGAGAATATTCAGCCGCTAGAAGACTGGTGAAAATGGATTCACATTCCGTGAATTCTTTGCTCCGAGAATCGAGTAGTATATTATGCAGAAGTACAAGTATTAATAGTATTATAGGAGTGATAGTATTGAGAACTTGAACTTACAGCAAACCGCGCTTTAGGGTCACAGGGATCTGGACAAAAATTTCAGTGGAAAAACGGTGATGAAACTCTGAAACTTTCTGGATATGTCGGACAAAATGTAATTTGTTTTGAGATCAATTTCTGCAAACATTTCAATGCTCTTTTGAAGTGAAACTTCTTATGGGAGGGTATTGAAATTCGGATCGGCAACCTTTTCTGTGACGGAAGTAGGTGGTGTGGATAACATGTAGCGTCCAGAGATTGGGGGCCGTGACTCGCTTGCCTTCACTGATCTCCATATACCTGGATAGCTGAAAACGCAGAATTCTCTCCCATCAAACCGAAAAGTCGAATTATTATTTCAGCTACTCCCTATGAAATTTCACTTCTGTCGCGTGTCTTCGTGACACACCGTATTTCTTTTATTTTTAAATAAACTAATGGAATCAAAATGTGTGTATCCCCATTGGAAACACATACAAAACGTCCTGATTTGTAATTTCTGTTTACAAATAAATGAACGCGATGCGCGTGTGACCCTCGATGGGCCATATCACCGATATGTATGTCGATGTTTTTTTGTTTCCGCCACGCTTTTTGTATTACCCACGGCACGTCCCCTCAAGGATTCCTTCAGGGGGCCTATTCTCGAGCTCCGTTCACGCATCGCTTTGGTGAGCGCAAGTTTTCACACTGCTTCACGTGTGGATGTACGATCCGTTCGTGAAAACTTGCGATCACCAAAGCGATGCGTGAACGGAGCGACTTCCGTTCACAAATTCGCTTCACTCAAACTCGAGAATAGGCCCCCAGAAGGAGTATTGGACACCCACCCTTGCGGCTGGGGCCGACTTTCGCCATTTAGGCCTTCGCATTTCTAAGCGCAAGGCAAACATTCAGAAACCCCTGGGCTACGATGGCGAGCGTCTGATGGAACCTCCCTGCGTTAGTTTCCGTCCGGCCGTGCGGTCTCATTTCATGGGTACCGCTGATAGCATACGCGGTACGTTCCTTCTGTTGGACAGAGTTCACGAGAAAAAATTTCATCATGTGAAATAGATCGTTGAAAATGTGAAACTAATCAAGCGCTATGGACTTAATTATGAGTGCTGCCGAAAAATTCATCAAGCAAAAAATCTGTATTTCCATGTGAGAAACAACTTTCATACGGAATTGCTTTCTATCTCTAGCCATTGGGGTAATAGTGCGTTATAAATAATTAACGTTGTCAATAACAATTGAACGAATTGTTATTTTGCGTTTAAAAACCGATTAAAAACCAACTCAAATCGCATCCTTGGTTCCTGAGGAAACGTCCGACCAAAGCTTTTTGTCCACATATGACACGCATACATACGATCATATTTTCGCAAATGTATCAGAGTGATGTCAAGCGTCGAGAAACGTAAAAATTTTACTTCTGATTTTCGGGATCATTCCAATAACTTCCCTAGATCGGGAAGTTAATAATTGTGATGAAAGATTGCATGTCCGCTAAGTAAAGTCCAAAGGAGCGCTTTCATAAAACCGGCGTTTACCCAATTTTACTAATGTAACCGAGTCTTAAGATTTGATATCAAATATCGCGATCTAGAATTTCCTCAGACGATAATACATCAATTAATCGAGCTACCTTAATACTAACGCATAAACCTCTATATTCCGAGATCGCGCGTATGACTCAACAATCCTTCGGTTTTTCTCTCTAACCTTCTATCCATTTATATCCATTCCGCTTAGCTGAATGAAGAGTAAAAAAACCCATAAATAGAATGACCACACACACGCAAACCAGCCATTTCTTCATTCGAAATTCCTCTCAAACACCTCATATTCTCGGGGATTCCCCGCTTACTAAACAGGTTGCTTACCGAGCCCTGCCTCAAACATTTCAAGATCAACTCCTTAACCCTGACTATTGCTCGTTAGGTGGGTTTTTTCCGGCTGTTCTAATCCGGGGTATCACGCACGAGTTATTACTATTGAAAAATGGTTGATGCGGAATTGATATGTTAGACCATCGAATAATTGTAGAGCCCCTCGTTGCTTCTTTTTCCTCCAGCTCATTATTCATTTTGAGTGTGTAAATCATTGTTAGTGATTGAATACATTGCTTCAGCCCCGTTATTAGCATTTAGTCGTTCTTTAATAACGATTTCCCACGCGGCTGGCAGTAATGCATGGATGACAATAATACATCAATCTGGTTTAATTAACGAAAAGAGAAAAAAAAATTTTATGGATTCAATTGGCCGGAGAATCTATTCCCCCAGCTTCATTGTTTCGTAACTATTACGGAAAATGGAATAGTGAGCTGAATGAGCGTGTGCCCCACTAGGACAACAAGAACTTGCCGATGTGTCGTTTCCATGTAACATTTTTGTTTTGCGATCTCTCGAAACGAGGCATTGCACTGTCATTAACAATTTTGATCGCTCATAAATTATGGAAATACTGTGAGGAATTTGGAGAAATTCCAAAATTACAGAAACTGTAGAAATTCTGTCAATTAGGAAAACCCAGATCCCGCCCTACGATGGCTGTTACACAGAAATATATTGAATATATTAGCTATAATGGTCATTAAAGCAAAAAACAGACCCACTCCAACTGGCCGAAGCAATAAAATGTCCCTAACGAATTCTGTAAAATATGTAGGTTTAAACATTGATTCCAAATTCCTGTGGAACCAACGCATAGCTGACATTAAGATAAAAATTGAAGTCATTCTAGTAAGATTATGTCGTACCGGAAAATAGACTAGTTTAGAGTACGGCATTTTCTGACGTAGCTATCGTAAATCATTAGAAATGATTTGTGCGGTGAACTTAAGAACGTGTAAGAATTACTTTATTCAGGTAAGTAAGAAAATGACCGTATTCCTAGCGGAAATCGGGTGGTCATATTATATTAGAGTATGTCATAATTTGACATTTTCTGACGAAATCGTGCAAAGAAAACAATGTCATAATGTCATAATATGTAATTTTATGTCATACATTGACATTATGTGATCGGCATTTGGGACACGTTGCCAGATTATGTCATATTTTGTCAGACAATATGTCATAATCTGACCGAATTATTTTGCAAGGTCATTGTATAGACTTAGAATCGATTACTTTCAGAGATAACGTTACTTCTTCTCAGACTTTAAGTTTATTTGGGACTCGAAGCCATTTCCTTTCGAACCATTGATTGTATTCGTATTCAATTCATTTTAATATTTATATTCATTATTATTTGTGCAATGGTTGTATTGAAATTCATCTGCTTCCAGTGTTAAAGTGGAGACCGCTTTTGTTTTCTCGTCGATAATCTGTCTCCTTGTCTATTCGACGTGCGTCGGTAACCGACGTAGTGTCGGCCACCACCCGTCCGTCGATATACGACCTTCCGCAAATAGCCAACCCTGGCATTGGCCTAATGAACGTTCGTTAGCATGAAACCTCCGTCAGTAAATTAGATCCTTGTCAGTAATTAGGTTTGCGTCGAAAACATCTTCATTTTGTTATCCTTGTTGAGGCTAATTGTCTATCTCATGGTGTTACGTAACTGAATTATTATCACTATATTGATTTAAGGAATTAAGGCGTATTGTGGAATACGTAACAAAACACTTCAAATTCACTGCATAGGGGTAATTCGATGCGCTGAGCACGATGCAATCCACGGCAAACGCGACCATTCGACCGTTCTCAAGTCATTATCAAAAGAGTGAGGACTGTGAAAAACGTGCTTTTCTGCCCGTGAAACGCACGAATATCGCATAACCGCGTTTTCCTTCAAAACACTACCGTACACATCCCGTAAACAGTTCAAATTCACTACATAGGGGTAATTCGATGCGCTGAACACGATGCAACTTACGGCGAACACTGACATTCGACCGTTCTCGAGCTATCATCGAATTGCTCGATTTTCGAAAAAATCAATTTTCTGTCAAAACACTACAGTACACTCCCCTTAAACACTTCAAATTCACTGTTCAGAGGTAATTCGAGGTGCTGAATACGATGTAATACACGGCGAACACTAACATTCGACCGTTCTCGAGTTATCATCGAATTCCTCGCTTTTCGAAAAAAAAAACAATTTTCTGCCAGATCCCTACGGTACACTTCCCTTAAAGACTTCAAATCCACTGTATAGGGGTAATTCAAGGTGCTGAACACGATACAACATACGGCAAACGCGAACATTCGACCGTTCTCAAGTTATTCTCAAAAGAGTGAGGACTGTCAAAAACGTGCTTTTCTGCCCGTGAAACGCACGAATATCGTATAAACGCGTTTTCCTTCAAAACACTACCGTATACTTCCCGTAAACACTTCAAATTCACCGCATAGGGGTAATTCGATGCGCTGAACACGATGCAACTAACATTCGACCGTTCTCGAGCTATCATCGAATTGCTCGATTTTCGAAAAAAACAATTTTCTGTCAAAACACTACAGTACACTTCCCTTAAACACTTCAAATTCACTGTTCAGGGGTAATTCGAGGTGCTGAACACGATGCAATACACGGCGAACACTAACATTCGACCGTTCTCGAGTTATCATCGAATTCCTCGCTTTTCGAAAAAAAAACAATTTTCTGCCAGATCACTACGGTACACTTCCCTTAAAGACTTCAAATTCACTGTATAGGGGTAATTCAAGGTGCTGAACACGATGCACCATACGGCAAACGCGAACATTCGACCATTCTCAAGTTATCCTCAAAAGAGTGAGAACTGTGGACAACGTGCTTGTCTGCCCGTGAAACGCACGAATATCCCATAAACGCATTTCCTTCATAACACTACCGTACACTCCCCGTAAACACTTCAAATTCACTGTATAGGGATAATTCGAGGTGCTGAACACGATGCAATACACGGCAAACGCGAACATGAGACCGTTCTCAAGTTATCATCAAAAGAGTGAGGACTGTGAAAAACGTTCTTTCCTGCCATATTATGACATACGGTCGGCTCTCCCATAGTTGACACCCCGTTAGTTGACGATCCCATTACTCCACTGACTTGCACTCCTTCTAGATTGAGCCCCCTCAAGTGCTCTGTGCCCACCACATCCAAAATTCTCGCGTCTTATGTTGAACGCCACCTCATTGCGCAAAATAAAGCCCACCGTACACAAGCAAACTTTCAGCGAACCGTTCGCACGAACATAAGGAAATGGAGCCACCAACGAACGTAGGTCGCTCGTGTGGAGCTAGCAATCATAATTCGGCGAACCTACATGATCTGCGCATGCGCAATTCAACAACTGAATTGGGTGAATCAACTAAATAAATAATTTTTCATCATTTTATTGACCATAATGATGTTGGTATTCATGATGGAGATTGAGCACGTATATGAGTCAATAGACAACTATGGTTTTTTTCTTTCAAATAATGCCCCTAACAATGTCGATCAGATCCTCACAATGGAAATTAGCGCAAGAGTATGAAGATTCTACTAAAGATAGATAACTAAAAGCCGGTCGTATGGCGAAGGAGTATTTGTTTTGAGTCGGTACCGTGCGGACGCATGTCTACCGCTCTCTACGATATATAAATTCGAACGTATGGCGATTATAGTACAGTGAATTTTCAAAGTCTTGTTAAAGTTCTGGCACCAAAGTGTCGAACATAAAATCTCTCAAATTTCCTTTGGCTCCAAAAAGGAAAGCCAAGATGAATCCTCCTTTGGAAGACCCGAAAAAAACCAAGAAAACCGTTATCAAACCGTCAATCAGCGCGAGCTATGACTTCGCTCGCCTCAACAATCCTCCGAACACTCCTGACGGGCCTCAAGGAGCTCAAAAACGAACCGCAGTGCCTCCAATAGTGAATTGAAAATGACAAACTGGAGACCAAAAAGTTAATCAATTTCCTGCAAGTCAACGCCTCCGATAAAAGTTTTAGGATGAAGTTTAATGGAAACACCACGATCGTCCATCTGCAAACGACGGAGGATTACAATAAAATTGCGAGTATCCTGAAAAGGCAAAATTACTATTTTTACACCTTCGGTCTGAAAAGTGAGCGTCCGAAGAAATTTGTCATAAAAGGTCTTCCCGCCAGTTTTAGTGAGCAGGAAATTGCAGCCAAAATATCCAAACACGGCATAAAGGTATTATCAGTCCGGCAGTTTGTGAAAACAAACAAAGATCGAGAGAGCAAGGAAAATCGGCCACTACCGGTGTTTGCAAGAAAGGTTGGGCCCGATGTAACCTTGAGCAGCTTCGCTGCTATTAAAACTATTTTCTATCATATATATAAGATAGAAAAATATATTAAAACCCAGCAGCCAGCACAGTGCTTCCGGTACCAAAAATTTGGACACGCCAGTCAACACTGCAACTTAAACCCCAGATGCGTGAAATGTGCAGGTAATCACGACATTAAAGCCTGCACCAGCAACTCTGTCAAGTGTGGAAACTGCGGTCTAGCTCACACAGCGAGCTACAGAGAGTGCGCCGCGCGAAAGAAATTTGTGGAGGCACAAAAAAAGAGTCCAACTACCACCACCACCAAGGTGAGTAGAAATGGAATTGCCCTCTACACCTTATTCGGCCACGATCCAGAATCTGGAAAGGAACATCCAGTTCCTCCAGTCTCCTGCAATCCCTGAGCCAACTCCAACTTCTATCGCTAACCTGTTTAGGCCCACTTTCGTTTCGTTCTTCCCAACGGTGGAAACCTCGAAAAGGTACCTTGCCGTACCTACTGCTGAACATAGGATCATTCCAATGGAGACACACGTTTCAGAATCATATTTAAGTACGACTAACAATTATAGCAATACATCGAAGCAAGTCCTTGACGAGCTAAAAACCGTCAGAATTCCCGAAATCCTCTCAGAGGTGAAAGATATAATTTCTAAACTCCAGAGAGCTGACACCCCCATTGATAGGATCACAATCATTGCATCCTATGCTCACCTATTCTCACCCTCCTCAGAAACACCTACGATTCCCCCGCAAACATAACCAACATATTAGCAATTATTATTTTTGCGCTCAAGCCCAATCTGGATGAGTTATTACACATTGTCCATAGCAATAACATTAAAATTTGTCTGATTTCAGAGACTAAGCTAAACAGCAAAACGAAGAAAATAAACTTCCCGGACTTCTCGCTGATCAGGGAAGACAGAACGGCTAAAGCAGGTGGTGGTGTTGCGGTGGCGATCCACAAAACCCCGAGACATAGATCACTTCGGAACGATCTCCTGTCGCTCACCGAATACGTGGGGGTAGAGGTCCAAGTGGACAATAGAATAACGAGAATCTACTCAATTTATAATCCACCGGATGTCTCACTAGATACAAATCTATTGAGGCACCTACTCTCCGATAGTACTCCAACAATTATTGTTGGAGACTTCAACGCGAAGGACACTGCTTGGATCTCTGCTAGGCCGAACGATTCAGGTACGACTCTCTCAAATTTTTTGACGGAACAAAAAATTAATCTGCTCTTTCCAGACGTTCCTACACACTACCCTCATAATTCTAACACTCTTAGTACTATTGACCTTTTACTAACTAACAACATCTCTATTATTAATAATTTCACCACACTTTCCGAATCCCCCTCAGATCACCTACCACTGCTTTTCTCCCTCTTTGGAAAACCAACCCCACCAGAATGATCTAAAATATTAAACTATGCGAAAACCGAATGGAAAAAGTTCAAGGACATCTTAAATGATGAGATTTTTACACCAAACCTGACTTGTAACAACACTGAAGCAATAGATAAACACATAACAAGTTTCACCGAAATTATTCAAACAGCCCCGGATTCCTCCACTCCCACCCGCTCATCCAAATCCACCCATAACCCTGTCCTACCCGAAATATGCCTCATTAATAAAACTCAAAAATTCTATTAGATCAATATGGCAAAAAACGCGAAATCGCAACCTTAAATCCACACGCAATCAGCTGATAAAACAAATCAGACTTAAATTAACCGAGTGGAAACAATCATCTTGGGACAACAAACTTAGAAACATAAACTTAAAGGATCACTCTATTTGGCGCGTAGCAAAATATTTTAATAACACCGGCAAAAGCAAAATTCCCTCGCTCAAATCCAATAAGACGATCTACACAGAAGACCATGAAACGTCTCACACACTTTGTAAACACTACGCAATAATCCACGAACTATCGGCCTCTCGAGGAAACAAATCTTTTGAACAACAAGTCACAGGTCATGTGAAAAAAACTATCCTAAAAGCTCCAATCAAAACTCCCATTAAATTCCTCACAAATCCCCGTGAAATCATTTCCGCCATCAAAACACTAAAAAACAAATCAGCCCCGGGTGTAGATCACATTCCCAACATAGCACTAAAAACCCTCCCGATCAAAGCAATAAGCATTCTAACAAAGATATATGAATGCCTCGTCAAACAATATTTCCCGGAACTCTGGAAAGGAGGCGTGGTCATACCGATTCTCAAGCCTGGCAAGCCCCCCTCCTATGCGGTGAGCGACAGACCTATTCGCCTCCTATGGTCGGAATTTTATGAGAATTGCCTTCGGGCTTCAGCGCCGAACTCGCCCGCACCAGCCGTTTTGCGCCTCCGCAGATGGAAACCCGAAGGGATCTTATAAAATTCCGACCATACCAGTATTGGCTAACCTTTTTAAGCGAATAATTCTAGCTCGTCTCAAAAAACCCATTGAAGAGTTACAACTAATGCCTACAAATCAATTTGGTTTCCGATCGGAACACTTGAACTGCCACCAACTGGTCAGAATTACCAATGATATAAAATCCGCGAAAGACCGGAAAGAAGATAACGTTCTTCCTCTGCTGGACAGCGGGAAGGCCTTTGATTCTGCTTGGCCCACAGGCCTTATACTTAAACTCGATAGTTTAAATGTACCTAAATATTTATGTAAAATTTTACTATCTTATCTTTCAAATAGCTATATTCGGGTTCGAGTTGAAACCTCGCTTTCGGATAAATTTGAAATAGTCGCGGGGGTCCCACAAGGGTCTATCCTTTCCCCCGTACTATTTAACCTGTACATTGCTTCTGTTTTTGGCAGAATTCCTAGAAATGTATCTACCGCTGGCTATGCTGATGATATCGCTCTGTACTCAGCTAGCAAATCGATAAATAAACCTGTTAGAAAAGTCGAAAACGCAGCTGCTCTTACAATCAGTGAGCTCATGAAATGGAAAATTCAAGTAAATACTGCCAAAATAGAAGCAATCTTATTTACTAGCTCTAAGGCCAATCACACCTTGACTATTTGTAGCGATAAAATCACTCCGGTGAACTCTGTTAAATACTAAGGTTTACATATTGATTTCAAACTCCTGTGGAAAAAACACATAGACGAAGTTAAGCTGAAAACAACAATTATTCTAATAAGATTATATACTCTGCTAAAATCTCCTGCGCTTAGCCAATCCCTAAAACTCACTTTATACAAAGGGTTAATTAGACCTATTATCACTTATGGTTGTCCCGCCTGGCACAATGCAGCCAAAATCCACTTGAATCATCTTCAAGTTATCCAAAATAAATTTCTCCGAATAATAGGCAATTTTAAAAGAAGAACCACTATTGTGGAGATACACGATACGCTCGGCATGGCAACCATAGGTGAATTCATCGATAGAATCAAAGAGACATTTAAATTTAAGCTACAATCCCATCCTAATCCCCAGCTCCAAAACATCAGTATTGACAATAAATCCAATTGGTCCCGCTGAACACCTGTTTGTCCCACCTTCCCGTATATTCGGCTTTCCCCCTCCCCTCATGCACCTATTACTTTTAAGGTTTTTCTAGAAGTCATTTTTCCTTATATCGAGTCATCCTGTGAATATTCACAAATATTTGTGATAATGAAAAATTAGGTTAAACTCTGATCAAATTAGATATAATGCCAATGGCTAGTGATCTAGAGCGTAGAATTTAAGATATTAATACTGTACATAGTATGTATATAGGACAAATGTTAATAAACCATTTTCAAATCAAGTCAAGTCGTATGGTGAAGTAGGTAAGGTTCCCGCCTGCGGATCTAGGGGGCCTGGGTTCAAGCCCAGGTACCGGTGGATTATTTCTGGATTATTTGATTTAGTCAAATAATGGGTACCACAAATGTAAAAACCAGTTCACCCCCAAAAGTTTCAAGACGAGTACCAAAAACTGTTTACAACTGAATGTTACTACCCTCATTGTGAACGAATAACATTCGTAACTGTGTTACAGAGGAAAAAGTCCTGAGCGTCTAACGTCTATAATAAGTCCAGAGCCGGCGCTAAGAACCATTGTAGTTGATGCTTCGATAACAACGAACTGATCAAAAAATAGATAACTAAACGTAGATCTCCAAGGGGTTTGGTTTCAGGTTGCTCCTATATGCGCCACATCTCTATATGATCCACGTAAAAGGTCAATTTTTTACTGAAGATATAATGAAGACTTACTACAATCAAATTTTTCTAGAATTGGTTCCAACTCTCGCAAAACGTTTTTTCTTTAGTTGGTTTTTGTGGATGTGGATTGTGGATGTAGAAGAAATTTTCAACTAACAGTGACAACAACAGATGGAACCATCGGCATAAACACCTTCATTCCTTTTTTGCAACGATAAATGGCACATGTGCAGTTGACATAATCCACTCAAAATACATGAAGAGTATGAGTGATTTTTTAAGCTTGTGGAATATGGTAACATTAAATTCTATTTCGCCAATTTCGGCTCCTGGACATGCCTATCGTTAACATCGAGGCTCACCAGAGAGCCATAAATGAAAGATTATCGAAAAATCACTTACTGCATAGAGTAATTCATAGTGGTACTTATGTGTAATTCAATAAGCTACCGTTTCAAAATTTTAATATTACCGAAAACTTTATAAATCATAAGATTTAAGGATGTTCGACCGCTATTTCTCACTTTTGTCAATCTTTTGCTAATTTATCCCAAATTATTGGTTTGATAGGCGGGAAAAAATGTACAATTTTCCTGTAGCCTCATCCTCTATCGGCTTCTAAAATTTCATTGTCGCAGACCCATGTTTCAGCGTTTTGTCTAAAGTTTTATGAATTTTCATACAAGCGTAGAGAAAAAACTCAAAAATAAGTTTACAGTGATAAAATTTTGAGAGTCCACAAATAATAATGTTATGCACAAATTGTACCTTTTTCCCCCGCCAAGAAAACCAAAAGGTTGGACTAAATCGTCAAAAGATTGAAAAAAATGACGAATAGCGGTCAAACATCCTTAAGGGGTGACCCCGGTGGAACTTCGAAGTCCTCGCCCGGCCTTCGGACCCATCAATCGGGTTTTGATATATGAAGGCATATCCAAAAAAGTAAGAAAAATTTCGAACCCAACCCATTTTGCTCCATGTACCCATAAGAAACATTGTTTCTCGTGCTTTGAGCTTCAAAGTAATCCCGTCCGATTTGAATTATTTTCTTTCCAAAATGTTCTTCATACTCCACAGAACAAAGTTAAGTATCCGTTTTGTGCTATTCGCTTTACATCATGAGAAAAGGATTTTTTAGTTCCCGCGTTTTTTTGTTTTTTTTTCGGAAACTCTCAAAATTCATAGTTTTCACTAATTGATTATTGTAATCACAGGTAATAGTATGTCTTTTATGACGAGAAAAATGATTTTTTCAAGATTTAAACGAATTTTATGATTTATTTCTATATTTTTACCTGAGCAGATTACTACATATTGTCCGTATTTTCTCAGATTCCTCTCATAGACAGATGCACCTACTATAATTGTTGTGTACTGAATGTGAATTCTGTCATCATTTTTATCGTCATAAAAGACATATTACGTATGATTATAATAATCAATTGGTCAAATCGAGAAATTTTGAGATTTTTCGAAGAACTAAAAAAAAAGCGCAAACTAAAAAATCATTTTCTCATGATGTAAAACGAATAGAATGAAATGGATACTTAACTTTGTTCTTTGGAGTATGACGAACAGTCGGAAAAAAAATTAAAATCGAACGAAAATTACGGACCGAGGAGCACTTTGAAGCTCAAAACACGAAAAACAAGGTTTCTTATTCAATTTAATAAATGCCTTCAGACGGGGAGGTGGTGGTTACTGATCGAATTTGAGAATGGAAAGTCTCTATATGCCCGGTAGCTTAGTTGGAAAAGTACCCGGCGCGTAACTGGGAGTCTCGGGTTCGAATCCCGACTGGGACTATCGGGATTTTTTTCTCTTAAATTTTCGATCTATCTTTAATTCAATTTTTTTTTATACCCATGATATACCCATGGGTATATGGGGCAAAATGGGTTGGGCCCGGAATTTTCCTTACTTTTCTGGATATGCCTTTACATATCAAAACCCGATTGATGGGTCCGAAGGCCCTGCAAGGACTTCGAAGTTTCACCGGGGTCATCCCTTAATACATTAAAAAAAAGCAATATTGCAGAAGATCAACTATTGAGCAGATACGTATGCACATCCTCAATACATGTACGTGTATGTGCAGACTGTGGTAAGACGGGGTCATTTGGCAATTTCGTAACCAAATGTGTGTAGTTAGGCCCTTCTCATTGTGTCAAAGTATCGAAATCATGTGGCATACGCTCAACCCGTGTCGGGGCTTTAGCGGCCGGAGGCCGTTCGCTAACAAACGAAGTTTGTCCGAATCTGTTGAATAAGTTGAAAAAAAACCGACAAGCCTTTCTCCAAGGTTCGCTCTCTGGAGTTAGGCATACGCGCTCCGAAAAACTCATTGTCGTTGTCTTTGGTTAGCTCGCGAAAGCGCCTCGTTCCCCACCACTACCGCGGCGGCCAACCACAGCGTGCTCACGTGCGAGCCAATCATCGCATGGCTGTAGCACCTATGAAAGTAGGACGAGTGGCGCCGAAAACTTCCATCATCATCACCACATTCGCATCGTTAACTTCGAAGTGTTCAGACGTATGTCGCCCTCTAGCTGGTTCAACGTTGTAACCACGCTTTACATGTATATGTTTAAATTTAGTTATTCAGTAGTTCCTTCCCTCCACTGTGATCCATCATATACTCGCTCTCTCTCTCCCCGACGTGGTCGCCGCATGGCCATCGATGCAGCTCTCTACAGTTTCGTGAGTATCTCATACATCGCAGTACAATTCAACCATGACCTCTCATGCCATCGTCTCCCCACCCAAAGGTTTCTCCAATGATTCCTTCATCCAACTACCCGCCTCTCCGGATCCCTTCCTTACCTACGAACAAATCATGTCCATAATCACGAACTTACGTCGTGTGCTTCTCTCTTATGAAGCGATAATTCCCCATTTAGCCCATTCCAAGGTTGTTCCTCCGCCCAAAAGAAGCAACACTCCAACTCAGTCAATTGAGAAAACCATCCCCCTAGCCAACCCCCCCCCCCCCCATCAACCCACACTGCGCCCTGCAGCAAACACAAACCTCCATGCCACCCTAAGGTCACCCCCCAACCTTCCCCTCTTTCATTGCCAAACAACACCCAGCCCTCCGAAATGGAAATCGAAATACCTACCCGTCCTAATCTCGAAACTCCTCCAACCTATACCGTCAATCGTAGAAGAGATCAGGACTCGCCTTCAAACTCCTCCGATGATTCGCCCCTCTCTCTCGCTCTCCGAGGCCTCAGACGACGACGAAGAACCCGAACCCCGCAACCCCCCTCCAATCCGCATCCTGCGCAAGGAACTCTGGCCTGAAGGTGCTTCTGCAATTCAGAAGGCGGACATCCCAATACGTTTCTCCAGGAACACCCACGACGCCATCCTCATCTACCCGGAGACAGTAGACGGTTTCCGTGCCATCACCGCCAAGCTCGAAAAGCACGACCTACACCACCAACCAACTTCAACAGGACAAGGACCTCCTCGTTGTCATTCGGGGCATCCTTGAAACTCTCCCCGACGAACCCATCCTCAGCGAACTCCAAACAAAAATCCTTGCTGTCAAAAGCATCCACAGGATGAGGAAAGGCGACATAATCTGGCCGCTTATCACTGTACACCTAGACCCCTCCTCCCCCTCAGCCAAAACTATCTTCGACCTCAAAACGCTCTCCAGTCTGAGAATCAAAGTTGAACCCAAGCGGAAATCTTCCATCGTCCCCCAATGCCTCCGCTACATGAAATTCGCTCACACCTCCAACTATTGCCACGCCGCCTGGTCCTGTGCCTTCTGCTCCCAAGACCACACCACCGCTGCATGCACTCTAAAGAACAAAAAAGACGGTGTCCCCACCTGCGCTAACTGCAAGGGCCCCCACCGTACCGCTTACCGTGGTTGCCCGAAAGCCCCACCTAAAATCCCTCGTAAACCTACTGCATCAGGCCAAACTATTACCCCTGCTATCCCACCAATGCATGCTCAACCCCCTGCACCACCTCCTGCCTCCCGACCTCCTCAACCCTCTCCACCCCCCCCCCCCCCCCGCCGCCCCCTAATGCGCCATCATATGCCAACAACTCAGCCGCCCACATACGTTAGCATAACCCCGACGCGCTCCAACAGCTTTTTTTTGACTTCTCCAAACTCTCGACTCTCATCCAAATTAGCAATTAACCTCGCCACCTGGAACGCTCAAAGACTTTCCCCAACAAAACACCTAGAGCTATCCCTTTTTCTCGAAGACAAATCCATCGACATCATTTGCATCACTGAAACCCACCTCAACCCGAAAAAATCCCTCTTCATCTCTCCATTTATAGAAGAGACCGCCCTGAAAGTTCCTTCGGGGGCGTTGCTCTTTGCATTCGAAATTCCCTAACCCACAAACCCATTAAGTCTAACTCCCCCTGCCATGAAAGCATTGGTGCCACTGTACTCCCGAACTCCGGCCCCCTCCGCATCTTTTCCTACTACAGCCCCCAAAAGACAAAGACCTATCCATCATTCTGGACATCTTCCCACAATCATCGCTGGCGACCTCAATGCCCCAAACATGGCATGGGGTTGCCCCAGTACTAATCCCAAAGGCCGTTCCCTACTCCAATCCTCTATTCGCCACAATTTTAACATTGAAGCCCCCTCCGAACCCATGCACCACCCCCACAATCATCGTCATCAACCTAACATCTTTGACCTCTTCCTAACCAAAAATGTCACAAACGATCCCAAAATCTTTTCATGAACTCAGCTCAGACCACGCCCCAGTGATTCTAAACTTATTCGCTAACCCCGTAGAAGCTGAGCCCCCATCCTCCAAAACTGACTTCCTTCACCTCAAGCATATCCTTGAATCCTCTACCTTCAATTGTCAGCCGATCAACTCCATTTCAGATATCGACCTGGCGGTTGAATCACTCACCGTCGACATTCAAAAATCCGTCAAACTAGCCACCTCCCAAAATCCCCTCTCCTCTCTACAACCAAACTGTTCTTCCAAGATCATCCGCGTGATCAAGGAGAGGAACAGAATCCGCCGTAGATGGCAGTTCCTTCGCCTCCCACACCTTCGCCGTTAGCTCACTTCACTTCAAAGAGAGCTGAAAACCGCCCTCCAATCCTCAATCTCCTCTGCCTTAGAATCCTACATCGCCGAAGCTGCATTATACTCCAGAAGTTGCTGGAAGGTCATCAGATCCCTCCACAACCGCAAATCCCACTGCCCTCCCCTAATAGTGGATGGCAAAACCTTCGCACTAGACGAAGAAAAAGCTAACATCTTTGTTAATTCCCTCAAATCCCAATGCTGCGCATTTCCTAGTAGCCAAAAATTCACAAATTTTCACACCGATTTCAAACATAGTTAACAATTTCACAGTCTCCGACAAAGACTTTGTTCCAACTTCCCCCAATGAAGTCCTCAAAACCATCCGCTCCCTTAAAAACCGCAGAGCCGTCGGCAACGACACCATCAGCAACAGCACGCTGAAGATACTCCCCCGCAAGCATGTTGTTGCTCTTTGCAATGTAATCAACGCAATTATGCGATTCCAATACTTCCCCACATCCTGGAAGTCAGCCACTGTCATCTTCCTCCCTAAACCCGGTAAAGCATCCAGCAACCCAGCAATCACCGTGACATCCGCCTCCTCTGCACCCTCAGCAAAGTTGCTGACTCAATCATCCTTACCCGACTCGATAGCTTCACTGACCAAAATAACATCCTTCCCGATTCTCAACATCGTTTCTGCAAAGCCCACGGCACCGTCCACTAACTTCTCAGACTTTCTGAATATATTTCAGACAAACTCAATAAACGCATGCACACCTCCATGCTCCTCCTTGACTGCAAACAAACCTTCGACCGAGTTTGGCACGACGGTCTTATCTTTAAACTCATGCAGCTTAACTTTCCCCAATACCTTATTGGAGTCACCAAATCCTTCCTTACCAACAGAACCATAAGTGCGCGTGTAGGCCAAAGCCTCTCAGACCCCCACCAAATCACCGCTGGAGTCCCCCAAGGCTCCAAACTCTCCCCCTCTCTCTTCAAGCTTTACTGCTATGACTTACCCACTAACGATAACATCTTCTCCGTCCAATATGCTGATGACGTTGGCTTTCTACAGTCTTCAAAAGTCATCAGTCATGGTACGTGTCACCTAAACAAATTCATCCCGACTGTCCTGGACTGATATTGGAAATGGAGCACCCCCATTAAATGGAGCACCTCAGCCCAATACCTCGGCGTAATTTTCGACAAAAGACTGTCCTGGTCTAAGCATATAAATGCTACCCCGGACAAAGCTATTGGCGCCTTCGTTGCTCTAAAACCCTTTTTTAACAACAAGGCAATCTCCCAATCCACAACAACTCACGCCTTCAATGCCATCATCCGCAGCATCTGCACCTACGCTATCCCTACTTGGGGGTCGGCTTCACCTAACCAAATTAATAGACTAAACCCAACATACCTCCACCTCCTTCGCTCTACCCTAAACTTCCCGTGGTTCGTCCGCAATACCCAAATCCTCAAAGAAACTAACCTCCCCTCGATTCACTCCGCCGCGAAACTATATGCTAAAAATCTCCGTAACAAAATAGTGAAACACCCTAATCCTACCATAAATACACTCTGCAGCTATAAATGCAAACCTTCCGACCGATACAGAAGGTCTTGCCTACTCGTCTCTCCTACAAAATCGCCTATATAGGCCCCTTTCGAGCCTCGCTCTTTAGCGTTCATACCCCAGTAACCTTTATTCTGAACAGCCGCTCTCCAAGGTCCGCGCTTGAGTCGGCAGATCCATTTCCTTGTACTCTGCAAAATCGGGGGTCTTCTGCCTTCTGCCAAGAGCTTTACATCCAGTTGCCTTCTGATGAGCTCCAGCAGCCTTGTCGCCCTTAGATGATCCTAGCATTACACCGATGAGAACCAAGGGGTTTCGATTCGCTCAATAACGCAGAGAAAATTCCTTTTCGCTACCCCCTTTTCTTTAGCTGGAGTGATTCGCAATTTAATTGAGCTCATCATCGAACAACTATCCAGGCCTGAGGGACCTAATTTCCGGACAGACCCTCTCCAAGGTCCGCGCTTGGCTTGATGCATTCCAATGATCTCAGAGTTACTCTGATGAGAGACAGCGGGATTCCAATCCCGTAAAGACTCACCAACACAGAGAGGGTTCAATTTCGCTACTTTCTTTTTTTAACCAAACCAATTCGCGGCTTAGCTGAGCTGATTAGTCACCAGTAGTAATTCAGCTATCTTTGCCCGAGGGACCTAGTTGCCGGACAGCCACTCTCCATGATCCGCGCTTGGCTCAACTCGCACAGTTCCAGTTCCTCATCAGATGCTCGCTTCCTGCTATCTTCTAAGCTGATCCTCTTGTAGTGACGGAGATGAATGCGTAACCAATCCTTACGACCTCGTTCCTGTCCTGGCCTGACAGGACCACTGGGTGACCCACACAGGGCCCTTATACACTGCTATTTCCTGCCTTTTCGCTGCGATTCCTGCCATAGCCGCTGTGGTTGCTGTCTTGCCCGCGGCAATTCCCATCTTCTATCACCGCTTGTCTCGCTGTTTCTGTCCTGGCCTAACTATCCGCTGTCTTCCACCGCTGAATCAGTGCTGGCTGACTCACCGTGGCATTATACACTGCCATTTCTGGCCTTCCCGCTGTGATTCCTGTCTTTTATCATCGCGTGTCTCACCGTTCCTGTCCTGGCAAGTCTATTACCTTGTTCACTATATATTCATGTAAAAGCAAAATAGACGTTCTAGAAAGGTTTAACCCCATCTTGATCATTTCTGACAAATCCTCGAACCTCACCAAACACAATCGTTCGTCGAAAGTTCGTAAGTGTATGGCGGCCTTAATTCAGTAAGCTGCCATTTCAAAATTTTAATATTGCAGAAAGCTGTGTAAAGCGTAAGATTTGGTGCATTTGAAAAAAAAATTGGCGTGTACTTCCTGACGCGCCAGAGAAGTGAAACTTCAGAAGAGGAATATTTTTTATCCATTTGAAATAATACTTTTGATAAAACGATGACGGTGTAGAATGGTAAACGATTTGTAGGACAGGAGGGGATTAGAACATTTGATTTTATTTTATCATTTATAAAGAAAAAACCACCGCGCCTTTCCGCTGTCAACCCCCGGCATTGGGCCCCTCGCCACCCCCACACTCAACGTTCCTCCTCCCGCATTCAACCCTCCTCCACCCCCGCATTCGACCCTCCCTCCGTATTCGGCCCTCGCCACCCTCTGCATACGGCCCTTCCCCCCCCCCCCCCCCACATTCAACCCTCATATCCCTTCACATTCAACCCTCACCCCCCCCCTCGCATTCAGCCCTCACCCCCCCGTATTTAACCATTACCCCCTCAACCCCCCCCCCCCTGTAGCCTTAGCTATAAGTCGATACAGCCATATCTTCTGTCTTCCCCACTCCTCCGGTATCTCCCTGGTCGGATCAGGATAAACCTACCTTGTACCTTAGAGAAATATATGTTATGTAAGACTGTAAAACACGTGTCACAAAACTCATTGTAGTGAAACCGATCCGCTACACCCCGACCCTCACCCCCGCTCCGCCCCCCTCGTAATACCTTCAGATAGTCCCATAAGAAGTTTCACTCCAAAAAACACCCTCGCCTTCCCGCCTTCAACCTCTGGCCATTACCCCCCCCCCCCCCCCCCCCCATTCGACCCTCGCCCCGACCGCATTCGACCCACACCCCCACCCCCATAAGTGTCGGGACAGCGTAACACCTTCAGTTAGTTCCATAAGAAGTTTCATTTCAAAAAAAGAAATATTACAGAAAATGAACCATGGAGCAGATACGTTACACATCCTCAATACATGTATAGGCAAACTGGGGTAAGACGGAGTAATGTTGCAATTTCTTAACAAACTGTGTGGAGTTAGACCCTTTTCATTTTGTCAAAATGTCGAAATCATGCGACCTATGTGCCAGTCGTGTAGGGACTTTAGCACCTGGAGACCGTTTGCTGACGAACGAAGTTTGTCCAAACCGTTCGTCGAAACTTAGTAGATGTATGGCGGCCTTATTCGGAGGGTCTTCATGAAACTTAAGGTCGCCATACACCTACGAACCTTTGACGAACAGTTCGGATAAACCTCGTTCGTCAGCGAACGGTCTCCGGCCGCTAAAGCCCCTACACGAGTCGAATATATGCCGCATGGTGTCGATACTCTGACAGAATGAGAAGGGCCAAACTGCGCACATTTTGTTAAGAAATAGAAAAATTAGCCCGTCTTACCCCAGTTTGCCCATACATGTATTGAGGATGTGTTACGTATCTGCTGAATAATTGATTTTCTGTGATATATGTTTTTTTTAAATGCACCAAATCTTATGATTCATAACGTTTATTTTTAGGAAGCACACGCTTCCTTGGACCTGGGTGGCTCCCAACCTACTCCGCAATCCCGATCCCCTATCTCTAACTACTCTTGGGCGCCAGGTGAATCTTTGATTCCCAGGCATCCACCGGACTGGGCTCACCCCCAGACTTGCGCCTTTTGAGGTGAGACGGCAATTCTAACCAAACTTATCTTACGGACAATTAGACCAGGTCCGCTCTGGCGCATTGACAGTGCTCTAATCCCGGTAATTTGCTGACCCAGATCCGTTACTGGGGTGGGCTGAGATATCGGTATCTCTAATCCCACAGGGTCCTACGCTTCGGGGATGCAGGGGTTATATGTGCCTGGACCGCTCAGGCTGTAGGTTTTGGTAGAGAGGGCGGGGTTCAGGCGCTCCCTCTTAGCGGGATGTTAACTCTACTTCTACGCGTTATAATTACAGTGTCAGGATACCTCCTCCGAGGGAGGGTACTCACGTGATAAGATGTCTTACCTAGATGATGGGGCGATACCCTTGGGGCGGCCTTCTGGCTCGGCCACGTCCGGTCACGATACCCTCTGGGGCTCACACAGAGGTCCTAGGACACTCGGGGAGCCGCCATTAATTCATTCGCTACGGGTCTCCTGAGTCGTCGGCTGGATGGTCCTGGTGCGTTCCGGTCATTAGTCGGGCACTGCAACCAGGTGATATTCCACGATGGGATTCCGAGTGACACACGAGGGAGTGGTGTTAGACTCTACTCACCCTTGGGTCATACTCTGCGGACTCCCATCGTGGCCTCGTTCCACTCGCGTGCACACTCCGTGCTCTCACTCGAGTAACGGCACTCACCCAATTCTCGAGCGCATGACTCTCTCCCTCAACGGTCCTCGCTCGACCTCTCAACTCGACTTCTCTCGTCCGACCCCCCAGTTCGACTCCTCTCGCTAGACTCCCGTTCTTCGTTTCCGTCCTGGGAAGCGAGGTGGCGCCCAGGTCGCCACACTTTCCAGGTGACTTCTTTTCGGCTCGGGCGGGGGAAATCACTGTGGGAGCTCCCTTGGAATGCCGAATCCTTAAGTTAACCCGGGTACCGTCGGTGCGAATTACCAAACCTCCCGAGGCATCCCGTATTCCGACATCCCTGTATGTGAAGGTGCGCATTCTCATTCCGTTGTGTCTCACGACTCTCTCTCCCTCAGATCCAGGTCTGGTCTGCTTCGTCATCGCCACTCGCACTCCGGTTCCTCCAGATCTAGTCTGGAGTCGGGTTATTCTTGTGCTGGGCTGGCTCCCGCAGATTCCCTAACCTAAGTCCTCATCCTCTGGGTGGTCAGAGGTCCTTAACGTTCGTCTCTCCTCTCATCCTAATCCTAATCCTAAGTGACGGAATTATTTCACGTCACAGATTTATCCAGCTTTCTGTAATATTAAAATTGTGAAATGGTAGCTTACGGAATTACACATAATTACCACTATGGATTACTGTATGTAGTAAGTGAGTTGTCGATAAACGTTGATTTATGGCCCCTCTGGTCAGCTTTGATATTAACGATAGGCATGACCAAGAACCGAAATTGGCGAAATAGAATTATATGTTTACATTATTCCACAAGATGAAAAAATAGCAAATCACTTTTCATGTATTTTGAAGGGATTATGTCAACTGCACATGCGCGATTTACGTTTACACGAAAGAAATGAAGGCGTTTATGCCGATGATTCCCATCTGCCGTGTGTACGGTCAGTTAACAATTTCTTCGGCATCTACAATCGATTAAAAAAATTTCAACTAAAAAAAACATCTTTGCGAGATTTGGAACGATTTCTAGGAAAATTTCATTGCCGTGAGTCTTCATTATATCTTTTGGCAAAAAAATGGATTTTTTACGTAGATCATATAGATATGTGGGTCATGTATTTGTATTGTAAGTGCCTGATCAACATTGTTAGGCGATTATTTAAAAGAAAAAACCATAGCTTTGTATTAATTCATATATGTGCTTAATCTCTATCATAAAGACCAACATCATTATGGTCAATAAAATGATGAAAAATAATTTATGGAGTAGATTCACCTGATCCAGTTTTCCAATTGCGCATGTGCACATCATGTGGATTCACCGAATTATGTTCGCAGCCTCCATATACGGGCGAACTATGCAGCGAAGATGGTACTCGACGAACGCCGTTTTCAAGCCGTCTTGCGAAACCGCGGACGGCGAACTTGGTTCGTCGCACCAGGTTCGCTGGTTGCAGGTACGAGCGAAGTACGTTCTTTGGTGGCTCCATTTCCTCATGTTCGTGCGAACGGTTCGCCCAATGTCCGCTCGTGTATGGTGGGCTTTAGATCGAATTAATGTGTAGTTTGAATTGACCCAGCAGTTTTTTTGTTATTAACAATTGAATTGTTTACAACGCTCTATTTCTAAAAAAAAATACGGTGTCATGAAGACACGCCACAGAAGTGAAACTTCATAGGAAGTAGCTGAAATAATAATTCGACTTTTCGGTTTCTTGGGAGAGAAAGCATTTGAATTACTAATCAATGATTTTTCTACAACGTACTCGCATTCATTCAATGTGCTAATTACACTCTTCTCTCAAGACGCAAAAATACTTGAGGGGATGTGGCGTCAAGCAATCCCGAAAATCTGAGACTCTAGCTCTACTGTAGTCTACTAGCGCGGTCCCGGCTGCAAGCGGCCGGACCGTTAATTGCCATGCCATGTCAATTACTGTTGATTTGCATTGCAGTCCAACTTACGAAACAGTGCTTTTTGAATTTCTCTCCGCACGCATCCATCAATATGAAAGAACTGAATTTAAACATTAAGAGTTGAAACTAAAAATTAAAATCGATATTGAAAGTGAAAATACAAATTGAAGGCTAAAATTACAAAATGAAACTCATAATTGAAAATGAAAATCGAAATTTGACTGATTTTTATTTCATTGTTATTGTTACACCATAAGCCATTTCGAAGCTTTTATTTTTTTAATTGAAATTTGATTAAAGAGTTGGAGATTGAAAAAAAAATAGAATTCCATTTACTGATTTATTTGCTTTTGTAAAATAATCTGTATTTTATAAGTAATTTAATTGATGTTTCCGACTCTAAATTTCCACTTATTCCACTGAAACAATAGCCATAATTAAAAAGTTGAATGATTTTTCAAAAATGACGACCCAAAATTGAAAATCCTCATTTTATCGTTTTTGTTTTTTGAATGTTTTTTTTAATGAAATGTCTAACTCCCCGATTTAGGGAACTTATTGTAATGAAATTGTATTGAAATTTTTCGACGTTTCACATCATTCTGACAAATTTTAGATGGGGGTTCTGTGTGTGTATGTGTGTGTGCTAGTATGTGAGTGATTCTTTGTGAAACGGGTCGATCGATTTGTTTCTCCTTTGACATTAAATGACCTCTGACTGATGTCAAGGGCAGGAAGGAGTGTCAATCTTGAAAAACATTTCATTCAACTGTTATTAACAATCTTGATTATTTAAAAAATCTGTTGTTGTTATTTGGGAAATGTAGCCGATACAACATTCAGTAATAGTTCAATATTTATTACAATAATCAATTAATATTAAATAGATTACAATTTTGGAGCATGTGTAAACACTTTTATATAATCCGGCTACGACAATATGACTCACTCACCGGTCAATATGTTTAGTGTGACCTAGCGTAAATAACTGAGTGTCTAACGTTCTCAGTGTCGATCTGATTGCTGGAAACGCAGTGACCTATTTTGACCATACACAACACCCCTTCAAAATAGTTCACCGAACATAATGTACTTTCTCACACATGCAACTTCATACTATCAGCAATCGCAGACCAATTACACAATTCAAATGTTTACAATGTGTTAATCCTTTCGTTAGAATATCAGCTGGCATTTGATCAGTTTGCAAATAATTCAAATCTAAAATTTTGTGTTTAAGTTTCTCGCGAATAAAGCAATGACGAATATCAATGTGCTTCGTTCTTAAATGCGTTGAATTACTTCGAATTATCTTTTGTGCAATTTGGCAATCATTCCATAAGGAAATGCAACTGCTCGAAATACCAATTGATTGAAATAGACCTTTCAAATAAATAGCCTCTCGGGTGGCTTCACAAATTGCCATATGATTCTGACGCTGTAGTCGAAAGTGCGACGGTTCGTTGTTTACGAGCCTCCCAATTATTTGGATCCGACGCAAGAATGAATGCATATCAAGAAAAAGAGCGCCGATCTCCCAAAACATTACCCCAATCAGCATCAACAAAACCATGGAGATCTTTTCCAGTTTTCCGGTAAATTAAGGAATAGCCTTTTGTGCTCTTCAAATATCTTAAAACCCTTTTGGCCGCTTTCCAATGACCTTGATAGTAACATGAATTAAACTGCCTAAGAAAACTCACTGCAAATGAAATATCTGGTCTTGAAGAAACCGCAAGATATAAAAGTCCCCCAATAAGATTTTGATAAGGCAAACTATCCATCACTTCACTATCAATTTTCCCTGGACGTAAAGTACAATTGGTTTCTATAGGGGTATGAGCAGGTTTACAATCGGTCGTACCAAAAGCACTTAATAGATTTTCAATATAATTTTCTTGAGAAAGCTGAACGCTGCCATTGCTTGTATCTTGCGTAAATTTGATTCCGAGGCACTTATTTACCTTACCCAGATCTTTTATTTTGAAAAACTTTGACAAAGTGTTCTTAATATTGTGAATCCATTGGGGATTATCGGAAGCTAACAAAATATCATCAACATAAACCGTGAGTAATAATAAATTCTTTCCGTGATTCAAATAGAAAAGACAGGGATCACATATCGAGGGATTCAATTCCATACTCAACAATACATCTCTCAATCTCTTATACCATTGCACCCCTGATTGCTTCAAACCATAAAGCGCACGTTTCACTAAACAAAAACAGGCTTTGTGTTCATCTCTAAACCGTTCATCCATCTCTGAGCAATAGACAAAATCTTTGGATCGCTGATTACCAAACCTTGACATCCAACTGGACGTTCGGCTAGAACCTTCTCCAGGAACTCTCTTAACTCTGCAGGAACCTCCATAAAGATCTGCTCTTCCAGCACCCCATTTAAGTATGCCGTAACGACATCCATCTGATGAATCTCCAAGTCCTTCTCAGCAGCTAACGCAGCCATGAGTCTTATTGATGTGGATCTAATCACTGGAGAATAAGTCTCATGATAATCGATACCAGGATCTTGAGAATAGCCTTTAGCTACTAAGCGAACTTTCTTGTGGGAACAATCTCCAGTCACCTTGGTAGTAAAAACCAAGCGATTTTTAATAATTTTCCGGTTATCTGGCTTTTCCATAATTTCCCAAGTTTCAATAGTTACAAGTGAAAGTAACTCATCCTCTAAAGCGTTCCTCCAGGAAGCTGCTTCCTCAGTGGATTCTGCCTCCTCCCAGCTATTAGGGTCATAAATTACTGAGTAATTGATGAACTCTTCACCAAAACCAGCAAACTCAGCTTCTTGACTGTGAGTAAAAACCTCATCATTAGATTCTCCATCGATAACAATTTCTGGGATCCCTTCCACGGGCAAATCCTACTCCTCCATGCCATCTTCTGTTTCGTCTTTGCTATGAAGATGAAAAATCTTCCGTGGTTTGCCGAGCGATCCAGTTCTCTGGATTATAGGTCGCCCAGGACGACGGCGAACTGGATCACTTGGGATCCTCAGTCCGAGACTCTTCCCTTCTCCTGAAAGTTTTCACGTCAACAGATGACGCATCATCTCTCTCACTTCGTGGGACAAAATTTTGACTACGGGTTTTTCTCTCCAAGACATCTTCCTCGTAGAAACTCTCATCATTCTGATCAAAATAAAACGTATCCATAAATTTAACGTCCAGACTGACGATAATTCTCCTTGTTGCTGGACACCGCAGTCTGTAAGATTTAGATACTAAGGAATACCCAACAAAAACATATTAAATCCCACGTGATGTAAATTTTCCCTTTTGGGTTTTATCTAAGACAAAAGCCCTGCAGCCAAAAGTCTTAAAACACATCAAACTTGGTACCTTATTCTTAAAAAATTTCATGAGGTTTGCTTATACATCGATTGCGTGTGTAGCAAGAAGTATTTATAGCCTCTGCCCAAAAAACAGGGGGCATTTTCGCTTGCCTCATTAAACATCTGGCCATTTCCACGAGTGTCCTGTTCATCCGTTCAGCAACACCGTTTTGTTCAGGAGTATACGCTGCGGCCAAACGACGTTGAATACCATTCTCCATCAAGAAGTCCTCATAACTTTTGCTGACGAACTCCTTGGCATTGTCTGACTGCAAAAACTTTACTTGGTGTCCAGTTTCCTTTTCTACCTGAGCTTTGAATTTCTTGAAACAAGCCAAAGCCTCTGATTTTTCCTTCAGAAAATCAACAGTGCACCATCTTGAAAAATCGTCAACTAAAACGATGAAGTATCGAGCACCTGAATGAGACAAATTCCTCATTGGCCCACAGATATCCACATGAATAATCTCTAAAATCTTACTTGTTCGTAAACCATCTGACTCCGAAAACGGTGATCGTGTCATTTTTTCCCGTGCGCAGATATCGCAGCTCCTCATTAGTTCCTTCGAGTCAAAATTCAGACCATACGCTACTCTGTCCTTCAGGATTCTTTTCAAATCCGAAGTATTTAAGTGCCCTAAACGACAGTGCCAAAACTCTGATGATGAAGCAGACTTCCAGTCACCAGTGCCATCAACCACACTGCCAAACTCGATCTGTTCGTTGACATAATACAAATCCCCATTCCTCTCCGCAGTCAGTAGTACAGATCCATCTTTCGATTCGACCATAGCTCCATTCTTTTGAAAAATCACCTCAAATCCATGATCTGTTATCTTGGATACATCGTTGTACGTTATGCCTAGTTGTAAATATTAAATGTCTGTATTTATTTTTCTCACCTTTGTTATCATACACTAGGAATGGTTCGTTCCTGTGAGTGTATTGTAGCGAGTCTGGAATTTCTAGTTGACCTAGTGTTTTTGGAGTTTCTAATTGGGGATAAGCCTTTGCCCTCGCTCGTTGGGTAGTTCTAGTTAAGGATTCCATTTTTGGCAATACACCCATTGTTGCCTCTGATGCTTTTTGTTATAGATTTTAGTACAATTTTGCTTGATTGATCGTGGGTGTTTTGTGCCTTGTTCTTCATTTTATTAATTATTTTACGCTTGTTGATCTCTGAGGAATTTGGTGCTCATGTTCCGGGGACTCCCGATTATGTTTCCTACATTATGATTGAAAGACTTAATAATTTTCAATGTTTATTATTCAATTGTTTTTTTAATTATCCTTTCTTACCTGTTTTTTTTATCTGAGTCAGTCTTGATGCGTGCAGTGCAATGTTTACCTGTGTAGTAATCCATGCACCTCCATGTAATTGCATTTTTCGTTGTGGCATTTTTTTGATAAATGTAATGATTCTTGAAAAGTAGGTTAGTTCCTTTCGTACTCTTTACAAATGTTAAAGGCATATTTGAGGGGTAATGTGCCCAGTGCTATTTCTCACCATCAAGTGATTCTATAATTTAATTCTAAAGACACTCTTATAATGGGAAGGATTATCCCCTCTCCATTTGTGCCGTGTCATCGTTGTTCATGTATTCCGAACGTTTCGGAGAATTATTTGATACATTGAAATTTCCATCCGATTGGTGTATGAAAGGTTGTAAATTCGTACTTGACAGCGCAAGATAATCTTGAATATGTGCCAAATTTCTAATATTTTTATAAAAAATGTGTTTATAAAAAAGACTATGAAAAAAAAAGATGTGGAAAAAAGACTATGGAAAAAATAGACTTTGGAAAAAAAAGACTCGGAAAAAAAGAGTTTGGAAGAAAAAGACTAGGTAAAAAAGCGCTGTGAAACCGCTCCCGAGCATGGGAACTCCGAATGGAGGTTTCTGTAACCAGCCCCACCATCGCGATGTTAAAACCACACCCGAGTGGGGCGACCCATGTTATTTACAGGGAATAATATTTTGTTCAATAATGTTTTGTCGTGTGATATTTTTGATTGATTATATTTTGTCGTGTGTTATTCTGTCGTAATATTTTGTCCTGTGATATAACTTATATTTGTTCCATTGAAACAATAGCAAAAATTGAACAATTTATACGTTTTTTAATCAATTTTTTGACTAAACTGAACTTTCAAAGTTCAATCATTTTTTTTTTAATGAAGATGAAAAATTAAAAACCCCACTTTTATCGTTTTCGTTTTTGAATGTTTTTCTCGTAATAGAATATTCAAAACTTTTCAACAAATTTGATAGATTTTTTACAGAAAAAGAACGAAAAATTCCAAAACTGATTTCATTGTTTTTATCTTATTTAAATGTTTTCTTTCAACTGTGTGATCGGAAACAATATAAACAATTTCGAAGTTTGTATTTTTTCATTTTTTCTGACTTCGACAATCCAGAAATAACTTGAAAAGGCAAGAAATTTCAGAAAAACAAAATTGAATTATTCAATCAATTTTTCCGATTACAAATTTCTATTCGTTTTATTGAAACATCAGCAAAAATTGAAAAATTTTATACGTTTGTGATTATTATTATTTTTGCTGTGTTGAATTTGTTCACTACAACAAAGTTTGATAAAGTTCAACGGTTCTTCAAAAAGAGCACAAAAACTTAATAAACGGGATGTACGTGTGATCGTCGACCGGTCGCATCGTGAACTTCCCAATGTGTTCGTGTATGTATCTGTGTGTGTGCGTATGTGTGTCTTGAAAATTGGGGATAAATTAAGCGATATTGCCTTAGTTATGAGTGTTACAAAAAAAGGCATACAAAAAAAAGTTTGCTTCCACATGGGGAACAACTTTTATTCAGAACTTTTCCAACTAGCCCTTACTGTTCATGTAATAGAGAGATATAATCAATTAACATTGTTAATCTGTCATATGTCCTGAGCTATGAACGTTATGAAAAAAGTCATAAATAAGGAATAACATTAATTCTACACTTTTGCTCCTATCTCTAACCATTCCCGCGATAAAGCATGTTACATAATTAAGATTATTAATAACAATGGGAGGAATTGTTTTTCAATGCGGACACTCCTTTCTGTCCTGAACACCAGTCACAAATAATTTTATGTCAAAGGAGAAACAAATCGATCGAGCCGTTCATCGGGAACCGCTGAGTAAAGAACCACTCACATATGAACACACATACACACACACAGCACCCTCATCTTCAATTCGTCAGGATGATGTGAAACGTTGAGAAAAGTGAAAATTTTCGTTTCTGAGACACTACATTATCGGGATCATTACACAACTTCCCTACATCCCGAAGTGAAAAATTGTAATTTTATTATTTTCATTTTGTAATTCTTTTGTTAAGTTTTCAATCATTTTTATTATTCTTTGATTGCAAACATATCAGCGAAAATGGTGTTCGACTGCCAGCAAATATGAACAATTAGAAAGTGTTAATTTTTTCATTATTTAGAGATCTAGAGACATCTCTATGATCTTCGAATTTGAATGATTAGCGCGCGTTGTAATCGGCCAATGAGAGTCAATAGCCAATCAAAATGTGAGAATGACAGCGGAGCGTTACATCACCACCATCGCTTTCATAGAATAGAAAATGGTTATATGGTATTCCCATGTACCTCCGGGGAAGCGATCATGAACATGTCAACATGAATCATGCCAGAAAGCTACCAGGCGGATGCTCCCAGACATGTATGAAGCAAACATGCCTGGAATATTTATATGTTCGATTCGTATTACCTACAGATGCTCAAGGATATTTTTGTTTTTAATTCTTCCCCCAAAATATTCTTTTTAAAATACGTTTTTAGGGACAGTATGGGTACGATTTTAGGATGATGTATAAAATTGAATTAGAAATATATAATTTCACAATGTTCAATTAGTGGGATATTGGGAACACCAACAAAACCTCCCGATTTGTAATTTCTGTCCGCCATTATTCGTACATTTTCCGACCCGTCAAGTGTAATCCGTGAGGCTCACAACGAAACCTTGTACATTCGAGAATTTTTAACTAAGCAATTTGTTAAGCAGATAATTATGAACGTTTGACTAGGCGCATAATCAATATGAAGACGAGAATTATGCGCATCACTGGAGTGGGAGTTTCATATCTGTAACCGTTCTTGCGGTAGAGCGATCTAAACAATTGAATTTATTAAGAACAACTAACTATCGGTGTTAGTATAAACAGTTCTATAACGTCAAATATGTATTTTTTTGTCTGTAACAACTTTCATTCAATAGTTTGCTTCGTATCTTTAACCGTTCTCGCGATGCAGAGATATAGACAATTCAATTTGTTCAAAACTAGAAAACCGTTGGTCGATTATGTTCAAAACTTAATCACGTATCACTTAGGCGGAAACCTATCGAATGAGCGTAAGAAAAGCCAAATCGGATAATTTCTTTAAGGGAAATCGTTCGACAAAATTTTGGTCACATACAAACATACACACACAGAGCGAGAGGTCGGGGGCTTGGCGTAGTGGTGGTATTAAAATATTTTGCTACGCGCCAAATAGAGGGATCTTTTAAGTTTATGTGTCTAAGTTTGTTGTCCCAAGATGATTGTTTCCATTCAGTTAATTTAAGTCTGATTTTTTTGATCAGCTGATTGAGTTCGAATTTAAGGAAGCGAATTCGCGTTTTTTGCCATCTTGACCTAATATAATTTTTGAGTTTTATTAAGGAGGCTATTTCGGGTGGATCTGGATGAGCGGATGGGAGTGGAGGAATCCACGAAATTTGTTATGTGTTTATCTATTGCTTCAGTGTTATTGCATGTTCGGTGTAGAAATCTCGTCATTTAAGATGTCCTTGACATTTCTCCAGTTGGTTTTCGCGTAGTTTAAAATTTTTAATGGTTCTGGTGAGGTTGGTTTGCCAAATAGGGAAAAAAGCAGTGGTAGGTGATCGGATGGGGATTCGGAGAGCGTGGTGAACTTATTAATGATAGACATGTTGTTAGTTAATAAAAGGTCAATAGTACTAGGAGTGTTAGAATTATGGGGGTAGTGCGTTGGAACGTCTGGAAAGAGCAGATTAATTTTTTGTTCCGTCAAAAAATTTGAGAGAACCTTACCTGATTCCTTCGGCCTAGCAAAAGTCCAAGCAGTGTACTTCGCGTTGAACTCTCCAACAATAATTGTTGGAGTACTATCGGAGAGTAGGTGCCTCAATAGATTTGTATCTAGTGAGACATCCGGTGGATTATAAATTGAGTAGATCCTCGTTTTTCTATTGTCCACTTGGACCTCTACTCCCCCGTATTCGGTGAGCGACAGGAGATCATGCGGAAGTGTTCTATGTCTCAAGGTTTTGTGGACCGCCATCGCATCACCACCTGCTTTGGCCGTTCTGTCTTCCCTGATCAGCGAGAAGTCTGGAAAGTTAATTTTCTTCGTTTTGCTGTTTAGCTTAGTCTCTGAAATCAGACAAATTTTAATGTTATTGCTATGGACAATGTGTCCAGATTGGGCTTGAGCGCAAAAATATTAATTGCTAACATGTTGGTTATGTTTGCGGGGGAATCGTAGGTGTTTCTGAGGAGGGTGAGAATAGGTGAGCATAGGATGCGATGATTGTGATCCTATCAATGGGGGAGTCAGCTTTGTGGAGTTTAGAGATCATGTCTTTAATCTCGGAGAGGATTTCGGGAATTTTGAGGGTTTTTAGTTCGTCAAGGACTTGCTTGGCTAATAAAATTTTTAGTGCTACTTAAGTACGATTCCGGAACATGTGGCTCCATTGGGATGGTCCTTTGTTCAGCAGAGGCTACGACAACATTCCTTCTCGAGGTTTCCACCGTTGGAAAGAAAGAAGCGTAGCTGGGCCTGGACGTGTTGGCAGTGCAGATAGGTGTTGGCTCAGGGACTGCAGGAGACTGTAGGAGCTAGATGTTCCTTTCCAAATTCTGGATCGTGGCCGAGTGAGGTGTTGCAGGCAAGTGAGGTGTAGCCGGCAATTCCAATGGCGGTATGCTGGGCCTGGCCGACTGTGCTGGTTTTGTTTGAGTTTCCATTAATTTTAGGCGCATGGAACACTCTCTATGACTGGACGTATGGGCTAGTCGGCAGTTCACGCACTTAACGATGTTCGACCGCTATTCGTCATTTTTTTCAATCTTTTGACGATTTACTCCAACTTTTTCGTTTTCTTGACGGGGAAAAATGTTCAATTTGTGCATAACATTATTATTTATGGACTCTCAAAATTTTATCACCGTAAACTTATTTTCGAATTTTTTCTCTACGCTTGTATGAAAATTCATAAAACTTTAGACAAAACGCTGAAAAATGGGTCTGCTGTAGAGAATAAAGCTACAGAAAAATTGTACATTTTTTCCCGCCTATCAAATCAATAATTTGGGATAAATTAGCAAAAAATTGCCAAAAGTGAGAAAGAGCGGTCGAACATCCTTACGAGTTTTCGAAGTACAGGGTTGACGTCATGGTTTGACGCACACTTTACACACCTGACGTTCAGGTTGCAGTATTGGCATGCATGGCCAAACCGTTGTCACCTGAAGTACTGGGTCGGTTGCTCGGATTTCACGAACTTTTCTATCTTATAAGTGTGGTAGAAAATAGTTTTAATATGAGCAAAGCTGCTCAAGGTTATTTCAGGGCCAACCGTGATGACGAAGATCGGTAGTGGCCTGTTTTCTTTGGTGTCACCCTCTGTGTTTACTTTCACGAACTGGTGAACGGAAAGTACGTTGATGCCGTATTTTGATAACTCAGCTTGAATTTCGTCTTCTGAGAAACTGCTTGGAAGCTCTTTCAAAATATATTTTTTCGGTCCCTCACTTTTAAGACCGAAAGTGAAAAAAATGATGTTTTGCCTTTTCAGGATACTTGCGATTTTGTTGTAGTCCTCGGTCGTTCGTAGATGGACGATCGTGGTACTTCCATTAAATTTCATCTTGCATTTTTTATCTGCGGCGTTGCTTTGCAGAAAATTGATCAATTTTTTTGTCTCCAGTTTTTCATTGTCGATGATTATTGGAGGAACAGAAGTTTGTTTTGGAACCTCTTGAGGTCCATCAGAAGTGTCGGAAGGTTTGGCGAGGCGAGCGGGAACGGAACTCGCACTAGTCGAAGGTTTCGTAACGGCTATTTTCGTTTTTTTTTTAGGGTCTTCCATCGGAGGACTCATTTTGGCTTTCCTTTTTGGGGCCAAGGGAATTTTAAGGTTTGTTAATTTTGACACTTCTGTGCCAAAACTTTTTCTCGATTTAGCGTTTCGCTGTACTATAAGCGCTGTACGTTTGAAATTTATATTTTGCAGAGAGCGGTGGACATGCGTCCCCACGACACCGACTCAAAACAAATACTGATCCATACGACCGGCGTCATTATTTTCTGAGATATTCGATTTTTGCTAGAAATTCTTTTTATTCAATATCTAAAAAACTAATGAACGGATTTTGATTTTTTTTTTCAACACATTTGCCTCAATGGCACCTATGGAATGGAATTCAGAAATATGAAGCTGGAGTCAAAAAGATTCGAGTTATTGCGAAATTTTCTGGTTAATATGCAAAATTTTTGTTCGCACATCTCCTCCTACAGTTCTTGTCGTGGAGACTTGAAATTTTATACAAGTGTTCCATTTCGTACCTATATGTGCAAGTGGTTTGGATTGTTCAAATTTTTGCTTCCGAATAGAAGCTTTATCCTAGGCCAATGTTCACGTTTTCTAATTCCATGTGGAGATGGTTTAGAGTGATCTGAAACGTAAAAATACTAAATTTGAACCCACCGTTTGTCTGTGAATGAGTCACTTTTAGCACCTCGATTTACTTATTTGAACACTTGCCCTGTGACACCCCTGTTACACTGTAGCAAATTTCAGCTCGACCGAAGTATAAGTTTGGGAGAAAACTTGATTCATTTTTTTTTCGTTTTTGATCAATATCTCCTTTAATATTGAACCGATTCATTTCTTTTTTTCCTTGAAATCTTCCTCATCACGTCCTCATTCCCCATTCACGAAAATATGAAATGATGACACTTACGGTAAATATATAGTTACTGTATTTCAGCTTACCTGTATGAAATAACCTATGTTTGACAAAGATCAACGCTCAATACTGTGAAGGTGAGTACTGAGTGGAAAAAGACGGAATAGGAATTCAATTATAATGAGGAACCTTTTCCAAATGAGTTGTATATTTTCCTATATCGGGAACCCATAATATTGATTCAATATAAATCAATGAGCATCCAACTTATAGCATATAATATTAAAATAAACCGTTCCGAGATTCTTCTTCCTCACGAAGAAGCTTCTAATGGCGGTTCCAGACACTGGGTCAATAAGAATGCAATGCATAATTTGTTCCATTCAGTGATATTCAGTGTTTTATAATAAAGCAGAGACATGCAGTGTTTCCCATCAATCGGCTATGACAAAGCCGATACCATTCGGAAGCATACCACCAATGAAATTAGTGGAAATAAAAAGGCAACGTTAAACGAAATAAAAATAACCGTTATGCATCCGAGTGTGGACACTCGATCACCGTCTGCTTGTTTTACTTATTTAATTTCTGAAAAATTTCCCAGTTAAAAAAATTCTGGGAAGGATTTAAATGGTTGCGTTTACAAAGCGGCAGGTATAGATCATCAGACCAACTGAAAGATATAGACCTGCTGATTGTAAACTTGGGGTTTTAGTTGGGGATTTTCTGCCAAGAAATCATGCCAAAATTGTAATTTTTAAAATCTGATTTTTTGCACTTTTTCTCTTATTATTGTTAATACCCGAATTAATTACGTTTTAACTTCCCGATTTAGGAAAATTATTGTAATTACCCCCATAATGAAGGGGCTCAGAAATGGAAAACCCTAGCGGACCAAGTGTAAAGTTCAACTCTACAATATTTCCAAAATTTTAGAGTTGGGATAGAGTTGAGTGAGAGTTCGTCTTTTTTATCAATTCTTAACACTTAATGAATAACGAAATGAGGTTTTGAGATGTCATCATCGTTTTCTCAACATTTAATGCTTTTCAAAGTTAAGAGTTGAATGTTTTTCTGAAGTTTGGTATTATGCCAACTCTATCTCAACTTTATACCGGGATAGAGTTGAATGTTGGACTTTGCGGTTACTTTGCCCCAACTCTATCCGAACTTTGTTTCGAAATAGAGTTGAAAATTGAACTTTAGGGTAACTTTCCCCCAACTCTATCAGAACTTTATACCGGGATATAGTTGAGTGTTGGAATTTGGGGTTACTTTCCCCCAACTCTATCCGAACTTTATACCGGGATAGAGTTGAATGTTGGACTTTGCGGTTACTTTGCCCCAACTCTATCCGAACTTTGTTTCGGAATAGAGTTGAAAGTTAAATTTTAGGGTAACTTTCCTCCAACTCTATCCGAACTTCATACCAGGATAGAGTTGAGTGTTGGATTTTGGGGTTACTTTCCCCCAACTCTATCCGAACTTTATACCAGGATCGAGTTGAATGTTGCACTTTGGGGTCACTTCACCCCAACTCTATCCGAACTTTATACCGGGTTGGAGTTGAGAATCAAGCTTTGCGTTTGTCAAAATTTTCTTGAATTTTTAAAAAAATTAATTTAAGAACATTGAGGTTTTGGTCATTTCTATCCTAACTCTACACACGGTTAGAGTTGAAAGTTAAACTGTGGGTTTACTTTGCTCCAACTCTATCCGAACTTTATACCGAGATAGAACGGAATGTTGGACTTTGGGGTTACTTTACCCCAACTGTATCCGAACTTTATACGGGGTTAAAGTTGAGAATTGATCGTTGGGGTTTTAAAAATTTTATTGAATTTGTTTAAAATTCATTTAAGAACATTGAGGATTTGATCAATTCTATCCCAACTCTACACACAGGTAGAGTTGAAAGTTGAATGTTGGGGTTACTTTGCCCGAACTCTATCCGAACGTTATACCGGGTTAGAGTTGAAAGTGGAACTTTGGGGTTACTTTGCCCCAACTCTATCCGAACTTTGTTTCGAAATAGAGTTGAAAATTGAACTTTAGGGTAACTTTCCCCCAACTCTATCAAAACTTTATACCGGGATATAGTTGAGTGTTGGAATTTGGGGTTACTTTCCCCCAACTCTATCCGAACTTTATACCGGGATAGAGTTGAATGTTGGACTTTGTGGTTACTTTGCCCCAACTCTATCCGAACTTTGTTTCGGAATAGAGTTGAAAGTTAAATTTTAGGGCAACTTTCCTCCAACTCTATCCGAACTTTATACCAGGATAGAGTTGAGTGTTGGATTTTGGGGTTACTTTCCCCCAACTCTATCCGAACTTTATACCGGGATAGAGTTGAACGTTGGACTTTGCGGTTACTTTGCCCCAACTCTATCCGAACTTTGTTTCGGAATAGAGTTGGAAGTTGAACTTTAGGGTAACTTTTCCCCAACTCTATCAGAACTTTATACCGGGATATAGTTGAGTCTTGGAATTTGGGGTTACTTTCCCCCAAGTCTATCCGAAGTTTATACCGGGATAGAGTTGAATGTTGGACTTTGCGGTTACTTTCCCCCAACTCTATCCGAACTTTATACCGGGATAGAGTTGAACGTTGGACTTTGCCCCAACTCTATCCGAACTTTGTTTCGGAATAGAGTTGAAAGTTGAACTTTAGGGTAACTTTCCCCCAACTCTATCAGAACTTTCTACCGGGATATAGTTGAGTGTTGGAATTTGGGGTTACTTTCCCCCAACTCTATCCGAACTTTATACCGGGATAGAGGTGAATGTTGGACTTTGCGGTTACTTTGCCCCAACTTCATCCGAACTTTGTTTCGGAATAGAGTTCAAAATTAAACTTTAGGGTAACTTTCCCCCAACTCTATCAGAACTTTATACCGGGATATAGTTGAGTGTTGGAATTTGGGGTTACTTTCCCCCAACTCTATCCGAACTTTATACCGGCATAGAGTTGAATGTTGGACTTTGCGGTGACTTTGCCCCAACTCTATCCGAACTTTGTTTCGGAATAGAGTTGAAAGTTGAACTTTAGGGTAACTTTCCCCCACTCTATCAGAACTTTATACCAGGATAGAGTTGAATGTTCGACTTTGAGGGCACTTTCCCCCAACTCTATCCGAACTTTATACCGGGATAGAGTTGAAAGTCAAATTTTAGGGTTACTTTGCCCCAACTCTATCCGAACTTTATACCGGGTTAGAGTTGAAAGTTAAACTTTAGGGTTACTTTGCCCGAACTCTTTTCGAACTTAATACCGGGTTGTAGTTGAGAATTGATCTTTGGGTTTTTGAAAATTTCATTAGTTTTTTGAAAATTTATTTAAGAACATTGAGGTTTTGGTCAACTCTATTCCAACTATCAACACGGTTAGAGTTGAAAGTTGAACTTTGGGTTACTTTACCCCAACTCTATCCGATCTTTATACCCGGATAGAGTTGAGAGTTGACCTTTGGGGTTACTTTGCCCCAACTCTATCCGAACTTTGTTTCGGAATAGAGTTGGAAATTGAACTTTAGGGTAACTTTCCCCCAACTCTATCAGAACTTTATACCGGGATATAGTTGAGTGTTGGAATTTGGGGTTACTTTCCCCCAACTCTATCCGAACTTTATACCGGGATAGAGTTGAACGTTGGACTTTGCCCCAACTCTATCCGAACTTTGTTTCGGAATAGAGTTGAAAGTTGAACTTTAGGGTAACTTTCCCCCAACTCGATCAGAACTTTCTACCGGGATATAGTTGAGTGTTGGAATTTGGGGTTACTTTCCCCCAACTCTATCCGAACTTTATACCGGGATAGAGGTGAATGTTGGACTTTGCGGTTACTTTGCCCCAACTTCATCCGAACTTTGTTTCGGAATAGAGTTCAAAATTAAACTTTAGGGTAACTTTCCCCCAACTCTATCAGAACTTTATACCGGGATATAGTTGAGTGTTGGAATTTGGGGTTACTTTCCCCCAACTCTATCCGAACTTTATACCGGGATAGAGTTGAATGTTGGACTTTGCGGTGACTTTGCCCCAACTCTATCCGAACTTTGTTTCGGAATAGAGTTGAAAGTTGAACTTTAGGGTAACTTTCCCCCACTCTATCAGAACTTTATACCAGGATAGAGTTGAATGTTCGACTTTGAGGGCACTTTCCCCCAACTCTATCCGAACTTTATACCGGGATAGAGTTGAAAGTCAAATTTTAGGGTTACTTTGCCCAACTCTATCCGAACTTTATACCGGGTTAGAGTTGAAAGTTAAACTTTAGGGTTACTTTGCCCGAACTCTTTTCGAACTTAATACCGGGTTGTAGTTGAGAATTGATCTTTGGGTTTTTGAAAATTTCATTAGTTTTTTGAAAATTTATTTAAGAACATTGAGGTTTTGGTCAACTCTATTCCAACTATCAACACGGTTAGAGTTGAAAGTTGAACTTTGGGTTACTTTACCCCAACTCTATCCGATCTTTATACCCGGATAGAGTTGAGAGTTGACCTTTGGGGTTACTTTGCCCCAACTCTATCCGAACTTTATACCGGCATAGAGTTGAATGTTGGACTTTGCGGTTACTTTGCCCCAACTCTATCCGAACTTTGTTTCGGAATAGAGTTGAAAGTTAAATTTTAGGGTAACTTTCCTCCAACTCTATCCGAACTTTATACCAGGATAGAGTTGAATGTTGGAATTTGGGGTTACTTTCCCCCAACTCTATCCGAACTTTATACCGGGATAGAGTTGAACGTTGGACTTTGCCCCAACTCTATCCGAACTTTGTTACGGAATAGAGTTGAAAGTTGAACTTTAGGGTAACTTTCCCCCAACTCTATCAGAAATTTATACCGGGATATAGTTGAGTGTTGGAATTTGGGGTTACTTTCCCCCAACTCTATCCGAACTTTATACAGGGATAGAGTTGAACGTTGGACTTTGCCCCAACTCTATCCGAACTTTATACCGGGATAGAGTTGAATGTTGGACTTTGCGGTTACTTTGCCCCAACTCTATCCGAACTTTGTTTCGGAATAGAGTTGGAAATTGAACTTTAGGGTAACTTTCCCCCAACTCTATCAGAACTTTATACCGGGATATAGTTGAGTGTTGGAATTTGGGGTTACTTTCCCCCAACTCTATCCGAACTTTATACCGGGATAGAGTTGAACGTTGGACTTTGCCCCAACTCTATCCGAACTTTGTTTCGGAATAGAGTTGAAAGTTGAACTTTAGGGTAACTTTCCCCCACTCTATCAGAACTTTATACCAGGATAGAGTTGAATGTTCGACTTTGAGGGCACTTTCCCCCAACTCTATCCGAACTTTATACCGGGATAGAGTTGAAAGTCAAATTTTAGGGTTACTTTGCCCAACTCTATCCGAACTTTATACCGGGTTAGAGTTGAAAGTTAAACTTTAGGGTTACTTTGCCCGAACTCTTTTCGAACTTAATACCGGGTTGTAGTTGAGAATTGATCTTTGGGTTTTTGAAAATTTCATTAGTTTTTTGAAAATTTATTTAAGAACATTGAGGTTTTGGTCAACTCTATTCCAACTATCAACACGGTTAGAGTTGAAAGTTGAACTTTGGGTTACTTTACCCCAACTCTATCCGATCTTTATACCCGGATAGAGTTGAGAGTTGACCTTTGGGGTTACTTTGCCCCAACTCTATCCGAACTTTATACCGGCATAGAGTTGAATGTTGGACTTTGCGGTTACTTTGCCCCAACTCTATCCGAACTTTGTTTCGGAATAGAGTTGAAAGTTAAATTTTAGGGTAACTTTCCTCCAACTCTATCCGAACTTTATACCAGGATAGAGTTGAATGTTGGAATTTGGGGTTACTTTCCCCCAACTCTATCCGAACTTTATACCGGGATAGAGTTGAACGTTGGACTTTGCCCCAACTCTATCCGAACTTTGTTTCGGAATAGAGTTGAAAGTTGAACTTTAGGGTAACTTTCCCCCAACTCTATCAGAAATTTATACCGGGATATAGTTGAGTGTTGGAATTTGGGGTTACTTTCCCCCAACTCTATCCGAACTTTATACAGGGATAGAGTTGAACGTTGGACTTTGCCCCAACTCTATCCGAACTTTATACCGGGATAGAGTTGAATGTTGGACTTTGCGGTTACTTTGCCCCAACTCTATCCGAACTTTGTTTCGGAATAGAGTTGGAAATTGAACTTTAGGGTAACTTTCCCCCAACTCTATCAGAACTTTATACCGGGATATAGTTGAGTGTTGGAATTTGGGGTTACTTTCCCCCAACTCTATCCGAACTTTATACCGGGATAGAGTTGAACGTTGGACTTTGCCCCAACTCTATCCGAACTTTGTTTCGGAATAGAGTTGAAAGTTGAACTTTAGGGTAACTTTCCCCCACTCTATCAGAACTTTATACCAGGATAGAGTTGAATGTTCGACTTTGAGGGCACTTTCCCCCAACTCTATCCGAACTTTATACCGGGATAGAGTTGAAAGTCAAATTTTAGGGTTACTTTGCCCAACTCTATCCGAACTTTATACCGGGTTAGAGTTGAAAGTTAAACTTTAGGGTTACTTTGCCCGAACTCTTTTCGAACTTAATACCGGGTTGTAGTTGAGAATTGATCTTTGGGTTTTTGAAAATTTCATTAGTTTTTTGAAAATTTATTTAAGAACATTGAAGTTTTGGTCAACTCTATTCCAACTATCAACACGGTTAGAGTTGAAAGTTGAACTTTGGGTTACTTTACCCCAACTCTATCCGATCTTTATACCCGGATAGAGTTGAGAGTTGACCTTTGGGGTTACTTTGCCCCAACTCTATCCGAACTTTATACCGGCATAGAGTTGAATGTTGGACTTTGCGGTTACTTTGCCCCAACTCTATCCGAACTTTGTTTCGGAATAGAGTTGAAAGTTAAATTTTAGGGTAACTTTCCTCCAACTCTATCCGAACTTTATACCAGGATAGAGTTGAATGTTGGAATTTGGGGTTACTTTCCCCCAACTCTATCCGAACTTTATACCGGGATAGAGTTGAACGTTGGACTTTGCCCCAACTCTATCCGAACTTTGTTTCGGAATAGAGTTGAAAGTTGAACTTTAGGGTAACTTTCCCCCAACTCTATCAGAAATTAATACCGGGATATAGTTGAGTGTTGGAATTTGGGGTTACTTTCCCCCAACTCTATCCGAACTTTATACAGGGATAGAGTTGAACGTTGGACTTTGCCCCAACTCTATCCGAACTTTATACCGGGATAGAGTTGAATGTTGGACTTTGCGGTTACTTTGCCCCAACTCTATCCGAACTTTGTTTCGGAATAGAGTTGGAAATTGAACTTTAGGGTAACTTTCCCCCAACTCTATCAGAACTTTATACCGGGATATAGTTGAGTGTTGGAATTTGGGGTTACTTTCCCCCAACTCTATCCGAACTTTATACCGGGATAGAGTTGAACGTTGGACTTTGCCCCAACTCTATCCGAACTTTGTTTCGGAATAGAGTTGAAAGTTGAACTTTAGGGTAACTTTCCCCCAACTCTATCAGAACTTAATACCGGGACATAGTTGCGTGTTGGAATTTGGGGTTACTTTCCCCCAACTCTATCCGAACTTTATACCGGGATAGAGTTGAATGTTGGACTTTGCGGTTACTTTGCCCCAACTCTATCCGAACTTTGTTTCGGAATAGAGTTGAAAGTTGAACTTTAGGGTAACTTTCCTCCAACTCTATCAGAACTTTATACCGGGATATAGTTGAGTGTTGGAATTTGGGGTTACTTTCCCCCAACTCTATCCGAACTTTATACCGGCATAGAGTTGAATGTTGGACTTTGCGGTTACTTTGCCCCAACTCTATCCGAACTTTGTTTCGGAATAGAGTTGAAAGTTAAATTTTAGGGTAACTTTCATCCAACTCTATCCGAACTTTATACCAGGATAGAGTTGAATGTTGGAATTTGGGGTTACTTTCCCCCAACTCTATCCGAACTTTATGCCGGGATAGAGTTGAACGTTGGACTTTGCCCCAACTCTATCCGAACTTTGTTTCGGAATAGAGTTGAAAGTTGAACGTTAGGGTAACTTTCCCCCAACTCTATCAGAACTTGATACCGGGACATAGTTGAGTGTTGGAATTTGGGGTTACTTTCCCCCAACTCTATCCGAACTTTATACCGGGATAGAGTTGAATGTTGGACTTTGCGGTTACATTGCCCCAACTCTATCCGAACTTTGTTTCGGAATAGAGTTGAAAGTTAAATTTTAGGGTAACTTTCCTCCAACTCTATCCGAACTTTATACCGGGATAGAGTTGAATGTTGGACTTTGCGGTTACTTTGCCCCAACTCTATCCGAACTTCGTTTCGGAATAGAGTTGAAAGTTGAACTTTAGGGTAACTTTCCCCCAACTCTATCAGAACTTTCTACCGGGATATAGTTGAGTGTTGGAATTTGGGGTTACTTTCCCCCAACTCTATGCGAACTTTATACCGGGATAGAGTTGAATGTTGGACTTTGCGGTTACTTTGCCCCAACTCTATCCGAACTTTGTTTCGGAATAGAGTTGAAAGTTGAACTTTAGGGTAACTTTCCTCCAACTCTATCCGAACTTTATACCAGGATAGAGTTGAGTGTTGGAATTTGGGGTTACTTTCCCCCAACTCTATCCGAACTTTATACCGGGATAGAGTTGAATGTTAGACTTTGTGGTTACTTTGCCCCAACTCTATCCGAACTTTGTTTCGGAATAGAGTTGAAAGTTAAATTTTAGGGTAACTTTCCTCCAACTCTATCCGAACTTTATACCAGGATAGAGTTGAGTGTTGGAATTTGGGGTTACTTTCCCCCAACTCTATCCGAACTTTATACCGGGATAGAGTTGAACGTTGGACTTTGCCCCAACTCTATCCGAACTTTGTTTCGGAATAGAGTTGAAAGTTGAACTTTAGGGTAACTTTCCCCCAACTCTATCAGAACTTTATACCGGGATATAGTTGAGTGCTGGAATTTGGGGTTACTTTCCCCCAACTCTATCCGAACTTTATACCGGGATAGAGTTGGATGTTGGACTTTGCGGTGACTTTGCCCCAACTCTATCCGAACTTTGTTTCGGAATAGAGTTGAAAGTTGAACTTTAGGGTAACTTTCCCCCACTCTATCAGAACTTTATACCGGGATATAGTTGAGTGTTGGAATTTGGGGTTACTTTCCCCCAACTCTATCCGAACTTTATACCGGGATAGAGTTGAATGTTGGACTTTGCGGTTACTTTGCCCCAACTCTATCCGAACTTTGTTTCGGAATAGAGTTGAAAGTTAAATTTTAGGGTAACTTTCCTCCAACTCTATCCGAACTTTATACCAGGATAGAGTTGAGTGCTGGAATTTGGGGTTACTTTCCCCCAACTCTATCCGAACTTTATACCGGGATAGAGTTGAACGTTGGACTTTGCCCCAACTCTATCCGAACTTTGTTTCGGAATAGAGTTGAAAGTTGAACTTTAGGGTAACTTTCCCCCAACTCTATCCGAACTTTATACCGGCATAGAGTTGAATGTTGGACTTTGTGGTTACTTTGCCCCAACTGTATCCGAACTTTGTTTCGGAATAGAGTTGAAAGTTAAATTTTAGGGTAACTTTCCTCCAACTCTATCCGAACTTTATACCAGGATAGAGTTGAATGTTGGAATTTGGGGTTAGTTTCCCCCAACTCTATCCGAACTTTATACCTGGATAGAGTTGAATGTTGGACATTGCGGTTACTTTGCCCCAACTCTATCCGAACTTTGTTTCGGAATAGAGTTCAAAATTGAACTTTAGGGTAACTTTCCCCCAACTCTATCAGAACTTTGTACCGGGATATAGTTGAGGGTTGGAATTTGGGGTTACTTTCCCCCAACTCTATCCGAACTTTATACCGGGATAGAGTTGAATGTTGGACTTTGCAGTTACTTTGCCCCAACTCTATCAGAAATTTATACCGGGATATAGTTGAGTGTTGGAATTTGGGGTTACTTTCCCCCAACTCTATCCGAACTTTATACCGGGATAGAGTTGAATGTTAGACATTGCGGTTACTTTGCCCCAACTCTATCCGAACTTTGTTTCGGAATAGAGTTCAAAATTGAACTTTAGGGTAACTTTCCCCCAACTCTATCAGAACTTTATACCGGGACATAGTTGAGTGTTGGAATTTGGGGTTACTTTCCCCCAACTCTATCCGAACTTTATACCGGGGTAGAGTTGAATGTTGGACTTTGCGGTTACTTTGCCCCAACTCTATCCGAACTTTGTTTCGGAATAGAGTTGAAAGTTGAACTTTAGGGTAACTTTCCTCCAACTCTATCCGAACTTTATACCAGGATAGAGTTGAGTGTTGGAATTTGGGGTTACTTTCCCCCAACTCTATCCGAACTTTATACCGGGATAGAGTTGAATGTTAGACTTTGTGGTTACTTTGCCCCAACTCTATCCGAACTTTGTTTCGGAATAGAGTTGAAAGTTAAATTTTAGGGTAACTTTCCTCCAACTCTATCCGAACTTTATACCAGGATAGAGTTGAGTGTTGGAATTTGGGGTTACTTTCCCCCAACTCTATCCGAACTTTATACCGGGATAGAGTTGAACGTTGGACTTTGCCCCAACTCTATCCGAACTTTGTTTCGGAATAGAGTTGAAAGTTGAACTTTAGGGTAACTTTCCCCCAACTCTATCAGAACTTTCTACCGGGATATAGTTGAGTGTTGGAATTTGGGGTTACTTTCCCCCAACTCTATCCGAACTTTATACCGGGATAGAGTTGAACGTTGGACTTTGCCCCAACTCTATCCGAACTTTGTTTCGGAATAGAGTTCAAAATTGAACTTTAGGGTAACTTTCCCCCAACTCTATCAGAACTTTGTACCGGGATATAGTTGAGTGTTGGAATTTGGGGTTACTTTCCCCCAACTCTATCCGAACTTTATACCGGGATAGAGTTGAATGTTGGACTTTGCAGTTACTTTGCCCCAACTCTATCAGAAATTTATACCGGGATATAGTTGAGTGTTGGAATTTGGGGTTACTTTCCCCCAATTCTATCCGAACTTTATACCGGGATAGAGTTGGATGTTGGACTTTGCGGTGACTTTGCCCCAACTCTATCCGAACTTTGTTTCGGAATAGAGTTGAAAGTTGAACTTTAGGGTAACTTTCCCCCACTCTATCAGAACTTTATACCGGGATATAGTTGAGTGTTGGAATTTGGGGTTACTTTCCCCCAACTCTATCCGAACTTTATACCGGGATAGAGTTGAATGTTGGACTTTGCGGTTACTTTGCCCCAACTCTATCCGAACTTTGTTTCGGAATAGAGTTGAAAGTTAAATTTTAAGGTAACTTTCCTCCAACTCTATCCGAACTTTATACCAGGATAGAGTTGAGTGCTGGAATTTGGGGTTACTTTCCCCCAACTCTATCCGAACTTTATACCGGGATAGAGTTGAACGTTGGACTTTGCCCCAACTCTATCCGAACTTTGTTTCGGAATAGAGTTGAAAGTTGAACTTTAGGGTAACTTTCCCCCAACTCTATCCGAACTTTATACCGGCATAGAGTTGAATGTTGGACTTTGTGGTTACTTTGCCCCAACTGTATCCGAACTTTGTTTCGGAATAGAGTTGAAAGTTAAATTTTAGGGTAACTTTCCTCCAACTCTATCCGAACTTTATACCAGGATAGAGTTGAATGTTGGAATTTGGGGTTAGTTTCCCCCAACTCTATCCGAACTTTATACCTGGATAGAGTTGAATGTTGGACATTGCGGTTACTTTGCCCCAACTCTATCCGAACTTTGTTTCGGAATAGAGTTCAAAATTGAACTTTAGGGTAACTTTCCCCCAACTCTATCAGAACTTTGTACCGGGATATAGTTGAGTGTTGGAATTTGGGGTTACTTTCCCCCAACTCTATCCGAACTTTATACCGGGATAGAGTTGAATGTTGGACTTTGCAGTTACTTTGCCCCAACTCTATCAGAAATTTATACCGGGATATAGTTGAGTGTTGGAATTTGGGGTTACTTTCCCCCAACTCTATCCAAACTTTATACCGGGATAGAGTTGAACGTTGGACTTTGCCCCAACTCTATCCGAACTTTGTTTCGGAATAGAGTTGAAAGTTGAACTTTAGGGTAACTTTCCCCCAACTCTATCCGAACTTTATACCGGCATAGAGTTGAATGTTGGACTTTGCGGTTACTTTGCCCCAACTCTATCCGAACTTTGTTTCGGAATAGAGTTGAAAGTTAAATTTTAGGGTAACTTTCATCCAACTCTATCCGAACTTTATACCAGGATAGAGTTGAGGCTTGGAATTTGCGGTTACTTTCCCCCAACTCTATCCGAACTTTATGCCGGGATAGAGTTGAACGTTGGACTTTGCCCCAACTCTATCCGAACTTTGTTTCGGAATAGAGTTGAAAGTTGAACGTTAGGGTAACTTTCCCCCAACTGTATCAGAACTTTATACCGGGATATAATTGAGTGTTGGAATTTGGGGTTACTTTCCCCCAACTCTATCCGAACTTTATACCGGGATAGAGTTGAATGTTGGACTTTGCGGTTACTTTGCCCCAACTCTATCCGAACTTTGTTTCGGAATAGAGTTCAAAATTGAACTTTAGGGTAACTTTCCCCCAACTCTATCAGAACTTTATACCGGGACATAGTTGGGTGTTGGAATTTGGGGTTACTTTCCCCCAACTCTATCCGAACTTTATACCGGGATAGAGTTGAATGTTGGACATTGCGGTTACTTTGCCCCAACTCTATCCGAACTTTGTTTCAGAATAGAGTTCAAAATTGAACTTTAGGGTAACTTTCCCCCAACTCTATCAGAACTTTATACCGGGACATAGTTGAGTGTTGGAATTTGGGGTTACTTTCCCCCAACTCTATCCGAACTTTATACCGGGATAGAGTTGAATGTTGGACTTTGCGGTTACTTTGCCCCAACTCTATCCGAACTTTGTTTCGGAATAGAGTTGAAAGTTGAACTTTAGGGTAACTTTCCTCCAACTCTATCAGAACTTTATACCGGGATATAGTTGAGTGTTGGAATTTGGGGTTACTTTCCCCCAACTCTATCCGAACTTTATACCGGGATAGAGTTGAACGTTGGACTTTGCCCCAACTCTATCCGAACTTTGTTTCGGAATAGAGTTGAAAGTTGAACTTTAGGGTAACTTTCCCCCAACTCTATCCGAACTTTATACCGGCATAGAGTTGAATGTTGGACTTTGCGGTTACTTTGCCCCAACTCTATCCGAACTTTGTTTCGAAATAGAGTTGAAAGTTAAATTTTAGGGTAACTTTCCTCCAACTCTATCCGAACTTTATACCAGGATAGAGTTGAACGTTGGAATTTGGGGTTACTTTCCCCCAACTCTATCCGAACTTTATACCGGGATAGAGTTGAACGTTGGACTTTGCCCCAACTCTATCCGAACTTTGTTTCGGAATAGAGTTGAAAGTTGAACTTTAGGGTAACTTTCCCCCAACTCTATCAGAACTTTCTACCGGGATATAGTTGAGTGTTGGAATTTGGGGTTACTTTCCCCCAACTCTATCCGAACTTTATACCGGGATAGAGTTGAATGTTGGACTTTGCGGTTACTTTGCCCCAACTCTATCCGAACTTTGTTTCGGAATAGAGTTCAAAATTGAACTTTAGGGTAACTTTCCCCCAACTCTATCAGAACTTTGTACCGGGATATAGTTGAGTGTTGGAATTTGGGGTTACCTTCCCCCAACTCTATCCGAACTTTATACCGGGATAGAGTTGAATGTTGGACTTTGCAGTTACTTTGCCCCAACTCTATCCGAACTTTGTTTCGGAATAGAGTTGAAAGTTAAAGTTTAGGGTAACTTTCCTCCAACTCTATCCGAACTTTATACCAGGATAGAGTTGAGTGTTGGAATTTGGGGTTACTTTCCCCCAACTCTATCCGAACTTTATACCGGGATAGAGTTGAACGTTGGACTTTGCCCCAACTCTATCCGAACTTTGTTTCGGAATAGAGTTGAAAGTTGAACTTTAGGGTAACTTTCCCCCAACTCTATCAGAACTTTATACCGGGATATAGTTGAGTGTTGGAATTTGGGGTTACTTTCCCCCAACTCTATCCGAACTTTATACCGGGATAGAGTTGAATGTTGGACTTTGCGGTGACTTTGCCCCAACTCTATCCGAACTTTGTTTCGGAATAGAGTTGAAAGTTGAACTTTAGGGTAACTTTCCCCCACTCTATCAGAACTTTATACCAGGATAGAGTTGAGTGTTGGAATTTGGGGTTACTTTCCCCCAACTCTATCCGAACTTTATACCGGGATAGAGTTGAATGTTAGACTTTGTGGTTACTTTGCCCCAACTCTATCCGAACTTTGTTTCGGAATAGAGTTGAAAGTTAAATTTTAGGGTAACTTTCCTCCAACTCTATCCGAACTTTATACCAGGATAGAGTTGAGTGTTGGAATTTGGGGTTACTTTCCCCCAACTCTATCCGAACTTTATACCGGGATAGAGTTGAACGTTGGACTTTGCCCCAACTCTATCCGAACTTTGTTTCGGAATAGAGTTGAAAGTTGAACTTTAGGGTAACTTTCCCCCAACTCTATCAGAACTTTATACCGGGATATAGTTGAGTGTTGGAATTTGGGGTTACTTTCCCCCAACTCTATCCGAACTTTATACCGGGATAGAGTTGGATGTTGGACTTTGCGGTGACTTTGCCCCAACTCTATCCGAACTTTGTTTCGGAATAGAGTTGAAAGTTGAACTTTAGGGTAACTTTCCCCCACTCTATCAGAACTTTATACCGGGATATAGTTGAGTGTTGGAATTTGGGGTTACTTTCCCCCAACTCTATCCGAACTTTATACCGGGATAGAGTTGAATGTTGGACTTTGCGGTTACTTTGCCCCAACTCTATCCGAACTTTGTTTCGGAATAGAGTTGAAAGTTAAATTTTAGGGTAACTTTCCTCCAACTCTATCCGAACTTTGTTTCGGAATAGAGTTGAAAGTTGAACTTTAGGGTAACTTTCCCCCAACTCTATCCGAACTTTATACCGGCATAGAGTTGAATGTTGGACTTTGTGGTTACTTTGCCCCAACTCTATCCGAACTTTGTTTCGGAATAGAGTTGAAAGTTAAATTTTAGGGTAACTTTCCTCCAACTCTATCCGAACTTTATACCAGGATAGAGTTGAATGTTGGAATTTGGGGTTACTTTCCCCCAACTCTATCCGAACTTTATACCGGGATAGAGTTGAATGTTGGACATTGCGGTTACTTTGCCCCAACTCTATCCGAACTTTGTTTCGGAATAGAGTTCAAAATTGAACTTTAGGGTAACTTTCCCCCAACTCTATCAGAACTTTATACCGGGACATAGTTGAGTGTTGGAATTTGGGGTTACTTTCCCCCAACTCTATCCGAACTTTATACCGGGATAGAGTTGAATGTTGGACTTTGCGGTTACATTGCCCCAACTCTATCCGAACTTTGTTTCGGAATAGAGTTGAAAGTTAAATTTTAGGGTAACATTCCTCCAACTCTATCCGAACTTTATACCGGGATAGAGTTGAATGTTGGACTTTGCGGTTACTTTGCCCCAACTCTATCCGAACTTCGTTTCGGAATAGAGTTGAAAGTTGAACTTTAGGGTAACTTTCCCCCAACTCTATCAGAACTTTCTACCGGGATATAGTTGAGTGTTGGAATTTGGGGTTACTTTCCCCCAACTCTATGCGAACTTTATACCGGGATAGAGTTGAATGTTGGACTTTGCGGTTACTTTGCCCCAACTCTATCCGAACTTTGTTTCGGAATAGAGTTGAAAGTTGAACTTTAGGGTAACTTTCCTCCAACTCTATCCGAACTTTATACCAGGATAGAGTTGAGTGTTGGAATTTGGGGTTACTTTCCCCCAACTCTATCCGAACTTTATACCGGGATAGAGTTGAATGTTAGACTTTGTGGTTACTTTGCCCCAACTCTATCCGAACTTTGTTTCGGAATAGAGTTGAAAGTTAAATTTTAGGGTAACTTTCCTCCAACTCTATCCGAACTTTATACCAGGATAGAGTTGAGTGTTGGAATTTGGGGTTACTTTCCCCCAACTCTATCCGAACTTTATACCGGGATAGAGTTGAACGTTGGACTTTGCCCCAACTCTATCCGAACTTTGTTTCGGAATAGAGTTGAAAGTTGAACTTTAGGGTAACTTTCCCCCAACTCTATCAGAACTTTATACCGGGATATAGTTGAGTGCTGGAATTTGGGGTTACTTTCCCCCAACTCTATCCGAACTTTATACCGGGATAGAGTTGGATGTTGGACTTTGCGGTGACTTTGCCCCAACTCTATCCGAACTTTGTTTCGGAATAGAGTTGAAAGTTGAACTTTAGGGTAACTTTCCCCCACTCTATCAGAACTTTATACCGGGATATAGTTGAGTGTTGGAATTTGGGGTTACTTTCCCCCAACTCTATCCGAACTTTATACCGGGATAGAGTTGAATGTTGGACTTTGCGGTTACTTTGCCCCAACTCTATCCGAACTTTGTTTCGGAATAGAGTTGAAAGTTAAATTTTAGGGTAACTTTCCTCCAACTCTATCCGAACTTTATACCAGGATAGAGTTGAGTGCTGGAATTTGGGGTTACTTTCCCCCAACTCTATCCGAACTTTATACCGGGATAGAGTTGAACGTTGGACTTTGCCCCAACTCTATCCGAACTTTGTTTCGGAATAGAGTTGAAAGTTGAACTTTAGGGTAACTTTCCCCCAACTCTATCCGAACTTTATACCGGCATAGAGTTGAATGTTGGACTTTGTGGTTACTTTGCCCCAACTGTATCCGAACTTTGTTTCGGAATAGAGTTGAAAGTTAAATTTTAGGGTAACTTTCCTCCAACTCTATCCGAACTTTATACCAGGATAGAGTTGAATGTTGGAATTTGGGGTTAGTTTCCCCCAACTCTATCCGAACTTTATACCTGGATAGAGTTGAATGTTGGACATTGCGGTTACTTTGCCCCAACTCTATCCGAACTTTGTTTCGGAATAGAGTTCAAAATTGAACTTTAGGGTAACTTTCCCCCAACTCTATCAGAACTTTGTACCGGGATATAGTTGAGTGTTGGAATTTGGGGTTACTTTCCCCCAACTCTATCCGAACTTTATACCGGGATAGAGTTGAATGTTGGACTTTGCAGTTACTTTGCCCCAACTCTATCAGAAATTTATACCGGGATATAGTTGAGTGTTGGAATTTGGGGTTACTTTCCCCCAACTCTATCCGAACTTTATACCGGGATAGAGTTGAATGTTGGACATTGCGGTTACTTTGCCCCAACTCTATCCGAACTTTGTTTCGGAATAGAGTTCAAAATTGAACTTTAGGGTAACTTTCCCCCAACTCTATCAGAACTTTATACCGGGACATAGTTGAGTGTTGGAATTTGGGGTTACTTTCCCCCAACTCTATCCGAACTTTATACCGGGATAGAGTTGAATGTTGGACTTTGCGGTTACTTTGCCCCAACTCTATCCGAACTTTGTTTCGGAATAGAGTTGAAAGTTGAACTTTAGCGTAACTTTCCTCCAACTCTATCCGAACTTTATACCAGGATAGAGTTGAGTGTTGGAATTTGGGGTTACTTTCCCCCAACTCTATCCGAACTTTATACCGGGATAGAGTTGAATGTTAGACTTTGTGGTTACTTTGCCCCAACTCTATCCGAACTTTGTTTCGGAATAGAGTTGAAAGTTAAATTTTAGGGTAACTTTCCTCCAACTCTATCCGAACTTTATACCAGGATAGAGTTGAGTGTTGGAATTTGGGGTTACTTTCCCCCAACTCTATCCGAACTTTATACCGGGATAGAGTTGAACGTTGGACTTTGCCCCAACTCTATCCGAACTTTGTTTCGGAATAGAGTTGAAAGTTGAACTTTAGGGTAACTTTCCCCCAACTCTATCAGAACTTTCTACCGGGATATAGTTGAGTGTTGGAATTTGGGGTTACTTTCCCCCAACTCTATCCGAACTTTATACCGGGATAGAGTTGAACGTTGGACTTTGCCCCAACTCTATCCGAACTTTGTTTCGGAATAGAGTTCAAAATTGAACTTTAGGGTAACTTTCCCCCAACTCTATCAGAACTTTGTACCGGGATATAGTTGAGTGTTGGAATTTGGGGTTACTTTCCCCCAACTCTATCCGAACTTTATACCGGGATAGAGTTGAATGTTGGACTTTGCAGTTACTTTGCCCCAACTCTATCAGAAATTTATACCGGGATATAGTTGAGTGTTGGAATTTGGGGTTACTTTCCCCCAATTCTCTCCGAACTTTATACCGGGATAGAGTTGGATGTTGGACTTTGCGGTGACTTTGCCCCAACTCTATCCGAACTTTGTTTCGGAATAGAGTTGAAAGTTGAACTTTAGGGTAACTTTCCCCCACTCTATCAGAACTTTATACCGGGATATAGTTGAGTGTTGGAATTTGGGGTTACTTTCCCCCAACTCTATCCGAACTTTATACCGGGATAGAGTTGAATGTTGGACTTTGCGGTTACTTTGCCCCAACTCTATCCGAACTTTGTTTCGGAATAGAGTTGAAAGTTAAATTTTAAGGTAACTTTCCTCCAACTCTATCCGAACTTTATACCAGGATAGAGTTGAGTGCTGGAATTTGGGGTTACTTTCCCCCAACTCTATCCGAACTTTATACCGGGATAGAGTTGAACGTTGGACTTTGCCCCAACTCTATCCGAACTTTGTTTCGGAATAGAGTTGAAAGTTGAACTTTAGGGTAACTTTCCCCCAACTCTATCCGAACTTTATACCGGCATAGAGTTGAATGTTGGACTTTGTGGTTACTTTGCCCCAACTGTATCCGAACTTTGTTTCGGAATAGAGTTGAAAGTTAAATTTTAGGGTAACTTTCCTCCAACTCTATCCGAACTTTATACCAGGATAGAGTTGAATGTTGGAATTTGGGGTTAGTTTCCCCCAACTCTATCCGAACTTTATACCTGGATAGAGTTGAATGTTGGACATTGCGGTTACTTTGCCCCAACTCTATCCGAACTTTGTTTCGGAATAGAGTTCAAAATTGAACTTTAGGGTAACTTTCCCCCAACTCTATCAGAACTTTGTACCGGGATATAGTTGAGTGTTGGAATTTGGGGTTACTTTCCCCCAACTCTATCCGAACTTTATACCGGGATAGAGTTGAATGTTGGACTTTGCAGTTACTTTGCCCCAACTCTATCAGAAATTTATACCGGGATATAGTTGAGTGTTGGAATTTGGGGTTACTTTCCCCCAACTCTATCCAAACTTTATACCGGGATAGAGTTGAACGTTGGACTTTGCCCCAACTCTATCCGAACTTTGTTTCGGAATAGAGTTGAAAGTTGAACTTTAGGGTAACTTTCCCCCAACTCTATCCGAACTTTATACCGGCATAGAGTTGAATGTTGGACTTTGCGGTTACTTTGCCCCAACTCTATCCGAACTTTGTTTCGGAATAGAGTTGAAAGTTAAATTTTAGGGTAACTTTCATCCAACTCTATCCGAACTTTATACCAGGATAGAGTTGAGGCTTGGAATTTGGGGTTACTTTCCCCCAACTCTATCCGAACTTTATGCCGGGATAGAGTTGAACGTTGGACTTTGCCCCAACTCTATCCGAACTTTGTTTCGGAATAGAGTTGAAAGTTGAACGTTAGGGTAACTTTCCCCCAACTGTATCAGAACTTTATACCGGGATATAATTGAGTGTTGGAATTTGGGGTTACTTTCCCCCAACTCTATCCGAACTTTATACCGGGATAGAGTTGAATGTTGGACTTTGCGGTTACTTTGCCCCAACTCTATCCGAACTTTGTTTCGGAATAGAGTTCAAAATTGAACTTTAGGGTAACTTTCCCCCAACTCTATCAGAACTTTATACCGGGACATAGTTGGGTGTTGGAATTTGGGGTTACTTTCCCCCAACTCTATCCGAACTTTATACCGGGATAGAGTTGAATGTTGGACATTGCGGTTACTTTGCCCCAACTCTATCCGAACTTTGTTTCAGAATAGAGTTCAAAATTGAACTTTAGGGTAACTTTCCCCCAACTCTATCAGAACTTTATACCGGGACATAGTTGAGTGTTGGAATTTGGGGTTACTTTCCCCCAACTCTATCCGAACTTTATACCGGGATAGAGTTGAATGTTGGACTTTGCGGTTACTTTGCCCCAACTCTATCCGAACTTTGTTTCGGAATAGAGTTGAAAGTTGAACTTTAGGGTAACTTTCCTCCAACTCTATCAGAACTTTATACCGGGATATAGTTGAGTGTTGGAATTTGGGGTTACTTTCCCCCAACTCTATCCGAACTTTATACCGGGATAGAGTTGAACGTTGGACTTTGCCCCAACTCTATCCGAACTTTGTTTCGGAATAGAGTTGAAAGTTGAACGTTAGGGTAACTTTCCCCCAACTGTATCAGAACTTTATACCGGGATATAATTGAGTGTTGGAATTTGGGGTTACTTTCCCCCAACTCTATCCGAACTTTATACCGGGATAGAGTTGAATGTTGGACTTTGCGGTTACTTTGCCCCAACTCTATCCGAACTTTGTTTCGGAATAGAGTTCAAAATTGAACTTTAGGGTAACTTTCCCCCAACTCTATCAGAACTTTATACCGGGACATAGTTGGGTGTTGGAATTTGGGGTTACTTTCCCCCAACTCTATCCGAACTTTATACCGGGATAGAGTTGAATGTTGGACATTGCGGTTACTTTGCCCCAACTCTATCCGAACTTTGTTTCAGAATAGAGTTCAAAATTGAACTTTAGGGTAACTTTCCCCCAACTCTATCAGAACTTTATACCGGGACATAGTTGAGTGTTGGAATTTGGGGTTACTTTCCCCCAACTCTATCCGAACTTTATACCGGGATAGAGTTGAATGTTGGACTTTGCGGTTACTTTGCCCCAACTCTATCCGAACTTTGTTTCGGAATAGAGTTGAAAGTTGAACTTTAGGGTAACTTTCCTCCAACTCTATCAGAACTTTATACCGGGATATAGTTGAGTGTTGGAATTTGGGGTTACTTTCCCCCAACTCTATCCGAACTTTATACCGGGATAGAGTTGAACGTTGGACTTTGCCCCAACTCTATCCGAACTTTGTTTCGGAATAGAGTTGAAAGTTGAACTTTAGGGTAACTTTCCCCCAACTCTATCCGAACTTTATACCGGCATAGAGTTGAATGTTGGACTTTGCGGTTACTTTGCCCCAACTCTATCCGAACTTTGTTTCGAAATAGAGTTGAAAGTTAAATTTTAGGGTAACTTTCCTCCAACTCTATCCGAACTTTATACCAGGATAGAGTTGAATGTTGGAATTTGGGGTTACTTTCCCCCAACTCTATCCGAACTTTATACCGGGATAGAGTTGAACGTTGGACTTTGCCCCAACTCTATCCGAACTTTGTTTCGGAATAGAGTTGAAAGTTGAACTTTAGGGTAACTTTCCCCCAACTCTATCAGAACTTTCTACCGGGATATAGTTGAGTGTTGGAATTTGGGGTTACTTTCCCCCAACTCTATCCGAACTTTATACCGGGATAGAGTTGAATGTTGGACTTTGCGGTTACTTTGCCCCAACTCTATCCGAACTTTGTTTCGGAATAGAGTTCAAAATTGAACTTTAGGGTAACTTTCCCCCAACTCTATCAGAACTTTGTACCGGGATATAGTTGAGTGTTGGAATTTGGGGTTACCTTCCCCCAACTCTATCCGAACTTTATACCGGGATAGAGTTGAATGTTGGACTTTGCAGTTACTTTGCCCCAACTCTATCCGAACTTTGTTTCGGAATAGAGTTGAAAGTTAAAGTTTAGGGTAACTTTCCTCCAACTCTATCCGAACTTTATACCAGGATAGAGTTGAGTGTTGGAATTTGGGGTTACTTTCCCCCAACTCTATCCGAACTTTATACCGGGATAGAGTTGAACGTTGGACTTTGCCCCAACTCTATCCGAACTTTGTTTCGGAATAGAGTTGAAAGTTGAACTTTAGGGTAACTTTCCCCCAACTCTATCAGAACTTTATACCGGGATATAGTTGAGTGTTGGAATTTGGGGTTACTTTCCCCCAACTCTATCCGAACTTTATACCGGGATAGAGTTGAATGTTGGACTTTGCGGTGACTTTGCCCCAACTCTATCCGAACTTTGTTTCGGAATAGAGTTGAAAGTTGAACTTTAGGGTAACTTTCCCCCACTCTATCAGAACTTTATACCAGGATAGAGTTGAGTGTTGGAATTTGGGGTTACTTTCCCCCAACTCTATCCGAACTTTATACCGGGATAGAGTTGAATGTTAGACTTTGTGGTTACTTTGCCCCAACTCTATCCGAACTTTGTTTCGGAATAGAGTTGAAAGTTAAATTTTAGGGTAACTTGCCTCCAACTCTATCCGAACTTTATACCAGGATAGAGTTGAGTGTTGGAATTTGGGGTTACTTTCCCCCAACTCTATCCGAACTTTATACCGGGATAGAGTTGAACGTTGGACTTTGCCCCAACTCTATCCGAACTTTGTTTCGGAATAGAGTTGAAAGTTGAACTTTAGGGTAACTTTCCCCCAACTCTATCAGAACTTTCTACCGGGATATAGTTGAGTGTTGGAATTTGGGGTTACTTTCCCCCAACTCTATCCGAACTTTATACCGGGATAGAGGTGAATGTTGGACTTTGCGGTGACTTTGCCCCAACTCTATCCGAACTTTGTTTCGGAATAGAGTTGAAAGTTGAACTTTAGGGTAACTTTCCCCCACTCTATCAGAACTTTATACCGGGATATAGTTGAGTGTTGGAATTTGGGGTTACTTTCCCCCAACTCTATCCGAACTTTATACCTGGATAGAGTTGAATGTTGGACATTGCGGTTACTTTGCCCCAACTCTATCCGAACTTTGTTTCGGAATAGAGTTCAAAATTGAACTTTAGGGTAACTTTCCCCCAACTCTATCAGAACTTTGTACCGGGATATAGTTGAGTGTTGGAATTTGGGGTTACTTTCCCCCAACTCTATCCGAACTTTATACCGGGATAGAGTTGAATGTTGGACTTTGCAGTTACTTTGCCCCAACTCTATCAGAAATTTATACCGGGATATAGTTGAGTGTTGGAATTTGGGGTTACTTTCCCCCAACTCTATCCGAACTTTATACCGGGATAGAGTTGAACGTTGGACTTTGCCCCAACTCTATCCGAACTTTGTTTCGGAATAGAGTTGAAAGTTGAACTTTAGGGTAACTTTCCCCCAACTCTATCAGAACTTTATACCGGGATATAGTTGAGTGTTGGAATTTGGGGTTACTTTCCCCCAACTCTATCCGAACTTTATACCGGCATAGAGTTGAATGTTGGACTTTGCGGTTACTTTGCCCCAACTCTATCCGAACTTTGTTTCGGAATAGAGTTGAAAGTTAAATTTTAGGGTAACTTTCATCCAACTCTATCCGAACTTTATACCAGGATAGAGTTGAGGCTTGGAATTTGGGGTTACTTTCCCCCAACTCTATCCGAACTTTATGCCGGGATAGAGTTGAACGTTGGACTTTGCCCCAACTCTATCCGAACTTTGTTTCGGAATAGAGTTGAAAGTTGAACGTTAGGGTAACTTTCCCCCAACTCTATCCGAACTTTATACCGGCATAGAGTTGAATGTTGGACTTTGCGGTTACTTTGCCCCAACTCTATCCGAACTTTGTTTCGAAATAGAGTTGAAAGTTAAATTTTAGGGTAACTTTCCTCCAACTCTATCCGAACTTTATACCAGGATAGAGTTGAATGTTGGAATTTGGGGTTACTTTCCCCCAACTCTATCCGAACTTTATACCGGGATAGAGTTGAACGTTGGACTTTGCCCCAGCTCTATCCGAACTTTGTTTCGGAATAGAGTTGAAAGTTAAATTTTAGGGTAACTTTCCTCCAACTCTATCCGAACTTTATACCAGGATAGAGTTGAGTGCTGGAATTTGGGGTTACTTTCCCCCAACTCTATCCGAACTTTATACCGGGATAGAGTTGAACGTTGGACTTTGCCCCAACTCTATCCGAACTTTGTTTCGGAATAGAGTTGAAAGTTGAACTTTAGGGTAACTTTCCCCCAACTCTATCCGAACTTTATACCGGCATAGAGTTGAATGTTGGACTTTGTGGTTACTTTGCCCCAACTGTATCCGAACTTTGTTTCGGAATAGAGTTGAAAGTTAAATTTTAGGGTAACTTTCCTCCAACTCTATCCGAACTTTATACCAGGATAGAGTTGAATGTTGGAATTTGGGGTTAGTTTCCCCCAACTCTATCCGAACTTTATACCTGGATAGAGTTGAATGTTGGACATTGCGGTTACTTTGCCCCAACTCTATCCGAACTTTGTTTCGGAATAGAGTTCAAAATTGAACTTTAGGGTAACTTTCCCCCAACTCTATCAGAACTTTGTACCGGGATATAGTTGAGTGTTGGAATTTGGGGTTACTTTCCCCCAACTCTATCCGAACTTTATACCGGGATAGAGTTGAATGTTGGACTTTGCAGTTACTTTGCCCCAACTCTATCAGAAATTTATACCGGGATATAGTTGAGTGTTGGAATTTGGGGTTACTTTCCCCCAACTCTGTCCGAACTTTATACCGGGATAGAGTTGAACGTTGGACTTTGCCCCAACTCTATCCGAACTTTGTTTCGGAATAGAGTTGAAAGTTGAACTTTAGGGTAACTTTCCCCCAACTCTATCCGAACTTTATACCGGCATAGAGTTGAATGTTGGACTTTGTGGTTACTTTGCCCCAACTCTATCCGAACTTTGTTTCGGAATAGAGTTGAAAGTTGAACTTTAGGGTAACTTTCCTCCAACTCTATCCGAACTTTATACCAGGATAGAGTTGAGTGTTGGAATTTGGGGTTACTTTCCCCCAACTCTATCCGAACTTTATACCGGGATAGAGTTGAATGTTAGACTTTGTGGTTACTTTGCCCCAACTCTATCCGAACTTTGTTTCGGAATAGAGTTGAAAGTTAAATTTTAGGGTAACTTTCCCCCAACTCTATCCGAACTTTATACCGGCATAGAGTTGAATGTTGGACTTTGTGGTTACTTTGCCCCAACTGTATCCGAACTTTGTTTCGGAATAGAGTTGAAAGTTGAACTTTAGGGTAACTTTCCCCCAACTCTATCAGAACTTTATACCGGGATATAGTTGAGTGTTGGAATTTGGGGTTACTTTCCCCCAACTCTATCCGAACTTTATACCGGCATAGAGTTGAATGTTGGACTTTGCGGTTACTTTGCCCCAACTCTATCCGAACTTTGTTTCGGAATAGAGTTGAAAGTTAAATTTTAGGGTAACTTTCATCCAACTCTATCCGAACTTTATACCAGGATAGAGTTGAGGCTTGGAATTTGGGGTTACTTTCCCCCAACTCTATCCGAACTTTATGCCGGGATAGAGTTGAACGTTGGACTTTGCCCCAACTCTATCCGAACTTTGTTTCGGAATAGAGTTGAAAGTTGAACGTTAGGGTAACTTTCCCCCAACTCTATCCGAACTTTATACCGGCATAGAGTTGAATGTTGGACTTTGCGGTTACTTTGCCCCAACTCTATCCGAACTTTGTTTCGAAATAGAGTTGAAAGTTAAATTTTAGGGTAACTTTCCTCCAACTCTATCCGAACTTTATACCAGGATAGAGTTGAATGTTGGAATTTGGGGTTACTTTCCCCCAACTCTATCCGAACTTTATACCGGGATAGAGTTGAACGTTGGACTTTGCCCCAACTCTATCCGAACTTTGTTTCGGAATAGAGTTGAAAGTTGAACTTTAGGGTAACTTTCCCCCAACTCTATCAGAACTTTCTACCGGGATATAGTTGAGTGTTGGAATTTGGGGTTACTTTCCCCCAACTCTATCCGAACTTTATACCGGGATAGAGTTGAATGTTGGACTTTGCGGTTACTTTGCCCCAACTCTATCCGAACTTTGTTTCGGAATAGAGTTCAAAATTGAACTTTAGGGTAACTTTCCCCCAACTCTATCAGAACTTTGTACCGGGATATAGTTGAGTGTTGGAATTTGGGGTTACTTTCCCCCAACTCTATCCGAACTTTATACCGGGATAGAGTTGAATGTTGGACTTTGCAGTTACTTTGCCCCAACTCTATCAGAAATTTATACCGGGATATAGTTGAGTGTTGGAATTTGGGGTTACTTTCCCCCAACTCTATCCGAACTTTATACCGGGATAGAGTTGGATGTTGGACTTTGCGGTGACTTTGCCCCAACTCTATCCGAACTTTGTTTCGGAATAGAGTTGAAAGTTGAACTTTAGGGTAACTTTCCCCCACTCTATCAGAACTTTATACCGGGATATAGTTGAGTGTTGGAATTTGGGGTTACTTTCCCCCAACTCTATCCGAACTTTATACCAGGATAGAGTTGAATGTTGGACTTTGCGGTTACTTTGCCCCAACTCTATCCGAACTTTGTTTCGGAATAGAGTTGAAAGTTAAATTTTAAGGTAACTTTCCTCCAACTCTATCCGAACTTTATACCAGGATAGAGTTGAGTGCTGGAATTTGGGGTTACTTTCCCCCAACTCTATCCGAACTTTATACCGGGATAGAGTTGAACGTTGGACTTTGCCCCAACTCTATCCGAACTTTGTTTCGGAATAGAGTTGAAAGTTGAACTTTAGGGTAACTTTCCCCCAACTCTATCCGAACTTTATACCGGCATAGAGTTGAATGTTGGACTTTGTGGTTACTTTGCCCCAACTGTATCCGAACTTTGTTTCGGAATAGAGTTGAAAGTTAAATTTTAGGGTAACTTTCCTCCAACTCTATCCGAACTTTATACCAGGATAGAGTTGAATGTTGGAATTTGGGGTTAGTTTCCCCCAACTCTATCCGAACTTTATACCTGGATAGAGTTGAATGTTGGACATTGCGGTTACTTTGCCCCAACTCTATCCGAACTTTGTTTCGGAATAGAGTT